>CM033473.1:114991152-115471041 GCA_019447015.1 Hymenochirus boettgeri
GGGAGGTTATAAATCCAGTTGGCACATGCTTAGTGCAGGATAAAGCAAAAGAGACTGAGTTACAATGACTGAAGGGGAGGAGCGAACAGCTGGGAGTTTTGTCTTTTTTTAATGCCTCCCACACAGTGAGGGACTGTCACATGGTTTCAGAACAGAAAGTGTAGGGGATGTGGTGATGCTGCTACCATATTTCACATAAAAATGTAAATATCTTCAAAACTATGTAAAAAAAATTATAAAGTTAATAGCAAAATCCTGTCAATTTCCCTAAAGTTGTTTTTGGACCACAGTTACCCTTTAAGTTTATAAGTGCTCCTAACAACCAGCATTCACTAGAAGTTCTGTTAAAAGACAGGAACCTTCCCATCTACACTAGTTTCTATATTGGAGAAAACAACATAACTATGTAAAAGGCAGGCATACAAGTTTAATTTAAAATCAAAAAATATCATTTAGATTCACCATCTTGCAGCCACCTAATGGCGTATTGGCTGTATTAAGCTGTTGAAAAACCATTCAATTTTTGTTGGAAGATCTGTGCTCTTTGAATCTGCCAAAAATCTTTCCCCCAAACAAATTAATTTGGCACTTTGTTGATGGATTCCAAGATTGGGAATGTTGGAATGTTTCCCTGAAGCAGAGGTGGTAGTTCATAAGGTACAAAGTATGCAGCTGCCAAACTCCTACCACTGCTTTAGAGATTAGCAGTACAAAGCGTACCTAGATTTTTTTATTATTTATATTATTTATTTTTTCTATTATATATTTCTACAGAAAACAATCAGTTTGCTCTTGTGGTAGCAGACGGAAGAAATAAAAGATGACTCGAGTCATCAATTGTTATACTTCTAGTCCATGAAGCCACGAAGCAAAATCAAACATGGAAAATAATTTAAACACAAACAAAAATATTACCAAAATTGCCTAGATTACTATGTGAACACTTTAAAAAAAAATGTAAATGTTGAAAGAATTATAAAAATAAAGAGGGGTATATTGTATAAGTGAATGTTCAAAACCAATTTATGTATAACAATATCTTCCGATACACCCCCTCTCTTAGAAACTGCACAGGGTGAGGACCTATTATACTGGGTCCTCACCCCTGAGTTTAGCTTTTAACTCTAACACTAACCTATTAAATTTGCCATTGCCAGTGCACTGTCCCCTGCCTTCCCCTCTCTGCCCATGACAATACAAATAGGAATACACCCTTCTTGGACAGTGTGTCTTCCTAATGGTCAGCTTACACTAAGGTAAAGAGTAAAGAACACCTTGACAGTGATCGCAAATTTAATAGGTTTGTGCATGAGTTAGAAGCTGGACAGTTTCAAATGACTGAAAAAGGAGGCTGTGGTGAGTATTGTTGTCCTTTAATATCTTATAAATTACATGGATTAAATCAATAAAGACAAAATGGTGGAAAGTGCAAAAGTCTTTATAAATACTAAATAAAACAATAAAATCTCCTTAAGCTTAGGGCTGGGTACACACGGGGCTATTTGTCCCGACTGAGCGTTCGGCCATGATAAATGACTGTCAGTCGCAGCAATAGTGGACATGGCCGACAGAGCGTGCAACAGTTCGTGTGGTCTCACAGGGAGACGCACAATCAGCCGTAATTTACCAACAGACCCGATCGCCCATTCGTCAAATATTTTTGACTGATCTACAACACTATTGGTCGGTCAATTTTTTGTCTTTTGACAAATTTGATCGAATTGGTAGAAAAATCAGCAGCCAGGAAGATCATTTTCCCGTCCTCCAGTCCGCATCTTCAAAAATTCAGCTTGTGTAAAGCCTGCTTTAGGCCACACAGCTGTATTTTTCTGTTAGTTTGCATTTTAGTTTGCAATCCACATTAAATGCTTGTTTTAATAACAGGTACAATGCCTCACTGTGTAAGATGCAATAATTTCCAACTTTCGAAAAGTAGCCGTTTACCATTTTAGATTTCTGTCCATACCACACTTTAATAAGCGGACAGTACATAAGGTTTTTGGTGAGTTTTTACCCACAATCCCTTTGGAAGTGCACTGCGAAAGGTTAAGAAACGCATGAAAAAATTGAGTGCAGTGCAGAGAAGCAGTCACCAGGATAAATAAAACACATGCCAAGGCAATATTTTTTGCAATGCCTTGTGGCTTGAGAAAGGCAGCCAGGATCTGTGAGTGTCTCCTAAATGCATCTCACATCCTTTATGCTAGGCCCCACTATACAGCACCAAATACAAAAATGTGTATTTTAGTGCACTAACAGATGTGTCTTTGGATATTTTCCACCTTTATAGTTAATAATAAAAATGTGATACATGAGAAAAATGGTGATCATGTGTTGGGTCAACATATCAAGCGCAACTAGTGGGGTATGGACACCACAATTTCAATATTATAGCAGTGTCCATGCAATATACAAAATAGATGAGGTCCTAAAACTCTACTGCATCACATACATTTTAAGTACAGTGGGGCCTAGCCCTTAAGGAGATTTTATTGTTTGATATTTTTAAACACATTTGTACTTTTGGAAATGTGCCTGTACAGGGAAATTCTAGTAGGCAAAAGGAAGTGGAAGCTTTAGCCTACTTTAAAACAATAGTTTTAACAACCACGATACAAAACCCATCTCTTAATCAAAACGGTAATGTTTAACTAACTGAATCTTAATATTTAAAAAAGGATCCACTAAGCTTGATGTCCACCAGTGAAACTATAAGGACTCGGACCCACTAAAAAGAAATATTTGCTTGATGCAACTTGCTTTGCTCATCACATGGGCCCCACTATCGATTAGGTAATGCACCTTTTTTCTTTTGAATCGCATGTGTTGTCATTTGACATGATTTAAAGAAAAGTTGGAAGAGCATGCGCTAGCATGCAAGATTGCGCATCCTGCTGCTCCAAAATCTCATTCCCATTTTTAATGCGGTAAGTGCCTAACCCCAAGGCTAGGAACACACAAGCAAATTTTTGACTCAACCAACCAATATTTCCGTGTATTGGTCTATAAATCTGTGCCGATCTCGATCGCGCGTATCGGACTTGTCGGCGATCACACATGTTGTAAAATCACCGCTATCCATGCGTCACTTTTGGCGTGGTTCGTCCTGGCCAACTGCTCACAGTGAACACCAGTTGGGACTAAAAGTTTGCCTGTGTGTACTCAGCCTCAATCCCAAATGCAGAACAGCAGGTTGAGCTATCCTTGAGTGCATAAACTATGTCTGAGACGTACCTTTGATAATCTATACTTGCCTAACCCTTTGTAAAGATTACCTTCAGTTCACCACACCCCCTCTTGTTCACTTGTGACACAAGTATTGTAAAAGAACAGGTTTGAATTACACTGTAAATTATCTCATTCAACAATGACTGTCTTCAATGCTGTATTTAATATGTATTTAATATATAAGTTTGCATTACTACAGTATCTGTATTTTACAAACTTTGTCTAATCTTTATCTTTCCAGGCTAGCAAACACCAAAATAGGTCAAATTACTACAGTTAAGCAGAGTTCACATATGAGAACGAGAAAGGGACAATTTTGTTGGATCAGACGGCAATGTGTGTACCGCATGGCTGAGAGTTCCCGAAGAAGACAAAAGTCCACCATTAGGTTGGGATTGCTTGTTTAGTCCAGAAAATTTCCCTCCGACGCGGTCAGCCTCGTGTACAAAGGTATAAGGAGTTGACCGTGGGAAACATGTATTCCCGAACGTTCTCCCTATACTGTGTATAGTAAGAATATTGGGGCCTGGGTGTACCCTAATCTTTGCAAAATGACAGACAGAATCTGCATCTTTCAAAGATCTGTGATGTGTGTACTCACCTTAAATGTTGATTCCTCTGACCTCTCTTGTTAAAGCAATATAATTGAGGACCAGACATGCAACTGCACACATTATAAGACTTAATTTGACTGAAAACCAGCAATGCAGTGAACCAATTGCAATTAACATTGTTGTTAATTCATTTTTGCAAAAGTTTAAAAGATAACAATATTGATAGAAATCACCCATTTTTGCAAAAGTTTAAAAGATAACAATATTGATAGAAATCACCCCAAACGCCCGTCAATCATTTCATGTATGCATGTTCAGTTGAGCATAATTGATGATTCGACACAGCAGATACATCAAATACACCCAACTAAACACGCATGCATAAAAAGTGTGTCGCTCATAACGCCTGATTGTGGCCACGATTGAATGTCTGTACCCAGCTTTAGTAATACCCTTATAATCTGTGTGCAACTACTGATTCTAAAGAATCCCACATATTAGCGAGTTCTTACAGTTGAATCATGTGACCCAACTCAATAGAAGGACCAAAACCTAGTAAAGTTTACAGCATTGTTGGCTGCACCTGCAGTAAAATCCACAGTGGATACCTTAAAGGGCATGTCCACCCCCTCTTTAATAAAATTCTTAGAAAGTGCCCCGATATGTACTTATCTTCCCTCTATCCTCCGTGGCAGTCTCCAGGCCCTCTGCTTGCACGGAAATGCAAATTCCTGGAAACTGCAGTGTAGAAGCTATCAGTGATTCATCCTGTCTCAGCCTCAACCTCATCAAGGTCTGAGGCATGCGCATGCCGCCCCCCCCCCCCCAGCCGGATCCATCCTCTGAGGCCGTGGCACCTAGCATTACTCAGGTAAGGTAAGTAACAGCTGCCCAACCCTAACCGGCATAACATTTTTTTTAAAAAATGCCCCGATCTTTACTTACAGAGCCTTCTCTCCTGCGGCGTCTTCGATGACGTGAGTTGTGTCTAAGATTGGCCGTGTCTTAGCCAATCACAGACGCGGATGGCAGACCAGCCCCTGCTTGCAACTTCTGCAAGCAGGGAGATGCATAGGAGACGTCACGGGAGAGAAGGGGCTGTAAGTAAACATCTGGGCATATTTTTAAAAATATATTACAGCGGTTGGGGGTGGGCAGCTGCTACCTACCTAATATAAAAAGTTACATTTCAGGGTGGACATGCCCTTTAAGGTAGGTAATATCCATATTTACCTACAATTAATTGTGCTACTTTATATTACTCGCGTGTGATTACACATTGGATTATATAGCAAACTTGCAGCATATAGCAGATTATAATGGATAATGAACCCCCTAATTTAAATGATATGGCTTTTATTAAAGCACATTGCCAAAGAACAACTCTACAGAGGGAACATAATACACAGTCTAATACACTGTCACAATTTAACAATAATACTACATTTCTATTTCTGCATAAATGTGAACTGATCTTCCGTGTATTTACATAGCCAACTGCCAGTAGAGGCATCAATTGTTCCAACAGGACAGGCTGTACTTAGCTATACACAGTGAAATCGATCACACAATATTGTTAAATTAAACTACGGTAAGTTACGTTTTGTCATTATCAGTAAAATCGTGTTTTTCACGTTCAAGTTCATAAATCGAGTCTAATATCCATTGTGATAAAATATTTTAACCTAGGTTTGCATTAAAAACAATAACCAAGTAGTGATGAACAATAATAAACAGTATACATTAATAACTAGCAATTAGTGACTGGGGTTAATCAATTTTTATCTACCTTTGGAAAATCATTTCTGAATGTATTACTTACTTACATTGTGGGTACATCTGATCTTAAAATGCAAAGAGGTTTTAACTTCCGACTTTGAAAAACAAGGATATAGTTATCAAGGAATTTCGGGAGTGCAAGGCTGCAGGCCAGTGTCTTTTTTTAAGGTGACTTAATATCCTTATATTGAGGTTGCATTTTTCCTAGAATACGCAAGCTTCAGTGAGACACAGTGGCATAGCTAAACAGAGATTTTAACGGATGGCATAGCTAAACATAGTATTATACTGTAACTGATGGAATAACTAAACACCATTTATGAGTATATCATTAACAGGATCTGTGACTTTTGTATGTTTTGTACAGATGATAATGTACTGTATAAGGTTATTAGAAATCGCTATGGAGTTCTGTGACCATATAAATCAGGGATGTCAAGCCTGCGGCCCTCCAGATGTTTGAAAACTACAACACCCAGCAATCCCTTGTAGAAGTATGCATATGGGTAAATAGATAAGTTAGCAATGCAGACCATGAAATACGGAGGGAACCCCCTGAGCTGTCAGTAACTAGATTCACCAGATTGTCCCTATATAAGGAGTATTGACCCTGATCTTTACTGTGTGGTTCTATAACCCACAGGTAAGGTAGGGAGGTGGAACCAGACACTAGCCCAGCCAGCTGTGATGAGAATGTCCCAGGTAAGGTCTGGCTCCATCTCCCGCTCCCTCGGTGTAGCTGACAACTGCCTCCCCTGTAGGTTACAGGAATGTCTGACCTGCTGGCTGGCTGTCCGTCACTGGTATACTGTCTGGATTCTCTTGCTCCTGTTGCTGTCTTTCCGCCATGACTGTGGTGATGTCATCCAGGAGAGCGGCTCCTCCCATCTCCTTCTATCCCTGGGTCTCCCCCACAGCCACTGCCTGAGCCGGACAGGTGAGCTCTATTGACAACAAAGTGGTTGTGTCATGTCGCCGCCTACCGGTGGAAACTCGGTACAGCGGTAAGGGAGAATTAGAACACGGATGTGTGACATGTGTCAGTGTAGCTGGGAATTGTGGGAAAAGACTAGACAGTAATAGAGAGAGAGAACCTGTATATGTCTATTAATGAACATATCACCAGAAATACTAATGTCAGTGTTTCCTTCTTAGGGAATTAATCCCAGAACTATGTGACATCTATGAATGGAATGGAATTCCTAATCTGCTCTGATCTTTCTAATCTCTCTGTAGTAGAGGTTTTTATATAGTTATTATACAACAGTTATTAATATTTAGCTGGTAACAAGGTATGGTCATGGTTTGGTCTTTATAATTGCTTCCAAATAATACAGAGATGATTAGTAATCACTATGGTTTTAAATCACGGGGTCACACCTCTTCCCTTTACAACTCATCACATGCTGCCAGGTTAAAACTAGGTACACACAGCACCAATCGATGACAGATGACAGACAGAACCTGTTAAACTGGGTACAAACAGCACCAATCGATGGCAGATGACAGACAGAACATGTTAAACTGGGTACACACAGAACCAATCAATGACAGATGACAGACAGAACTTGTTAAACTGGGTTCACACAGCACCAATCGATGGCAGATGACAGACAGAATCAGTAAAGCTGGGTACACAGCACCAATTGATAACAGGCAGAGCTTGTTAAACTGGGTACACACAGCACCAATAGATGACAGACAGAATCTGTAAAGCTAGGTACAAACAGCACCAATTGATGACAGATGACAGACAGAATCTGTAAGGCTGGGTACACACAGCACCAATCGATGACAGATAACAAACAAAATCTGTAAAGCTGGGTACACACAGCACAAATCGATGACATAACAGACAGAATCTGTTAAACTGGGTGCACACAGCACCAATAGATGACAGATAGAATCTGTAAAGCTGGGTACACACAGCACCAATCGATGGCAGATGACAGACAGAATCAGTAAAGCTGGGTACACAAAGCACCAATCGATGACATAACAGACAGAATCTGTTAAACTGGGTACACACAGCACCTATCGATGACAGATGACAGACACAATTTGTACACACAGCACCAATCGATGACAGATGACAGAAAACCTGTTAAACTGGGTACACACAGCACCAATCGATGACAGAGGATAGACAGAATCTATAAAGCTGGGTACACACAGCACCAATCGATGACAGATGACAGACAGAATCTGTAAAGCTGGGTACACACATCACTAATCGATGACAGATGACAGACAGAATCTGTAAAGCTGGGTACAAACAGCACCAATCGATGACAGATGACAGACAGAATCTGTAAAGCTGGGTACACACAGCACCAATCAATGAAAGATGACAGACAGAACCCATCAAACTGGGTACACACAGCACCAATCGATGACAGAGGATAGACAGAATCTGTAAAGCTGGGTACACACAGCACCAATCGATGACAGACAGAATCAGTAAAGCTGGGTACACACAGCACCAATCGATGACAGATGACAGACAGAATCTGTAAAACTGGGTACACACATCACTAATCGATGACAGATGACAGACAGAATCTGTAAAGCTGGGTACAAACAGCACCAATCGATGACAGACTGAATCTGTAAAGATGGGTACACACAGCACCAATCAATGAAAGATGACAGACAGAACCCGTTAACTGGGTACACACACAGCTCAATCGATGACAGAGGATAGACAGAATCTTTAAAGCGGGGTACACCACAGCACCAATCGATGACAGACAGAATCGTAAAGCTGGGTACACACAGCACCAATCGATGACAGATGACAGACAAGATCGTAAACCTGGGTACACACATCACTAATCGATGACAGACAGAATCTGTAAAGCTGGGTACAAACAGCACCAATCAATGACAGATGACAGACAGAATCTGTAAAGCTGGGTACACACAGCACCAATCAATGAAAGATGACAGACAGAACCCGTTAAACTGGGTACACACAGCATCAATCATGATAGAGGATAGACAGACTCTGTAAAGCTGGGTACACACAGCACCAATCGATGACAGATGACAGACAGAATCAGTAAAGCTGGATACACACAGCACCAATCGATGACAGATAACAACAACAATCTGTAAAGCTGGTACACACAGCACCAATCGATGACAGATGACAGACAGAACCTGTTAAACTGGGTACATACAGCACTAATCGATGACAGACAGAATTTCTGAAGCCGGGTACACACAGCACCAATCAATGACAGATGACAACAGAATCTTTAAACTGGGTACACACAGCACCAATCGATGACAGATGACAGAAAAGTACTGACTTTTCAAGGACTGTGTAGACCCACGTCTCTGTCTGTTATCTGTCAAATATATGGTTACATTCTGTCCTAACAGGGAGATGGTATAGGGAGATGGTTAGGGAATGCTACAAAACAGTTGTGCACGGCTCCCTCTTCTACAGTACAGTGAGCCAACCACAGCCAAGGGAAATTTAAGGTCCAAACGTCCGTTTCTGATACCAACGCAAAACATTAGCATCGGAAAAAGTTGTTTTACCGGAACACATATTAGGGAAAGGATCAATCCAGGTGGTATTGACCATTTAGGCCCTTTTATCATTACTGTCTGTGTGTATTCTTGCAGCGCTGAAGTCCTGAGTTTGATTCCACCCTTGGACTACAAGGATTTGTATGTTTCCCTGTGCTTGCGTGGGTAACTATGAATTAAGAAAGTGGTTGCTTTTATAAAACCTCTGTATGTAGAGGACATAACCTTTTTAGAGTAAGAGTTTATTTGTAAAATAAATTTCATGTGCCCTTCATATTTTTAAAATGTAAATTTTTACACTGTAGTTGTCCTTTAAACTTCTTTCTCCAAATAATGATACATAAAAATTGTGAATGGCTGTGCGTAGACCAGTCCATGTTGTCTGCTCTCTCACTCTGACCGAATAGTATAGTAAGTATAGTATAGTATAGTATTGAGGTTGAATAAAGACATACGTCCATCCAGTCCAACCCATCTAGCAATATCCTCAATTCCTGCCTAACTGTTGATCCAGAGGAAGGCACTCTGGTTTCCCCCACAATCATAAAGACATACTGATAAGTTGTATGTGTCAAATAATATGTGCTTAGATTCAGGGGCGTACCGCAGGGAACCTGACCCCCTCCTCCCTCCATGATCAGCCATTTTTAAACAGTTGATCGCGCATATGAAGGAAACATGCACAATTAGATGTTTAAAAGACCAGACCCGAACTTCTAGAACCGAACCAAAAGTTCGGGTCCAGTCTTTTAAAACGCTGATCTCGCATATTTTCCTTCAGCTATTTAAAAATATAGATTGTGGGCTTGTCCGGGCCCCGCGTTGGTGGGGGCAGTAGTTCACCACTGCTTAGATTGTAGCTCTTTGGTGGCAGGGCCTGATGTTAATGTATACCTGATTGTAAAGTACTGTGGAGGATGTTGGTGCTATATAAATCCACAATAATAATAATTATAATGCTGCACTATATGCTTCTAATGTTAATACCGAAAAGCCTTCCAACATGGTGATTTTATATATAGATACAGACAGAAATATTGATAAGAGATATACAGACAGACATATAGACAGATAGTCTATATACAGACAGGTCTGTCCCACTCAGACAGCCCGTAAGGCTGTATACATGCAGTCCAAAATATAGAAATATTGGAAGTAATTTTATCCTCATGGACTAATGTAGGTCGAACATTCATCTAAATCAGACAAAAGTTTGCCTGGATATGGCATGACATTTTGTCATATCATGTAGTCTGCAATTTGACAGCACAATCAGTGCTGTCTTATCTGTTTTAGGTGATGAAATTTCGAGAGACCGATTGATTCTGGTAAAAATTTACATCTGACAGGGCAATTAATGACACTGCTACAGCAAACTGGGAATTTTATGTTACTGGTACAGCAAACTCGGAATGTCATGAAACTGGACATTAGCAGAATTAGCAAAGAGAGGTATGAATTCAAGGGAAAATGTTATTCTCCCTCTTTCAAAGCCTTATTCGGAATATGCAGTGCAATTTTGGAATCCTGTGTACTAAAAGGACATCTTTAAAATGAAAAATGTTCAGAGAAGGGCAACTAAATTAATAAGGGGGTTGGGGGTGCTTGAATATGAAGAGAGACTGGATAAGTTACAATTATGTGAGGTGGGGATATGATTACTGTGTATTATTACATAACAGGCCATACTGTTTTCACTGTGAGACAGTAAAGCTATGGAACTTCCAGTGGGATTGTGATGGCAGTTCATTGGACATTTTCAAAAAAAGCTGGATGAGTTTTCACAAACAAGGAATGTTACTGGTCCTGATTTATAAATTAAGCTGATCCAGGGAATTTCCGATTGCCACTTGGAGTCAGGAAGGATTTTTTTCCCCTTCGTAAATTTGGTGTTTTTTTTTTGCCTTACTCTGGATCAACAGTTAGGCAGGATTGAGGTATTGCTAAATGGGTTGGACTAGATGGACGTATGTCTCAAATCCTATACTATACTATACTATACTATACTATACTATTCGGTCAGAGTGAGAGAGCAGACAACATGGACTGGTCTACGCACAGCCATTCACAATTTTATGTATCATTATTTGGAGAAGAAAGTTTAAAGAACAACTACAGTGTAAAAATTTACATTTTAAAAATATGAAAGCCACATTTTTAATTAATTTTTTATTAAAAATAAACTCTTACTTCTAAAAGGGTCTTGTCCTCTACATACAGAGGTTTTATAAAAGCAGCCACTTTCTTAATTCATAGTTTACTTGTAAGTTCTGTCCACAAGTGGAGATCCTTTCTGGCTAAATTTTTAAATAAAGCATAACAGTTGCTTTTGTGTGAAATTACTTTATTTCCTTTAAAGGGAACTTAAAGGACAACTCCACCTCATAAGAACATCTTTTAGAAAGAACGGCCTCTTTAAAATATGTTGATATATCATACTTTGTCCTATGAATTCTTACTGTATGCCGCTATGCTTCGGATGCCTCATGGAAACTGACCAATTAGAAACCTGTACTGAGCAGGTACTGAGCCTGGGCATGCTCAGAAGAGGCAGATAGGGGTTTAACATTCGTCATTGGCTGTGATGTCAACTGTCAAATCCAAAACTGACAGTTGCTAACCGGAATAACCAGGAAGCAGAAACGGGAAACAGGACATGTGCAGGATTTCAGGTTAGACTTATATATTTAACATTTCAAACTATTACCATTTAGGGTTTTGGGGGGTGATTTACCTGTATGTAGTTTTCATTTTAGGGCTGGACTTAGGAATATACATTTACAAGACTAGATCCAGAGACGCTAGAGACATTATCCTAGGCTTTTTTGAAAGGTATGAGAGGGTTCTGTTAGAAGTGTTGATGGTCAGTTAACTGAATACTAATTGTAGCATAGGTATGATATGTAAGCAGATGTGGCTCCTTTACAGCAGTTTTTCCAACATGTATCGAAATAAAGTAAAATCAGGGATGTCAAACTTGCAACCTCCAGATGTTTGAAAACTACAACTCCAGCATCTGTTAGCAGTATGTACCATGGGAATGCTGGGAATTTTTTTTACAGGAAAGAGGGCTTTTTTCTTTAAAGGGCTACCAGCCCAGGGCTTAATAAACTGTGTCAACTTGCAAAAGTTTATGAAAAAGTCCTTTTAACCCACTTAGCTCACTTATTTCCTAAGTAATCTTAAAAATGTAGTCATTGAACAAAGATAGGGGGCACTATTGTAAAGAGGACCTATGAATTACAGAAAAAAAACAGCAATAAACATTTTGCCCTGTGACCCTACAGAATATGTTGGAGCTTCTTTTGCTAATCTGGATGAGCAAGGAAAGTGATTTAATCACACAACAGGAAATGACTTTTATTAGTGGAGGATCCAAAATTCCACCTTTTTCCTATTACCTAAAATCCACAGGAACTCACAGAATCTACAGGTCCATCATATCAGGAATAGGGTGGCTATAGAAGAGTTTTTAGAGCCAAATTGACCTCTGTTGAGTCCCACATCAGGGATATGACTCTTAAACACAGTTGTATTAAGCACATAAAATATTTATATCATAGAGGATATGGTTGGTCACATTTACATTGAGATTGTGCTCAAATATCTCGCATAATGATGGACGCTCAGCCGTAAGGTACCATGTGTCTATCAGAGGTGGGGATTGAGGCTGTTTGCATCTGTCTTGGAAATGCCTGAGTTCATTTTAAATCACAACTTCTTTGCCTTAACTGATAGTGTTATCTGCAACAAGGGGGCTAACTGAAGCCTGGCCCGTATTCTAGCTAAGTAGGTGTGTCAGGCTTGATTGGGATATAAACAAAATGTAGAGCTGGATTATCTGCTCTGAAGGTTTTACTCACCTTCAGATAGTGAAGGTTCTATTTACTTTCTGTAGGTACACTATTGAAGCAGTTATTTCTACATTTAGTTATTAATGGGGAAATATTAAAGAGTAGCAGATGTGATGCAATCTGTGAGAGACTGTGGCAGATTTAAAGCAATTTTTAAGAGATTTGGGTAGATTAAACGCAATATCTTGGATACTGTATCAAAATAAAAGTAATCTTGGAACTTGTGAAAGATTGAGTCTAAACCCTTATAAAGTATACATATTATAAGGCTACTGTATGATGAAATCCAGTGGGAGGAGACTCCTTACTATAGAATGAAATCTAGTGGGAGGAGACTCTTTACTATATGATAAAAACAGTGGAAGGGGACTCCTTACTATAGGATGAATCCAAGGGAGGAGACTCCTTACTATGGATGAATCCAATGGGAAGACTCTTTACTCTATTAGATCTAGCGGAAGGAGACTCCTCACTATAGGATGAATCCAGTGGTAGTAGACTCCTTAATATAGGATGAAATCTAGTGGGAGGAGACTTCTTATTATATGATGAAATCCAGTGGAAGGGACTCCTTACTATAGGATGAATCCAGTGGTAGGAGATTCCTTACTATATGATGAAATCCAGAGGGAAGGACTTCTTACTATATGATGATATCTAGCAAGGAGACTCCTCACTATAGGATGAATCCAGTGGTAGGAGATTCCTTACTGTAGGATGAAATCTAGTGGGAGGATACTCCTACTATATGATGAAATCATGAAGGGACTCCTTCCTATAGGATGAATCCAGTGGTAGGAGATTCCTTACTATATGATGAAATCCAGAGGGAAGAGACTCATTACTATATGATGATATCAGTGGAAGGGACTCCTTACTATAGGATGAATCCAGTGGTAGGAGATTCCTTACTATATGATGAAATCCAGAGGGAAGGGACTCCTTACTATATGATGATATCTAGCGGAAGGAGACTCCTCACTATAGGAGAATCCAGTGGTAGGAGACTCCTTACTATTGGATGAAATTTAGTGGGAGGATACTCCTTACTATATGATGAAATCCAGTGGAAGGGACTCCTTACTATAGGATGAATCCGTGGTAGGGATTCCTTACTATATGATGAAATCCGAGGGAAACTTATTACTATATGATGATATCTAGCAGAGACTCCTTACTAGAGGATAAAATTAGTGGTAGGAGAATCCTTACTTTATGAGAAATCCAGTGGGAGGAGACTCCTATTATAGATAAATTCCTGGAAGAAGACTCCATACTGTAGGATTAAATCCAGTGGGAGGAGACTCCTTACTATAGGAAGAATTCTAGTGGGGGAAGACTCCTTACTATATATGAAATCCATTGAAGGATACCACTTACTATAGGATGAATTCAGTGGTAGGAGACTCCTTACTATATGATGAAATTCGTGGGAAGAGACTCCTTACTATATTATGATATCTAGCGGAAGGAGACTCCTCACTATATGATGAATCCAGTTGTAGGAGACTCCTTACTATAGGATAAATCTAGTGGGAGAAGACTTCTTACAATATGATGATATCTAGTGAAAGGATACTATAGGATGAATCCAGTGAAGGAGATAACTTACTATACAATGAAATCTAGTGGGAGGAGACTCTTTACTATGTGATGAAATCCAGTGGGAGGAGACTCCTTACTATAGGATGAATCCAGTGGGAGGAGACTCCTTACTATAGGATGAAATCTAGTGGGAGGAGACTCCTTACTATAGGATGAATTCCAGTGGGAGAAGACTTGAAATGAAATTAAACTTTTAAGTTAATAGAAAACATAAGATTTAAGTTGTTTAAATTAAATAACCCCTTCCAGTGCTGTTGTATTGTAGTGTAGCAGTGCCATCCCTTCACAGCTCTTATTAGATTACCTTAAGTAAAATATAATTTATTAGCTTTAGCTGCACATATATACATTTCATGGCTTTCAGCACCCTGCAATGGAAAACTACACATTTCCTTAGCTTTGAACTCTGCACCAGACTGCTGCAAACAGGCAAGGTTACCTCTCAATCTTGACACTGGATGAACCACAAGGGAGTGTGGTCCATGACATTGTCACATCACATTTTCCACTGCTCCTTATGTTTGATAGCTCTATCCTATTACTGCATCAACAGGACAAAAATAAATGTACCAAATTGTACCAAGGCGGGACACCTGCAAGAATTCGGAAAGCGTAATACTGTAGCTATCCAGGACAGCAGGATTAGGGCTTAAAATCGGGACAGAACTGGACAAATGTTGACAGTTGGGAGGTGTTAGGTGATTACTCAATTCACTAACAGATGCTGCACACAGGTTAACTAGCTTAAAAAGTGTAAAAAAAAAAAAAGGGGGGGGGGTAAGGGGATTTGTAAAAGTTGTAACGTAGCCCACAGTATGGGTTTTTTTCCAGGTTCTGAAACTGCCTGGTTGCTACTTTGAAGATACATATACCATATATATGAAAAATTCAGTGCACTCCAAGGTTCTTCTTAACAATGCACTTTAATAAAAAGTTCCATTGTTAAGAAGAACCTTGGAGTGCACTGAATTTTTCATATATATGGTATATATATATATATATAATAGGCAAAAGCGATCAGCACTCCATTCCCGATAGTAGTGGCCCGGGTGCACATCCGGGGTACTGACATATTTGACCGTAAGGTCCATGAGTGAAATTAAAGGAGAACTATTGTGGTGTATAAAGTTTTTTTTTTTAAATCCCAGGTAAAATGGAAAGTACTGGGACAATGATATATAAACTGTTTTATTCCTCCCAATATTATTTCTGTGAGGAGCACCCAGCCCATAGAAACTTATTCTACCAGTCTTATTCCTGGCTTCAGCAATGTTTAATACAGGAATAGTCCAGACTAACCTGGCAAATGAAAACTGTTAGTGCTGTAGCCCTCAATGAAATATATTGTGAGGTAGGAACTATCAATCCCTTCCCCGCCCCAGGTAACTTCCATTTTAAAAAAGTTATTTTTTTAGATGATAGTTATCCTTTAAATACAAATCCATTTGCGGGACTGGAGTCGGAGTCTGTCACTGTGCCGGGGTGCAGAGTAAGTGCATATATGTTGTTTAGCATTTTAATCAAACAGGTCATGGGTTGTTATTCATCCTGAATTCAATAGACTGAAACACATAAGGGAATCAATAAAAGTTCTTTCGTTAAAATGGTGCTAATTTTGCCCCAACCAAGCTAACATCTGATTGGTTGGGGCAAAATTAGCACTATATTAACGATAAAAACATTTATTAATAACCCTATTTGGTCATAATTTCTTAATAAAGTAAATTTATTAGTCGAAGACCTGTTAAGTGCTTCAGTTTGTTAAGTTTGTATGCATTGGAGAAAAGACACCTGGGCTAAAGAAAACCAGTGTGTGGGGTCCTAGTGCTAGAGCTGTGATATCTTATTTCTTTCCTCTGTAAGCTTCATATGATATTAGGAACGGCTTTTAAATAGTAAACTATATGGCTTTTTAAAGTAAAACTATGGTCTAAAACATACTATCCTAACTTATCAGCTTTTAATTGACGATTAAAATGATATATTACTTGCTTACTTACCTGCCTAACAATTGTGGATGGACCACTTCCTTCTGGCTATAGTAAACTAGAATTCTCTTAGTAGGGAGTGTTTAGTCCAGGGATCCCAACCTGCAGCCCCCTGATGTTTGAAAACTACAACCTGGGAGTGCTGGGAGCTGTAGTTTTCAAACATCTGAAGGCCGCAGGTTAGACATCCCTGGTTTAGTCATAGGAAAGATTGTGCTTTTCAAGTCCTTTACAAGCTCACATGTGTTCATAAGAAGTGACTTGGGGAGCAAGCATTGAGGCCTCCATGATGGATTGTTGCTACAAGAAATAAACATTAGAAGAGAGATGGATTCTGGAACATCGAACTAAAGATTTGCCTTCCGGAGATCCTTAATTACAAAGCAGTGTAGTTATGAAGACCGTATGGCTTTAATATTCTTTCACTATAAATAAACCATCCAAGTCATTTTCAGCTCAATGTTTATTTGTATATCTAGATATAATTGTAGCTTTAGAACAAGCTAACTTGAATGAAGATAACATGGCATGTAATTTGAACTGGTACAGTTTGTTGTTGACACAAAAATACAAATCCATTGACAGGTATATAGCTATTTAACTAATGCAAAGTCAATTAAAAAAAAGGATTAATAAAAAGTAAACTCCGCATTTAAAAAAAGATAAGTCAATAACAAAATAATTACCTATAAAAGAGAACATATCGAAATACAAATTGTTCCTGTATGCAAAATGTAAAAACTTGGGCTGGCCTATAAAAGATAAAATGTAACTAAAATACATTGCTCCTGTAAGTAAAATGAGAAATTTACGCTAGGTATTTCAAATTGGTATTGCAAGTTCTAATGGTAACCCTGTGGTCTACATTCTTTTAACTTCCCATTTTCAGTGCTGAATCAAAACTGTTTATCAGGCCATATGCTGTAGATAGGGCCACATTTCTTTGGTTGGTGTCTTTACAGACTGCCGAGAATTGAATCAAATGTCATACAGCATGAATGTAAGACAGTTTGCCCTGTTCACACACAGGACATTTTTCACAAAATGTTTTTTAGTGGTATTTCCCTTTAAAAGGAGCTAAACTTAAAAAACTAGCAGGAGATTCAATATAAGTTCTTATCGTTTAAAAGGTGCTTATTTTGTCCCAACCAATCAGAACTTATTTAACATTTGGAAGCTAACATCTGATTAGTAGGGCCAAATTAGCATACTTTTTAATGATAACAACTTTTATTGAATATCTCCTTGTAGATATCCCAACTCTTAGTAGTTCTCCTAGCTCTGAGCTCCTTTAAAGAGGCCGCCAGGACTTAAGCTGGGTACACCCACTACAGATTTTTCAAAGATGACAGACAGGATCTGCAAGATCTTGTCTGTCATCTTTCAAAAATCTGCATACACACAGTCCCGAGCGTTCTCCCTATAGAAGAACAGTCGGGACTGTGTGTTTCCCTCGGCCCTCTATAGGGAGTCTACTGTGGGCGAGGAAATTTTTTATTTTCCGAACGACCGCTCGGCCAACAGGATCGTTCGGCATCTGTGCGTTCGTTCAGGAAAAATGCTACATACACTAGCGATAAAGCCCTGATACCATCAGATCCGACGGTATCGGGGCTTTATCGCTAGTGTGTGTACCTAGCTTTAAGGTCCATTGACCTTAAAATGGGAGTACAAATGGGAGTACAAACGGACGTTTAGGCCACCTTAACTCCATAGGTCAGGTGAAACGACTGAGAGCCCATATACTTGCCAATACTTGGCCGAATTGGATGTTCGTACGCCATTGTGCATTCCAGGTTGTCCCTGTGTTTGCATGTGTGTACAATGCTTCAGAATGGTTGAATTCTAACAAACAACTGAATAAAAAGAATTACTTTAAACAAAATGGAGATATTATATAATCATTGAGGGACCTGTTTTTATTTTATTTGTTTACCTTTAAGATAAAGTCAAAATACAGACCATTTAAGCAGGTGTAACTAGAAATTACATTCCCTTTGTGAGACATCAATAAATGCTGCCAGGGCAGTGCTGAGAAGGGCCCTTTGTAACCTTCCCATCCCCATCCCCTGGAGTCATTGGGCTATGCCCCTGGTAGATAACAATACTATACACTATATCTTAACAAATGAAAAGGTTGTGCTGTACACAGTTGTTTGGTACAAATTTGAATATACAGTAATTTCAATATGGACAGTGACAAAAATGTAAACCCTTTTTCTAAATGAAAAAAGTCAAGGACTGCACAAAAATATTTAGGAGGAATGATACAGTATGAAATGGTAATGGATCTTATTTTATATATTACATCTCCTTATATCACCTACCAAGGCAGAAATTGTCTATGTCAATCTGCATAGGAGTCTAAAGTAGTTCACATTGATCTATTAGGAGTCTAAAGTAGTTCACATTGGTAAACAGCAGTATAAGTGCAGCAGTGTCTCCTCCTCCACAAGGATGCTGAGGGAAAAGGACAAATGAACGCAGATCACTGTTTCTGTCTGTAGTCAGTAATGGCTTTCCAAATTGCACACAGAACTCCTCCCCTGTTGATTAAAGTTAAAAATTCACATGAGAACAGAAAAAATATTATGCAAAATTAAGATTGGTTATTGATATAATTATGTTTATTTTTAAATAGGAATTTGATTGTTTCATTGTAACGTGCAACAGCAAAAGCTTATTCAATTGCATGTCAGCACCTCAAGTTAAATGGCAACTAAAGCCACAGAACAACACTGAACCAGAATGCAAACACCTTGATATAAACCAGTAATCTGCGTCTTACCTCTCATTTTGATACAGGCGCTATCAGACAGTTTGGTCAACGACCATTATGTTCTGCACATGCTCAGTCCTTAGCTATGGCACAAACTTGTTACAGTTGGTCACACCCATTAATAATCTCTAGCCAATCCTTTTACAGGACGATAAAGCAAGAAGCATGTGACTGAGTTCAGGAGGTGTGGTCTGATACTGCACCTACACACCGAATACTTCATCCAGTTTCTAACAGCTTTGATTTACTTTAACAGAGTTTACTAAAGTGGCATTTTATATTTATTGGTGTTTTTAGGGGGGGTGTTTTCAGATTCTGGAGTATATAAAATCGGGTTTAGTTCTCCTTTAAGCTGCTCCCAACACACACAACACTGGCCAGTATCGGACTAGGCTGTTAGGGCCAACCAGGATCTGAGGACCAGGGACCCACCTAACATTACATATTGCTATTATCACCCATTACATATCTATCTTAGGCTGGGTACACACTATTTGTCCCAACCAAGCTCTTGCTATGAGCGAACGCTCAGCCGGGACAAATGTCCGCCGGTCGCGGCAACTGGCGCGGCCAAATTTGTGAACGATCAACTGTGTGGTCCCATAGGGAACCGCACGATCAATCGGGATTTTCCGCCACATCAAATCGTCCATTCATCCAGGTGTGTACCCAGCGTTACTCCTACTGACTCCTATGTTTATTATAATGCATTTCTTAAGCTGGGTACACACATCAAAGATCTTTAAAATATTCTGTGTCATTTTCTAAAGATCCCTCTAACACACATTTTGAGGGTTCCCCCTATGTAAAGCAAAGGGAAAACCCCTGGACTGCACATTTCCCTCAGCTGCGGCCGACTCTCCATACTTTAAGTATAGGGAAACGCCCGCAGCGGACAGATATTTTTTGAGCCCAGCTGTGAACATTTATTGGCCACAGGAGCCCACGGAAATGCACTACACACACTGACGATAAAAGGGACGATCTGACGGTATCCTCCCTTTAAGTAAGTGTTTGTACCGAGACTGCGTTTCCTTCGACCCGCGCAACTCCTCTATAGGGAGTCTACGTGGCCGAGGGAAATTTTGTCTTTTCCTGAACGTCTGCTCGGCCGTCATAATGTTCGCGTCCGTCGCTCGTTCGGGAAAAACCTACACACACTAGCGATAAAGCCCCGATACCTTCAGATCTGACGGTATTGGGACTTTATCGCTAGTGTGTGACCTAGCTTTAAGGTCCATTGATGTGTATCCCCAAATGGGATTACGGACATGCCTGGTCCCTGTGTGTAATAAATCACACTACAAAGGAGCTTTATCTCATCTCCTGGCCAGCATTCTATTCCCCCCCCCCTTGGGGAAAGTGGGTGGGGGAGGGGTGTTGTCCCAGAATCGAAATTGCCAGGTGGGATTGTCCTAATACGACATTATATAACACATTACTGATTGTTTGGAACCCTGGAGCCGTTATTTAAAATTGTGTTTTTTATTACTGAACGTTTTAGTAGCACAAACCAACATTTTTATTGTACCTGCACTGTCTCCTTCCTGGTCCCACCTCCAACACAACAGACAGAATCTGTAAAGCTGGGTACAAACAGCACCAATCGATGACAGATGACAGACAGAATCTGTAAAGCTGGGGGGAAAGAAACATTTTAAAAGTTTAGGTGTTCTTTATGGTTGTGTTATTTATCTACTACAAGGGGGCCTTAAGACAAAAAACACAAAGATATTGGTGACCAAAAAAAAACAACCAAAAAAAAGAAAAGGGAAAAAAAAAGAAAAAAGGCTTTTTGTTAATGCTTAGGCTTGGCCCCCAGGGAATGTTTGCCCTTTTATACTAAATTTTTTTTTATATTATTGGGGTTGTGTTGTCGGCCTTATTCTTTTGTATCATTATTTTCTTATGCCTGTGCATACAAATTTTAAAAAATTTTTTTTTTGTGGAGAAGCGCTTGCGCACCTTCAGTATTGGGCTTTTATTTAATTTAACCAGCAGGATGTTTGTTGCGCGGCAATTTTTTTATTGTTAAAAAGGGATTGTTCCACAAGCCTTTTTATTAAATTATGGGGTATTTTTGTTATAAAGTAGGTCTCCCTTTACCCAAGCCCCAATTATTTTTTCAAACTATAATTCAAGTTTTTTTACAGGGGAAAGGTTTTCCCCGAATCAATTTTACTTAAACCCTTAACCTTTTCTTTTTTAAATCTTCCGGCATACTGTCCGGGGCCCCCCCCTTCTTGCTTGCATTTCTTTTTTTGGGGGAAAAACAAACTTTTTGCAAACAAAAATCAGGGCGGGCCGGGGGGGGAAACCCGCAGCCAACGTTTCCATGAGTTGTGGCTGGCTGAGAGGCAGCAAATCTTCATATGGGGGGACGTGGGGGCTGCTGGCAAAGGTGGAGACCAACGGAGGGGGCGGGAGGGTGGGGGGTAGAGAGAGGGTAGAAAGGTTTATTTTTTTTTTTTTTTTTAAAGGTAAGTAATTTGGAATCGGGGGACGTTGTTGGGGGGGGGGAGGGGGGGGGGAGTTTTCTGTTTAAAATCAGGGGAGTTTTCTGGTAAAAAAAAAGAAAAAAAAGCTTTAAGTTTATTTTTAAGCCGGGGTTTGGGGGATGGGGAGGAGGAGCCCTACTTATTAAACCCCCAAAAAGGGTTTTACCCCCCCACACCACACCCCACAGGAAAAAGCAAAAAAAAACAAGGGTGGGAAGAAGGTGCTTTTTTGCAGTGCGCATAGGGGCATTTTGGCGCAATCCTATATGGGGGACCCCTCTGGCCAGCGGGGCTTCCCTGGTTGTTTTGGGCCCCAGGGGTTTTTCTAGCGAGGGTTTTTGGGGAAGGGCATTTTATTTTTTTTTATTTTTTGTTTTTTGTTACCAGGGCAGCCATTTAGAAGCAAGGATGTAAGGTATTTGTTTAAGGGATTTTTTTTTAATTAACCACACACCCAAGGTGGGGCGGCATTTTTCTAGTGGGGGTATTGGGGTTAAAAAATTTATAGTTTTTGTGGGGGGGTATTGGAACATGTGTTTTAATCCCCTTAAACCCTGTGCACAAGGGACCTGGGATGGCTGGTGGTTTTCGTGGGGCCACATCGAGCCAACACAGCCTTTATTGGGGGAAAAAAAAAAAAAAAAACTTTCCCCAGGGGCCAATTAGTTAGGTCCAAAATTATTTAATTTTTGCCAAGGGGGAGGGGGGGACCAGGCCTTAAAAAAAGGGGGGGGGGGGGCCCTGGCTTGTATTTGTTTATACCCTCCCATCATTGGGAGGGGAAAAAACGAAAAAGGGGACTTGGTCGGGTGCTTCAGCTGCCAAAAAAAGTTAGGGTTTGCACAAATCATTGTGTGATTCTTACTGGACCACGGCCAATAATTAACCCCCATTTGCTTCCGTTTCCCCTATTAAAAAAAAAAAAAAGTATTTTAATCGGCCAATCGGCTCGGGGGGCAAAAAAAATTTGGCCCCACACCCAAGGGTGGGGGGGACTTACAAAAGATCTCTTTACAACCCCAAAAACAGGGGAAAAACCAACAAGTTTTGGGCCTAGGAAAACAAAGGTAAAAGAACATTGAGTTTTTTTTTTTTTTCTTTCTTTGGTCCCCAATAAATTTATGATATCCAGTAGAGGAGAGGACGTTTTCTTTCTTTTTAACTTTTTAGCCCCCCTGGGAACATTACTGTTTCCTTCCCATGGGCTTCTCCATCGGAACGTCCTACCCACCCCATAATTAGGGAAAAAACATTGTTTTTTTGTACTTTTCACTAATTCTTCAGGAGAAGCGGGGGGGGGGAAGAGAGGAGTCCACCATATCCAACCCATGGGAAGTAAAAGGTAGGATTCCCAATTTGCGGTTTTGCAATCACTTTTTCCTCAACCTATTCTCCTCCTTGTTATCATGGGAATTGGCCAACAATTTTACTTTGTTAAATACCAATAGTTCCTGGGGAAACTGTTGAAACTGAGGTTACATAGAACAAAAGAAAAACTTTTAATTTTTTACAATTTTGGCCACTTGCTTGATTTTTTTTAACTTCCAGGGAAAATTGAATTAAGGGGCACTGGTGTTAAACAATTGGGACAATATTTTTGGACCAAATGTCTTATTGATGTGCCCAAATAAGTTTTTATCCAGGGGACAATCTTTTTTTTTTTTTTTTACAAGTGGAACCACAAATTTTTACCCCAGTTGGGGCTTTTCTTCAAACTTACCCCTTATTTCATTTAACCCCAATATGAAAAACCAATTATAAAGAGACCCTATTTTAGGTGCCTTAATTATAAAAAAAAAAACAAACTTGGCGGGGGGGGGGGGGACTAACTCTGTCAGGGTAGGCTTCCGACCCCAGATAGCAAAAGCTAAAAAAAAGCACCGCGGGTCAGGTTTGCCTTCGCGTCAAACAAAACCAGGAAAAAAAAACACCCAAAATTCCCTTCTCCTTGAAACAACATTCCATTGTAGGTCAAAAATTTTACACACAAAAACCCTCCACCCAGGTTAAATACTTATTTTTTTTTTAACCCAACAGGTGTACTGTGGTTCGGTGCTAAACAGGCACGCCGTGGAAACCCGTTCGCTGTAGGGTAGGGGGGTTCCTACCCGTATAATTTTTTACTCAAAAACGAACCACCAATATGTGGGGGATTTGATTTTACAGGCGCAAACACCGGAAGTAATAGGGACACTGGGGGGGGACTTCTACGCCAAATCCACCAAGCTTTATTTATTTGTTCTAAGAAAACAAAGGGGTATGCCATAAAAAAAAAAAACAAAAAAAAAACAAGGGAGGGGGTTTTCCCCATAATAGCCTTAAACGCGGGTTATTCGAGCGTACCCCTTCCGCCTTCTTTACTAATAGGGGCTTGGAAAAAGGGAAACAACTGAGGGTAGCGTAAAACATAGGAAACAACTAATTATTGTTACATTTTTGCACTGCTTAAATTTTTTTACTCAGAAAATGGATAAGGGGGTGGGGGGGGACTGTGTTAACAATGGGGACAAATTAATTTGGGACCTAATGGTTTGTTTTGCGTTTTTTGGGTTTTGCCAATAGTTTTTTCAGGGAACAAAAAACCTGAATTTCCAGAAATTTTTTTATATGCACCAATGGCTATGAACCAAATAAAATGGGATTCAAGGGGGGGGGACCCACAGGCAGGCGGGGGGGCCCAAGGGAATATAGGGCCCCATGTATTTTTGTTCACACCCGGTATTTAAAACCCCCCACCCCCTTTGTTTGTTTTAAGATTAGGGGGGAAAATAGGCAAGTTGCAAACTTTTATATGTTGCACTATTAATAAAAAAAAAAAAAAACTGGCAGGGAGGGATTTTTTAAAAAAAATGAGCTTTGGCTTAATTTTTTTCCATTTCATTTGTATCTGTTTTGGGAATTCAATTAGGAATATTATCAACTGGGACTTGAAAATGTTAGGGTTTCTTGAAGAAAGTTTTCGCAGGGGGTTTCATCCGGACTGGGGCTTTTACCTTTTCAATTTCCCCAGGAAAAATGACTTGTACAAACAAAAGAAACTTTTTCTGTGGCCCAAATTATAGTTACCCTGGGGAAAAAATTTTCCCACCAATTACTTTTTAGGCATATTTTTCCCACACCCAAAAGGGGCCAGGTTGTATGTTAAGGAATGTTGTGGAATTTTTTTGGGGATTTAAGTGGCTAAGGGGAAAGAGTGTTTATGTATAGGAAAAAAAACGCCCAGAGAGTAAGAAGTAAGGGGGTTGTAAAAAAACCAGGGCATTGCTTACATAGGGGGCCCCCCCAGACATTTGGTTGTTGAAAACCCCCCCACCTTATTTTTGATACTATTTTTAGCGCTTTGGTTATCTTCTATTTTTCAACATAAAATGGCCTACCCTTAAAAAACCACCTCTACTCTTGAAAAACAGTCAAGGTTAAAAAAAAAAAACATTTCAATTGGGCGAAGGGAACGTTGACGTTTTTTTTGTTGTTTTTTTTGTTTTCTCCATTCATTATGTTTTCCAGAAAAAAAAAAAAATTATTTTTAAAAAAAATTGTACTATGTTGGATTATGTTTTTGCAACTTTTTGTAGATATATTATTTTTAAAGCAGTAGTCCCCTGTCTTATTACTTTTAATTTACCAAAACCCCAGGCGTTGCTGAATGATGCTGACAGCTTTCTGGGAGGCCCAATCTGTTAAAAATAGTCAATGAGTTTACAGGGGGGGGACATTTTTTTCAGCCAAAACAAAAGAAAGGACTTTTAAAGGGGGATTTCTTATTTATTTTGTTAAACTTGCTTTTTCATTGTTGGGTTGTTTTTTTTTGCAGTCGTGGGAAAAAAATGTCCACTGCTCCTAAAAAGGGGTGTGGTTTTGGAGGAAATTTTGTTTACAGACTTTAGCGGGGGGGGTACCCAACAGGTTTTCCAAAATCCCCACCCTGAACTTTTTTTTGTTTAAAAAAAATTTTGCTAAACTTTTTGTACATCGTAGGTTTCTTTACATTTTTTTTCATGTTTGTAAAATAAAAAAAAAATAGAAAATATTAATTAAAAACTGACAAAAAAAAATTTGACTTTTTTCTTTTTTTTTGTTATTGAAAAGCATTTTGTTAATTTTTATTTTCATTGTTAGGTTTCGTCAGGGAAAAAAAAAAACATGGTAAAACAAAAAACAATGTTTTTTACAAAAAAAAAAAAACTGCCACACTGAAAATCTGTGTTTCTGTGTGAGGGGAAAACCAGGTTTTTTTGTATGTTAATCATACTTGTTAAAAGGGCTGGAAAAAACCATTGATTGGCTGGTCAGGGGCTTCCAGGGGAACGGCAAGTGGGGCGTGTATTCCCAAAAGCTTAAAGAATGAAATTATGGGAAAAATAGGCTGGGGCCCCCATTTTTTGTAACCCCATAGGGGATATCCAATTTCAAAATTCACCCAGGGCAGTGCCCCACAGGCAAAAGGAGAGACAATTTTGTAGTCTGGAGGCTTTCTTTAGATTTTAAAAAAAAGGGAAAAAAACTGGGGGGAAAAAAAAAAAACCAAAAAAACCACTGCTCCAAAAAAAAAATTTTTACTTTTATTTCAATTAAGTAAAGGTTTACATGGGGGTTTCCCCCCCCCCCAGGAAGAAATTGTAATTTTGAATTAATTCTTAGCATTATTTTTTACTCAAAATTTATATTTTTTAAGGAGTGCCAAGTTAACAAGAGTTTTAATTCTGCCAGGGGTTAGGCATTGCCATGGGTTCCCATTTTTGCCACAAAATAAAAACCTTTTTTTTAATTTGTTGCAATGTAAAAAATCTTTTTTTAACAAAATCTAAATGTTTAAAATGTCTCACAAAACGGTTTAACTTTTTTTACCGGAAAAAACTTCATTCCCCTTCAGGCCACTTGGACCTTTCTAATGATTTTACATTCGGGGAAACCAGGGGTATTTTCATATAGGGGGGCTTTGGACCAGCAAGTTCTTGTGCGTCTCTGCCAATCACTGGGACATGGGCTGCCACAAACTATGATTTGGAAAAGAGGAGGGAAAAGAAGAGGACTGAACACAAAAAAGTTTTTAAAAACTCTAGGCAGGAGGGGGAACAACCATTGGGAAATATTATGGGGAGGATGGGAAAGGGGAAGAAGGGGGAGGGTTCCTTTTTCTGCGCATGCAGGGAGTCCTTTCTGTGTTAGGGAGAGACATTGAAGTAGGGGGGCCCCAGGATTTACGGGGAAATTTTTTACCACACCCACCCCCCCCACAGGCGAAGGCTCCCGCTTTTCCTCAAACAATCTCTGGACTGCCAGAAGAAGAAAACCACCATGGGAGCAGAAGTTTAGTAGGGGGGCACGGGGTGCCAGAGTTAGAACAAAAACAAAGTAAGTAGTAAAGGGGATGTTTTTTTTAAAAAAACACTTACACAACCACATTGGGGGCCAGAGTTAAGTGGGTTTTGCCAATTTAAAAATTTTTTTTAGGGATACTTGGGAAAACATGGGGCCCTTTAATTTAAAGATCTTAGTTGCTAATATGAAAGCCACAGGAAAAGGAAAAAGCAGTTTTTACTTAATTTTATTAGTTATTTTTAAAAACAACAACTTAAAAAATCTTTGTTTTATTTCCCAGGGGAGGACCCATTTAAAATTTAGGTGTTGTTGATTTAGGAAGAACAAAACTTTTTTTAGGGGGGGGGGGGGGGGGACAGCCAATGCAAAAAAAAATTTTGAGATGGGACCATTTAATTGGCCCCCCTTAAATATTGGAAAATCGCCCCCCAAAAAAACAAAAAAAAAAACCATAAATTTTTTCAGATGGTGTGACAAAAACCAAACTTTCTGTGCAAGGTAAAACTGATTTTTGGGGCTGACGATTTTAAATTTTGTTTGTGGGCAGGCCTTATTCAGGTTTCAGTTGAAAAAAAAGTAATATTTAATCTGGGAAGTCCATGTGGTATGCCCTGCTTTTTACTTTTAATGGTTGGGGAAAAAAAACCAGGAAAAAAATGATGATTTGGGAAGATTAACCAAATGGGGTTTGTGCAAAAAAGCTTCCAAAAATGGAAATTGTTTAAATAAAAAAAAACAAAAAAATTATGTATAAACCTTTTTATTGAATTAATTTTTATTTTATATTTCGGTTTCATTTTTTCCCCACAATTGGCCAAGGGAGCTTATATAAAACTTTTTTTTACTTATCATTTGTCGGAGTTGTTTTTTGATGAAAAAAAAATGGTTTAAATAAGTGGTTGTTCAAAAAAAAAAAAACCCCACCATTTTTGGGGCCTTGTGATTTCAATAAAAAAAAAACAATTTTTTTGCAAAAAATACCCAGAAGACCAGCTGTAAAAACAGTCAAGTTGTGGTAATTTCCAACACAAATTAATTTAATAATTCCCTTAAAGGGGGGGGGGAAACAAGTTATATTTGCCATTTAATTCTGGAATGCAGCAGCATGTGTTCTTTTGGGCTGGAAAGGGAAAACACTTGTATGGTTAAAAACTTTGTGGTACTGAAAAAGTTGGTTGCCAATTTTTGTGGCTCTGCTTTTAAAACCATTGATTCCAAACATGTCTTTTGTTTAAATTTTGTTGCTTATTTTTTTACACCATAAGAACCAAGTGCCCGACTATTTTTTTCCAATTTAAGTTATTTTTCAAAAAAGTAAAATTCCTAAAAACCAAAAAAAATTCACCTTTCCGTAAGGGGTAGCATACACCAAAAATTTCAATTACCGAAATCCCATATACCCTTCCCGGTTTAAGGGATCTGTCTCCAGTTATTGTTCGATAAAAACAATATAGGTTTATTTTTCTTTAGGCAATGTCCCAATGTATTAGCAAAAAAAGAAAAAAAAAAGGGTGAATTGGACAGCTGTAGGTAATCGGGGGCTATATTTGGTTTTTTTTACACACAAAAAGGGCCTTTTAGCGTTTCATTTTTTTTTGTTTGTTTGTTTTTACAATTTTAGGGAATATTTCTCCCCCAATATCATATATTGGGGGACAACCCTGGGTGAGGGGGGGGATTAGGTTTGGAAGCATATAGGGGGCGGCCCTTTTTTACAAAAACCACACAATTGCAAAGGTCACTATTAAAATATTTTCTTGTTCAGGAAAACCCATTTCTCTTATCATTTTTTTTCCATTCAAAAACTAAAAAAAAATAACAAACAACTGTTTAAAAAAAAGTGGCTAAGCCGGGAGGGGGGGACAAACTGGGGAGCCTTAGGGGGAGCATTAAATGCGTGGGCTTTAGGGGGAGGGGGGTTTGGGTGTTGAAGGAAGGGGGAAAAAGGCGTTTGGGGGTTTGTTATTTATAAGAGGGACAAAACTTGGGGCAGGGGACTTTTTTGCTGTCGGGGGGGGGCTACAGGCATTTCTTTGAGTTAGGGGATTGGGGGTTATTTGCACCTCCCCAACTTGATTTTGGCGGTTTTGTGCCTTTGTTTTTTTTTTTGCCGTTTTTTTTGGTTATGTGGCAACCAAGACGGGGGTTTTTAGGGGGGAGAGAAAGAAGATGGGGGGGCTAGTAAGGGTGGAGGGTAAATTTTAAAAAAAAAAAAACTAAGTGGGTTTGGGGGGGAGGGTATTAAGCAGGTTTCTCAACTGGGGATAGATAGGCCCAGGGGAAGGGAAACAAAGGGCCAGGGTTGTAGATAGGGATTGTTTTTTGTATACGATAGGGGGCAGTGGGGGGGCTGTCGGAAAGGGGGGGGGGGGTAGTATGGGGGCTATAGGGGGGGGGGCATAGGGGGATGGATTAGGCAGGGACATGAGCGCATGTTGTATTCTGAAAGTGTACTTTACGGGAAATTACAGGAAATCATTTTTTTAAAATCTTTTCTAAAATGGTATGGGTTTTAAGCCAAAATGCGAAGAAAAAAGCCCAAGGGGGGGGCTGAACAAAAACATGGGTCCGCTTCTTGAGAAATTTTGGGAAACTGAATTTAGCGCGACAATGAATGGCCCGTTGGGTTTGAATGAAAAAAAAGTATGAGTTGTTTGTTAAATTAGTTTTAAGGTATAGCCCCACCACAAAAAAACGTTGGATTGTTTTGGAAAAAAAAACAGTTTTCAAACGGGACTGGGGGGGGCTTTGTACAATTTTAAGGGGGATATTTGGCACTTGTTGTTTAGGGGGGCAGGACAGAAAGAAAAAAAGAAGGGAGGAAGAGGGAAAGGGAATAGGGGGGGGGGGAGTATGGGTTGTTGTTATGATAAAAAAGGAATTTGAAAAAAAAGCCAAAAAAAATTTTAAAAGTTTGAATTTTTTAAAAAAAAAAAAAAAAAAAAAAAAACTTGTGTTTGATTTTATGGGGTGTTTAAAAGTGGGGGAAGGCAGGAAACAAGGGGGGGCAATTTTACAGGGGTGGGGGAAAATTAAGGCCAAATAGGAAAATATTGGCACCAATATTGTTGGTGTCTGACTATGTAAGGGCCGGCCAAATTGGCTTTTAGCCAAGAGAGGGAGGTTTTGGGAGGTTTCAATTGTTCATATATGCCCCCCCCCCCCCCCCCCCCAGTGGGAAAAGCGGCTGGGCCAAAGGTTTGGGAGTGTGCTTTTCTCAATTTTATGTGTTATTTGATTAATTTAGCCTTTTGGGGACCATTTTGGATTGGTTTGTATTATGTAAAGGGAGAAAAAAATGCCCAAAAATTCACAAGCAAAAAAGCGGGGGATGCGGTTTCCTGGAATTATCTGCTTTAGTTGCCCAGGATTTTAATTTTTCTATGTTCCCACAGGGTTCTTGGTTTTTTTTGACAGGTTCCTACCTTGAGAAAAAAAAAGGGAAAAGTTCTTTGGAAAAATTTCGTGGGTGAAATTCTCTCCTAAAAACCAGCGTGGGATGGAAAAGTGCAATTTAAAAAAAAAAAAGATAATTTAAAAAGGTAAAAAAAAAACTTGGAGGCTTAGGGGATGTTAGTTTTTTGGAAACCATTTTTTTGGGGAAAAAAAAAATTAGTTGGACATTTATGGATTTTTAGGAAAAACGTGCCCCGCATGGTTTAAAACAAAGACCTTTTAATTTTTTCTGGGAAAAGGGGGCAATTTTTCCCCAGGTTAAAAAAAAGCAGGCAGCTTTCTTTCAGGTAACATGTATTTCAAAAAAAAAAAAAAAAAACAAAAAAAAAAAAAAAAAAAACCTTCGGGGATTTATTAAAATTGGTTTATATTTGTTTTTTGATTTTTTTTTTTTTTTTCGCAGGGGATTTTTGTTTTCAGGGTAAAGGTATGAAACAGGAAGTCGGGGGGGGGGATGACTCCTGTTCACATCTAAATTTTATTTTGTGTTTTTTTTTTTTACCCTGGGCAAAAATAAAAAAAATGTAAAATTAAAAAAAAAAAAAAAAAAAATCCGCGGCCCATGTTGGGGCTTGGCTGGAATTATGATGTTTTAATATTTAAAAAGGAAAGGGCAAAATGGGAAAAGGAAGGAAAAGGGGCATTTAAAAAAACCTTTTTAAGCAGAGGGAGATGGGAAACAGGGGCCCCCTATTTAGGCGATTGCCCGGGATTATAAAAAACTTTGGTTAAACAAAAACGGGAAGTGGAAAGAAAAAAAAGAAGAAAAAGGCACAATTCAAAAAACTAAAGCTAAAAAATTTTTTAATTTTAAAAAAAAAATTGTTTAAAATAAATGAAAAGAGTTAGTTTAGGATTAGGGGATAAGTGAAAAAACCAAAAGCATTCACTTTTTTAAAACCTTAAAACACATTCTTTTTTCAAGGTTTTATATAAATAGTTATCAGGGAAAGTTTGTGAAGGGGGGGGGGGGGGACTGAAGAAAATTTGGGTGGGGGAATTCATTGAAACAAATTAATGCGGGGATTAAGTTTTTAGTTACGGAGGGGGATTGGGGGCGATCGATTAAAAAAGCCCAAATTTTTTTCTCCCCCCTTGCAATGTTTTTATTATTGTTTACCCCCCCCCCCCACTATAGAAGATATTTCAAAGAACCAAGATTATCAGGGGGAAGTTATAGTTTAGGCAAATAAAAAAATGGTATAAAAGATTTTTTAAGTGTTTCTTTACCCTTTTTGTTATAACGAGTGGGGGATATTATGGGTAACAGGAAGAAAGGAAAAAAAAAAAAAACACAAAAAAAACTAACAATTAAGGGTTTAATATTAAAATAAAAAATCTTTCCTCAGGGAAACCGAGCGATGTTTGGAAAAATAACCATTCCTTTTAGGGTTACTTAAGGGGAAGCTAAGTTTAGTATGTTTATGTAGGGCCATTTTTCTTTTATTTTATGGCCAGGATTTTTCCCTCCATGTGCGGAAGGGGTTGGGTTTATTGCCTTCTTTTTGGGGGATTTTTCGGGAAAAAAACAAAAAAAGCTGGGATGTTGATTTCCCAAATAATTTTCAAAAAAAGGGGTAATTCGTTTTTTTTTATCACGCCGGAGTTTGCCGGGTAATTTTTGTTTACCAGGGGGACTTGTAAAAGTTTCTTTTAAACTTTCCAGGGTTTGGTGGGGAAGATACCCTGGGGGAAATGGGGAACGTGTTTTAATAATGGGGAAAAAACCATTGTCTTTAGAGTTTATGTTTTGCAAATGGGGGGGGGGGGAGGACTTTTGAAAAAAAACATTATTACAAGTAGTGAAAAACCCAAGGGCATAGGGAATTTAGGGGGAGGAAAAATAAAGGAAAAAATGCCTTGTTTTTCAAACCTAAACACTTTGCCTTGGCTTTTTTTATGAAGGAAAAGAAGTAAGTTAGAAATTTTAGGGGACTCGGGCATAGGGCAGTTATTTTGGGATGTAGTATCTTTAGGGATTTTTTTTTGCTGCAAAAGAGGCTTTTGATTTTAATGATTACACAGGTCCCCCCCATAGGCGCGGGGGGAGACTAATGTAATTAAGCTAAGGGGGTTTTATTTCTGTTCGGTCTGGGGGGTGAAGTCACATTTTGTACCATTTGGATAGAATAGGGGGGGGGGGGGTGACCAGAAAAAAATGGTTTTAATGGAAATTTATGGAGCCAGGGGGGAGAGTTAGTTAAGAGAAGGTAGGGGGAGGTTTAGTTGTTGAAAATAGGGGCTTTCATTCATTATTGGAATTAAATTGCTAAAGTGGTGCCGGCTGCCCGGTTGTTTATATTTCTTTGGGGGTGGGTGAAATTTTTTTGGGGGGTGCCAACAGGGTTTTCTTGTTAGTGTATGGGGGGGGCCCCAAACTCTTTCCACTTTTTTTATTTACCCAACTTACTTTTGTTTTTTTTTTAAAAAGTATTTAACCCCCTCCTATTTTTGATAATGATTGTTGGGAACGAAGTGGGTATTCGTCAGGACAAGGGTCTGTTGTTTTTGCTTTTTTTTAGGGACGGGGAAACACAACAACAAAACAAAAAAAAAACTTTTTGTATTTCGGACCCATAATTTTTAAAAAAAAAAAACTTCAAGAGGATGTTTTGCCAATCGTATGTGCCAGCCGGGGGGAATTGGAAATCTAATAAGGATTGGGGGGGGTTCAAACATTTGGGGCTTAAAGTGGAAAGAGGAAAGGATTGAGGAGGAAGAGTGGAGGATTTTGTTCAAATGTTGATAAAAATTTTTTTTTGTAGGTTGATGCATTTTGGACATTACTTGAAAAAAAGCCCTTATTGTGCGCTAACTTTATTTTTACTAGGCAAATTATGGGGCTCCTCTGGTGTTTTTTTTTGTTGTTAAGTGGAATGAAAATTATCCCTGTTGGAAAAAAAGCGGATTACTTAGGCAGTTTTTTTGGGTGAATTTGAATAACAAAAAACTTAAAGGGGAAAAAGGGCAAAAAAAGCAGTAACCCAGGTTTTTTGGCAAACAGGCCAGAGGCCCAGCATTTGGGTATTTAGTCTTGGTTTGTCTTGTATTGAAAGAGAGGTGTTATGGATTCAAGGAAAGAAAAATTTTTGTTTGATTTTCTTCCCTACTTTTACAAAGCATTGGTTGATGATTTAAAAAAGGGCCTCTTGGCCTCAGTGGAATGTATTTTTTTTTTGTGTTTGTGTGTGGGCCCCCCCCCCCCAGTGCAATGTTTTGGAATGGCCTGTTTTGTACCAAAAAGGGGGAACATGCTTTTTTTTTGAAAAAAATGAAGAGGGGGGTCAGAGGGAAGGGAAAGGGGGCAAACTAAAAATTTTTTAAACAAAGGGGGATTGTGGGGAGGGGGGGGGCTTTTTGAAGGGGAAGCTTTGAAATATGAAAGAGAGGGGGGGGAAACTGGGGGAAAAAAGTTTTTTACCAATTTGATGTTACGGGGCCTTGGAGGGAAAGGTTGCGTTTTTTGCGTTTGTTGGGGGATAATGATTACTGTTGTATGTTTTTTGTTAAATAACCATTTAAAAAAGGGGGCCCATTTACAAATAAACTATCCTGGGGCATTCGTTCCACCCAAAACAGGAAAAAAAAACATGGTTTCAGAGGGGGGGACACGAGGGGGAACCAAAAAAATCTTTATTAAAGCCTGAAAGAAAAAAGGAAATATGGGGGCAGGAAAAAAATTGAGGGGATATTGGCAAGGATGTTGGGGGGGTTTGGGGGGGGGAACTTGAGATTGTGGGGGACATTATAACGTGGGGATGGGACATATTGTTTCCTTTATTCAAACCTTTCAAATACATTTACCTTATTACTATAACATCGAAAGTTACTTTTTGTTTATTAGTTAACAGGAACCGATTAAAGCGGAAATGTTGCAGGTGCAAACATGGGGAAAAAAACCTATTTGGGGGGTATTTTGGGGGATTTATAGAGGTTACAGGGGGGGCAAAAAATTTTCCTCTTAATTGCTAAGTCCCACACTAAAACCTGTTTTAACAAAAAAACCAGATTTTTTGCTTAAAAGGGTCAACCAAAAAAAATATCTTCTACCAAAACAAATTTTTTTTGCTTTTTTTTAAAATTTATTCCCCACTTGAAGGGCAATCTGCAAAAAAACACCAAAACTTCTTATAAAGTTCCCCAAAACCCCTTTAAAACGGGGGGCTTTATCTTAAAAAAAAAAAAACCCTTTTAAAATCAAAGGGGGGCCCCTTTATTTACGTATTTAACCCAACCTCGGGTTTTCATGGGGCTTTTTCTTGCTTTACTATTTTCCATAGTTTACAGCAGGCATGTTTTTTTTTACACGTGAAGATTTCAGCCAATCCCCCACTGATGCGGGCTAGTCGGTCAGTTTTAGGAGCGTAAAAGGCCGGCGGGGAAAAAGTTTAAGGTTGAGGGTATATTTAAGTTTTACATTTAAAGCGGGGCTGAAATTTAAATTTGTTTTGTTTGAAAAATACTCTATTCCTGACACTAGCGAAGTTTAAAGGTTTTTTAACCCAGGTTTTGGGTTTAGCGTTTTAGGGTGTTTTTGGGCTTGGAGGGAGGTTTTGGCTTTAACTGTAAGAATTTTTTTTTTTTCACCCTTTTGGAAAAACAAGAATGGAATGAGAGCAAGCCTAGCCTGATTGGTTTTTACCAGGAAGGGGGGAGGGGGTGGCGAAGCGGAAAAAGAACCACCAAAACTGCGGCCCCATTGCCAGAAGGGGGAGTTTTAAGGAGCATTTTTCAGCCAGAGTATTCCTTTTGTCTACAGTGGAGCCCAAGGGGAATTGTAGCTAGGTCTGACCAGAAATTTACAACAGGGACCCAGGGGATTTTTTAATTTTTAAAAACCCCAATAAACCAGAAGGGGGGGGGGGGAGGGGAAACCAAAAAAAGGACAAAAATTTTTAGTTTGAGGGGGGGGGGTGGTTTGGACCATGCCCTTTAACAATCAAAAACAATTAAAAAGCCCGCCAAAAAGGCAATAAACAAAGGGGTTTTAAAAAAAGGGTTTGTTTGTTATTTTAAAAGTCACCACGCCCCGGCAAAAAAAACCTATTCAATTTTAACCCAGATTTTAGGGCCGGCAAAGTTTTTTTTTTTTGTAAATGGCTTTGCGGTATTGTTTTGCGGGGGGGGCCAAATAATCGGGGCAAAAAATGATTGAACTTTTCCAATATTTCAGGATTTGTTTGCGTTCTTGTTTATGCTTTTTTACTGCCAAATTTTTTGTTTTTTTTTTAATTTCCCCTTTTGGATTTGGGGGGCCCAGGGGGGGCTTGGCAAAAATTAACAAGTTTATTGATTGAATCGTGGTGTGATTGGGATTGGGGCGGAGAATGTCAATGGAAGGCGCCATCTACCCAGATAATTTGATTGGTAAATCTCCCTTTTTGAAATTGTCCTTTATTTTTCAAAAAAAAAGCAAGTTTGACAAGGTATTAAACAGGGCATTCCCATGTTTTATCATTTTTGGGCCTAGACTTGCCGTTTTATCCTGACGGTCGGGTCATGCATAGATGGAGTGGGAAATTTAGGGCGAACCATGCAAGATTTATTTTTTTCAAAGCAGGCGAAATTTTCACCTTTGCGCGGGAATTTCCCGGATTTCTAAATCAGCCAACTTTTAGGAGAATGGGCTTTATTGCTAGTATTTTTTTGACCTTATTTGAGCACTTGTTTTCTTTCCTCAGCTTTTAAAAGGGCCCAGGGGTTCTCCAGGGGGGGGCCTAACTTTTAAAAAAATAAACAGCTTTAAAAACATGCTTAGTTTTACCCCCCCCAAACTCCAACCCCTTTCGGCTTAACACCCACCCCTTTTTTTATTACAAAGATTCAAAAAGATTTTGGCCCAGGAGCGGGCTTGTTAACTTTTTTACCTGGACCAGGTTTCACCTCGGCCGGGGGTCATCTATTCCAAAAGCCCCCTGGCTACTTTCACTAGGGGAGCAGGAGGAACTCTGCGCATGACAAGGCCGTCTTTAACTTTCCTGGTTTGCATTCTGGGTTCGGGGCGTTTTGGGGGCATGGACGGGCGTTCAAAACTGTCGCGGGGGGGCCCTTTCTTTTTTAAAAAACTGAAATTTTAGCCGAAAACCAGGGGACACAGATGGAAAGCAGCTTTGTCCAGTTAAAAGCTCTGAGGAAAGCTTTGAAAATTGTGAATAATTTTGTAAAAAAAAAGATAGTGGGGAAAGTGGGTGGTTGGGGGGGGGGGGTAGTTTTAGTCGGGTTTAGTGCGTGGGGTGAGTAGGTTGGGGGCGGGGGGGGGGGGGGGGCTCTAATGCGGTTAGGGTTTTTTTATAAGGGGTTGAGGGGGGGGTGTTTTTTTAATTAAATCATTTTTTTTAAAACAAGGGCCTGTGTCTGTTAAATTTTTTAAGCTGGAAAAAATTCCCTTTAAAAACAGGTTTTGTTCAGAGGGAAAAAAATGGGCCCAATATGTTTGCTTTGCTATTTTTTAAAAAAAAAAAAAAAAACGTTTTTTGATTTTTTGGCTTTTGATTTTTTAATTTTAAAAAAAAAAAAAAAACATCCAAACCCCATAGATTCAAGGAAAAACCTTATTTTAATTTAAAACAACAATGGGGAAAAGTGTTAAATTTTTTTTTACTTTGCTTCTTGTTCAAACTTAAGCCTTTTAAAGGAAAAACATTTTCATAAAACCCCTTAGTTCTTTTCCAAAGAGGGGGCCGTTAAATTCCTTTAACAAGAATTTATTTAAAAAAACAATCCCTTGTTTCCCCATGGGGGGGACAAAAAACCAATTTTTTTGTTCTAACCCCCCCCACATTATATTTTTTTATTTTGTTTAGTAAGAGCAAACAAAGCGACAAAAAGAAAAAAGGCCTGAAATTTTTTCAGTTTTGCATTTAAAAAAAAGGCCAGACCAACCCGGGCTAGAGAAACAAAAACTGTATTTCAGTGTTTAAAAAAGTTAATTAAAAATTATCTAATATTTAGGGGGGGGACTTTTTTTTTTTTAATTTATCCCTAGCAATATATTTATTTGAGTGTAATTTAATACCAAAAGCTATTGGAAGCAGGTAAAATTGATGGAAAAGCAGGGTTAATTAGAGCAAATTTGGGGGCCCCCATTTGCTATATGGAGCTAATTTGAAAATTAATGGGGGCCATTGTTAATCCATTTTTTAAAAAAAAAAAAAAAAACAAAACAAAAACCAGGGGAAGTTTTCTTCCCAGGGAATGAAAAAAAAAAACCGAAAACAACAAAAAAAAAAAAAACAAACAAAAAAAAAAACTCGGGGGGAAGAAGAGAAAAAAAAACAAGTAAAGGAGTTGAGTATAAACAAAAAATTGGAGCGTTCACATGTCGGTTTTATCAACAAAACTTTTTTTAGATTAGGCTCGTTTTTTGTTTCACACTAGGTCCTATTTCGCAAACAGACTGGTTATTTTTTAAAAAAAAAACCCGGGGGGCCAAAGGGAACCCCACCATAGGGAAAAAAAAAAAAATTTTTTCATGTTAAACCTTTTCATTTTACTTATTTCGGTTTCTATTAAATTTTCTGTTGTTTGCATTTGCGTTCTGGTCCCCCATTTGGCCATTTTTTTTAAATTTTATTTTTTTGTTTTTTTTGCCCACTTGAATTGCAGGGGGAATTTTTTGTCCTGGTCCGTTTTTTTGTGTGGGTATTTTTTCTTACATTTTACAAAAAAAAAATTAAAAAATTTTTTTACCAAACAAAATGCCCCAGTGCGAAAAATATGGCCCCCCCCCCCCCCCCCCCTGGAACGGACAGAAATGGCATCTGCTGTGCGTTTTTTGTTTTTCAAATTTATGTTTTTCTAGTGGTGAAGAAGCCACCCCTTATTGGTTGGGAAACCATTTTCGACAACTACCCAAGAAAAAAAAAAAAAAAAAAACACCCCAGGACTTAAAATTTTTAAATTGAAAAAAATAAAACTCCTTCTTATAAAAAAAAAAAAACCCACATTACAGGGGGGAAGGGTTTTCTTGAGCACGGTGATCAAAAAAACCTTAATTTTATAGGGGGGGGGAAAAAGGACAAAAAAAAGGTTTGACACCCGGGTTTAAATCAAAAGGGGATTAAAAGTATGTTTAATTTATTGTAAAAAAAAAAAAAACTAACAAACAAAAAACTTTTTTAAAACTAAAACAATTTTTTTTTTTTTTAAAAAACCTAAAAAAGGGGGGCTGGGGTTTTTACCGGTCTAAAGTTCTTCAGGTTTCTTTTTTTTTTTGACCGAATTTCCCCATATTGGCCAAGGGGGTGTGCAGGCCATTGTAGGAGAAAAAACCTCACAATTCGCGATCGACTGAAATTATCGGGGTCGGGTTTTCCAGGGGCTAAATTGAACAAAAAAAAAAAAATAATTTTGGAATTGGGATTGGTGTTGTTTGTTACCCAGGCTTAAAAGGGAGAAACTATTGAGTGGCGTATTAATAAAATCAAAACAAAAAAAACACCAAACAGTTAAAAAAAAGAAAAGGTTTGAAAAAAACCTGGGGGCAAGGTAACAGATTATGGGGGGACCTGGATTACTTTTAAACTACCTCTTCATGACTTGCTTTTTACAGGTTCTTTTCCACCCACCAGGGCTGCTGTTACCCTTTTGCAGTTTATATTTCCAGGCAGGCCAAGGGCATTAAAAAAAAACTTCAGGGGGGGGGACAGGGGGCCCTTACCAAGGGGGGGGGAAACAACAATATTACTTTTAATTAATCTGCTACTTTTTAACTTCTTTTCGTTTGTGGTTCCTATTCCTTTATTTTTTCTTGGTTTTTTCCATTTTGGGCAAAAATATATAATTGCTAAGGGTTAAGCGGGTTTTCCCACCACTTTTTTAAAAGCGTGGTTGCATTGTATTTTGCTTATTTCTGTTTGCGAAAACACGGTGTTCGGTTAAATGGTGTAAATTTTTAAATTTAAAAAATAAAAAAAACTGAACAAAACGAAAATTTTGCGAGGAAAAAATGTAGAAAATTTCCAAGTTCCCAATAGTAATAATTTTTTTTGAAGGGTTTTCCGGTAAATTGTACTCAGTTTGGGGTTTCCATTTTTTCCAATACGATCCGGCCATTTGTTGGTTTTTCACCCACTTTTTGGGTTTCTGTAGGGTTAGGGTCAGGGGAATCGCCAATTTTTTTTTAAAGGGTTTTTTTTTTTTCTGGTCACCAACTTAATCCATTTTTTTTTTAATTTTCTGTTGTTTTAGAGGCTAGTTTTCCCCTAGCCCCCAAAAAAAAAACCCCCCCACCCTATATTGTTTATTAATTTCAAGAAAAAAAAGGTTTTCCCCCCCCAATGTTTACTTACCTTTCCTTCCTATCTTCCCCCCTGCCGAAAAGCAATTATTTTTTTTTTTTTTTTTGATTTTTATTGCCGGCCTTTCTATTGGCTTTTGGCCAAGGGGAAAAACTGGCAAAAGCTGGGGGGAGCCGGGGAAGGGAGTACGGGGGACGGACTAAGCCTAAGCCCGGCCATTCTTTTGTTGTTTTTTTTTGATTTGCTGAGAGGGGGCCAGCCAATTTTACAGAACGCAGGCTAGCCCAGCCAGGTTCAGAAATGGGGGGGGCTGGAGAAAGAGAGGGGAAGATTTAATTTGGAAAAAGGGGGATAAATTTAAAAGGGATTGGGGGGGGGGGACTTTTCTCCACCAAAAAATATTTGTTTTTTTTATTAAGGCAGTTGGGGGCTGGGGGGGGGAACTTTATTCCCCTTACTAAATCTCAGGGGGAAAGGGATTTTTTTACCCACGTCAGGGGTTGGGAGGGGGTGGGGAGGGGAGAACACAACAAAAACAAAAAAAACGGGAGGTGGGGGGAAGGGGGTGGGGGGGGGCGCGGGAGGGAAAGGGGGGGGGCGCGGGCGGGGGGGAAGAGGGGGGGGGGAGGGGGAGGGATAGTGACTGGAGGGGGGTAGGGGGAGTGATGGGGTGGGGGGAGGGAGGGGTCGCCGGGGGGGAGGGAGGGGGGTGGGGGGGGAGGGGGGGTGGGGAGTGGAAGGGGGGACTTTTAGCTCTGAGTCAACCAAAAAGCCAAAAACCCCCTCTTGAGAGGGGGGGGACAGCTCAGTGGCGGCAAGGGAAAAAACAAAAAAATAGTCATGGGTGGGGGGGCCGTTTTGTGAACTTTAGCGGGGGGGTGAAACCAATTTACGGAGGAAACCCACATGTATTTGGAAACTGGGAAAAAAGAAAACTGTGTTAAGGGTATGGGGGTTTTATTTTACACTTACAACAGTTGGGGGCCAGTCTAGTGGGGTTGTTTAAAAATTTAGTTTTGGGGGGGTGGGGGAACATGGCCCTTTCATATAGTTTAAGGGGGTATTCTATGGGTGGAAAAATGCAACACCCGCGGGGGCCACAAAGGGCGTTTTTTTAAAATTGTCCCCTGTGGCCGGGGTTTTTTCGGGGTTTTTTTTTGGTTTTTTTGAGTTGTTTGGTTGTTGTTTTTTTTGTGAGTTTTTTCTTTCCCCCAGTTATTTTTCCTGTTGATTTTCAAAAGGGGGGGGGACTGGGCAACCAAAAAATGCATTTTTTAAAAATTCCGGGAAAATTTTTTTTGGTCTGTTAAAAAACATTGTACAACGGGGGACGGAAAAAACGCGGACAAAAATTGAACATTGTTCCTAACCAGCACTCAAAAAAAAAAAAAACAAAAAAACGGGCGGGGAACAGGTGCCCCCAACCAAAAAAACACCGCATTCACAAACCTAGGTTTGGGGGGGGGAACCTAGCTCTTCTCTTTCTAAATGTTTTTCTTTTATTTTTTTTTTACTTTTTGTTTTTTCTTTTGCTCTACTTTCTCTTTTCTGTTTGGGTTAGGTTTTGTTTTGGACTTTTTTTACCTTTTTTAAAACTTGGGAAGTATTATTTAGTTTGTTCTTTTTTCTTTTTCTTTTCCATGCCTCCAGTTTTGTGGAACCAAAGGTATGCATTTGGGGGAAACGGAGCATGGGGGACAGAAAAAAAATTTTTGAATGTTGTATTGGGGAGGGGGCGGAAAGGGGGGACATTTCCTTTAACTTAAACCAAAAAGCAAGCTTTTATACAAAAAAAACAAAAAAAAAAAAACATTCTAGGTATTAAGCAACTTAACAAAAGGGGGTTATGTTTCACACCATTAAAAAAAACTTAATTTTTTGGATTACTTTTTTTTTTTTTTTTTTTGTTTTTTGGGGATTTTGACTTTTTTTTTTTTTGATTATTTTTTTTGAGTTTTTTGAACTTTTCCCCCTGGTCCCCTTCAGGCCCCAACCCGGCTTTTTTAAAATTTTTTAATTTTAGAAAAGTTGGGCCCCAAAAACTTTAAAATTACAAATTCCCTCTTCCTCACCGTGGCTGCCGGGCCCTCTGGGCTTGCGGGAGGGGAAAATGCAAAAAAAAAAAGCAGAGGGGGCGGGGGGACCCAGCAGGGTCGCAGTCTGTTGAGGGCTTCGGGCTAGAAGGGCAAAAGGCCCAATCCACGGGAACGCCCCGGGCTTAGGACGGTTTCCATTCAGGTGGCAGCCCGGAGGAAAGAAAAAGGGGAGGTAAAGTTTGGAAAAAATTTGTTCGGGAGGCAAACTTTTTTTCTAAAAGGATCAAAAAAAATTTTGAAGAAAAAAAGCGGTTGGGTTGGGGGGCTGGAGGAAAAACCAGGGGGACGGGAAAAGAGGAAAAAACAGGGGGGGGATTACTATTATTTATAAAAAAAGGGGGAATTTTTTTGCTAGGGGTGAGGGGGAAAATCCGGGGGGGAGGGGACGGGGGAGGAGGGGAGAGGGAGGGGGCCGGGGGAGGGGGGGAGGAAGGGCTGCAGTTTTTTACGCCATGCTTGCCAAAAAAAAAAACTTTATTTCTCCCGGACGGCCAGGTTTAGATGGGGGGCCCAGAAAGGTGTTTTTTTTCCTTATATTGGGGGGGGAAACTTTAGCTTAGCCTTTTATACCTTTGTGGTTGGGCAGGTTTTTGGAAGGGGGACCTTTTGGGGGGGGGGGGACACAGGGAACTTTTGGGAGGGGGGGGGGGGGGTGAACACTTTTTACCAGTGGGAAGGGAAAATTTATGGGGAGCTGGGATTGTGAGGGTAAGATTTTTTCTAAACTTTTTTTTTTTACACTTTTAACATTGATGGTGGCCAAAAGCCAGAGGTTGTTTTAGTTGGGGGGGAATTCGGGGGGGGATTGGGAATTTTTAGGGGGATTTATTTAGTTTTTGGTGGGCGAGTTGGGGAACAAGGGCCCTTTAAAGGGGGAAGGCCCCGAATTTGTGTTTTAAACCTTAGAACAGAAAAAAAACTTCAAGGCTTTGGAGATTTTAAACCTGCATGGAAAAAAAAAGGGAAAACAAAGTTCTTTTGAAAGGGGGAACTTGTTACAAATAAACACATCTTTAGGGGGGACAAAAGGGAAAGGGGGAAAATGCTTAGGTATTTATAAAAAAAGGGGTTATTGGAATGGGAAAAAAATTGAAACAAACCAATTTTGAAAAAAAACTGAAAAAAAACCGGTATTGATGTTCAAATAAAAAAAAGAAAGGGCCAAAAACCTTAAAAACGCGTTAGAATTTGATGTGAGGGGAGTTTACAATTTTTTAACACCTATGTGTATATTTGCCACATTGTTTTTAACAATTGCTGTGTTTATTCGGACACCCTCCCCCCCTTACTGGGGGCCAGGTTTTATTTCTCACCTTTTTGGGGGGGACCAAACAATGCAATTAAAAACCTAACCCTTCGGCATTTTTCCAGAAGGGGGGACCATTCTTTAAATTTCTTGGATTTTTTTTTATTATTCCGATTTGGGATTTACGTTCCAGGGTAATTAATTGCAAAAAAGGACTTTCTTTGTACAACAGTGCCATTTTTTTTCTTAATTTGAGCAACAAGCCAGTTTCGTTTATTTTGACTAGCAAAAAAAAAACCCATTATTCTTCCAAGAAAAAAAAAACTTAAACTGACAAGTCCATGTGGGTGATCTTTGGTTTTTACTTTAACAAGGAATGTTTATTTTTGTAACCCAACAAGATTTGTTCAGAAAAAAAACTGTATTCAGCAGGTTTTTTTATTAGTTCCTTGTTTAGGGAACTGCTTTATAACAAAAAAAAACCAACAATTTTCTAAGAGGGGGATGGAATAAATTAGCCACCACAGCTGAGACCAACCAAAATAGCGGCCCCACCCCCCCATTTGTGTTAATTTTAAAAGGGCCATTGTGTCCACCCCTTTTAAAATTTTTTTTTAGATGATATTAGTTTAGGGTCTGTACCTCCCCAGCCCCCCAAAAAACAAAAAACGCTATGACAATAAGGAATTTGTTCAAAGAAAATTCTTCCCGAACTCCATTACTTACCTTCCCCACGTTTTTTTCCTACCTACAAGCGGTTTTGTTTTTTGTTTTTTCTTTACTGTTTTCCCGGCCCTATCTGTCGCTTTTTGCCCATTTATTGGGAAAAAAAAAAACTTTGGGAAAAAAATCTGGTTCAAAGCAGGGGGGGGCCGGGACCGGGCCAGCAGACGGGGTTTTTTCTCGTGATTTGGGGCGGGAGAGGCAAAAGCCAATTTCCACAAGACGCGGGCGGCGGGGGCCGGGCAGGGGAAACGCAAAACGCCGGGGGGGGGGGGGAAGAGAAGGTTTAAGGTTTTTTATTTTGTAAGGGTTAAGGTACAAGGTATAAAGGGTTAAAAAAGGTAGGGAGTTTCGGGGGACTTTCTGTTTGTAAATCTTTGTATTATTTAAAAGCGGTTTAGTTTTGGCTGGGGGGAGGAAAGGAACAAACATTAAACTTCTTTAATTTTTACCAATTGTAACATGATTGTTAGCTAGGGGGGAGGGAGGGAGGGGGCGGAAAGGGGGGGAAGGGAGGGGGGGGGCCAAAGAGGGGGCAGGAGAGGGAGGGGGGCTTGGGCAGGTGTGGGGGCATTTGGGGCAAAAAATTCCTTCCAGGAGGAAAGGGAAGGAGGGAGAGGACCAGGGGAGGGGCAGGAAAGCTTTTTCTATATGGGGGGGGACTCCCTGCTAAGGGGGGACCTTTGTTTTTTCCTTGGTTGGCCAAGTTTTTTGGGGGGGGGGGGGGGGGGGGGAAACTTTGGGATGGAGGGGGGGGGGGCACATTTTGCAGTTGCCTCACCAGCCATATTTGGAATTTTATTTTAAAACACTTTTTTTTTTATTGTTTTTTTTTACCCCACCCAGTTGGGTGGCCAGGTAGTTTGTTTTAGTAAGTAAGAGGTAGGTTTAAAAAAATTGGTTTTTTTTAAAAATTTAAAAAAAATTGTATTTTTTAAGGTATTTTGGGGTTGGGGGACATTTTTTGGCCCCTTCAAAAAATTTTAAAACCAAACAAAAACACAACAGGCCAACAGGGGCAGAGGGAGAGGTTGGAGGGGAATTGTACCAGTTTTTTAGGATCCAGTTTTTTTTGGAAAAGTGCTATAATATTGGGAAAAAAATTGTTGTGGTTTTTTTAGTGGAACTTTAAGTTCGCCCTTTTTAACTTCCACAAAAAAAAAAAAAAAAAAAGATTAAAAAATTTGATTTTTCCGGCCCCCCCCCCCCGCGTTTGTCCTTTGTTGATGGCTTTTATTAACACAGGTTTCCCAGGGCCCCAAAAAAATTGGTATGAGCGGTTGTTCTTTTTTTGGGTTTTTGATGTCAAACCATTTTCCACCTTTTCTTTGCTTTTCCCAAATGGTTGGAATTTTTTTAGTAGTTTGTTGAATTGTATCTAAATTTCTATGTTTGACAATTGATTCTTATCCCCCAACAAAAAAAAAAAACCCAAACACCACATAAATTGAATAATCATTATCAAAGAAACAAAGTGTCTTTAAACCAGGAGTAGAAAGTTAAAAAAGCAGGACGCGTTAAAACCAAGGGAACCAACCAACCAAAAAAGGAATTTATTTACCCCCCCACCCAGCACCATTGATCCTCTAGGCATCTGTGGTGAAAGCTGAAATTCCTCTATAAGGAAATTTTTTTCACCCCGTGGTTTTTTCAGGAAATTTTTTGGGTTTAAAACCAGGGGGGGGGGGGCACATTTAGCATTAAAAAAATAGTTGGATAAAAAAAAAACAAAAACCCCACAACCCTTTTTAAAAAAACTACCCAGCTAGCTCTTTCCAGGGGGGAGAAGGAAAAGACACCCAAAATTTTTTACCATGGGAATAATGGGATGGCAGGGGGAAGGGAAGGAAAAAGACAAGCCAAAACCCATTTGCCAAAGAGTTTTTAAAAAATTAGTTAAAAAACATAAAAAACCACAGTTTGCAGGCCTTGCACATCCACACAGTTTTTAAACCCAATTGTGTTTTGACAGCCCGGGGAAACATTCTAGTTAAAGCAGCTTGTTTTGAAAAGGCAAAAAACCAAAAATGTTTGATTGGGTGATGGGGGGAACGTTTCAATTAATTGTAATGGCCCATTAATCCTGTTATTAAATACAAATATAAAAAACACAAAAATTTTTATGACAAATTAATAAAAAAAAGAAAATTCCCACAGCCGGCTAGATTAAGATTTTAGTTTAGGGATACCCCACCAATAAATGTTTACTTTCCTTGAACCTTTTATTTCTTTTTGCTGCAACCGGGGCGGGGACGGTCTATTTGGACTGTTTTATTCCTACTTCTTTTAATGGTAAATTTTTAAAAACTGTCGGGTGCTGTGGGGGGGCCGTGTCCCAATTTTTATTGGGAAAAAGTTTTTGGAATGAACCCAATCCTTTTCTTAATAGTTTTTCCCTGGTTTATTGTGCTTCCAGAGGCAAAAAAACTGTTTTTTTTAATTCTGCCCCCACATTAGGGGTTTTTTTTCAGGGAAAAACCAAAATTTTTTTTTGAGCCCAATTTGTATACTTTTCTGGGAATTGAGTGATTTTTACCAGATTCTTTACCAAAGCAAAGTTAAAAAAAAACCTGTCCCCAACTAAGGAGCAGAAGATGATTTTATTTGGCTCATCTGTTTGTTTTGGCCTCTCAGTATAATCTTTCCCATAGGCAGGGGGGGGAAAAAGGTAAGAAAAAAGGGACAGAGATTTATTTAAGGGGCTTTTTTGGCATTCTTGGCAGTTTTTTTTTTCCTACTGCATTTCCCTTTCTTATTTGGCACGGGGTATGTAGGGAGTTTTAGTTGACGTTTTGTTTTACCAAGAAACACAAAAGCTTTGCAAGGAATTTTTTGCCTTTTTTACCCCCCACCTTTTCTCAAGCAAAAAACCCCAGGATCCAGGTATTGCAAAGGCCTTTTTGGTTTGGTCCTTAAATTGGCCAAAACAAAAAAAACCAACCTTTTCTAAAAACATTCTGCCCCCCAGGCAAAGCCCCCCACCCCAGGCACCCCCCAACCTTTTTTAAAAAATATTTTCAACCCAACCACCCCCCCCCCACAGTATATGTGTCGGGGGGAAAATTAAAAAAAAAAAAAAACATGATACGGTTTTTATGCTTTTGGTCAACCGGTTTTCTATTTCCCCTGCAACAGTTGATTTGGTTGTACTAATCAAAAAAAAGGGCCAAGAAAAAACTTTTTTTTTGCGTTTAACGGGCTGCCTCCTTTTGCTTATGTTTTTTCCAAAAAGGCTGTAGGCCTTTTTACTGGAACAAAAAAAAAAAATTTTTTGGGAATTTGGCAATTTCATTTTTTCTTTCAATTTTATGGGGGCTCAGTTTTAACATTTTTTTAACTGAAAAGCGAAGGGGGGGCATTTTTTTGTTTTTTTTGTTTTTTTGACAGGGAAAGGGGGAGGGGCGGGGGGGAGGAAAGGATTTTTGCTAGGGGTTTAATGTTTTACCAATTGGTTGGGGGCCTGGTTCCCTTTAGGCAATTTCCCCACTGGGGAGGACAAGCAAGCAGAGGTAGGGGTTTGTACTTTGGCATTAAATAAGCTTATTTTGCCCACCCACAGAAAAAAAAACTAAAAAAAACTAGGGCTTTTTTTGCATTTGAAAGGGGACAAAACACTCGCTATTCAAAACTGAATTATATTTAGTTTTTACTAAAAACAAAACCCCACCCAACAAAGGTGATAACATTTTCTTGAACAGTAACGTTTATAAATAATCCCATCACATCCCAACATAATTTAACCAGGGCGTAAAAATTAGGGCACACCCCCAATTGTTTTGACACAGAATAAAATAAAAAATGTTAGTTTGTGGCTTTTTGGGATTTTTTTTTCTTTTTTTGCATTTGTGCACTTTGTTGTGTTTCATTGGTTTTGTTCTATTATTCCTCTGTAAAAAAGGGATTAAAAGGAAAGCATCTTGTTGTAACAATCTGCGAAAAAATAAAAAAAAATTAAATGCCAAGGTAAACAAGGGGATGGATGAGTTTTCTTAAGACCAAAAAACAACAGGGTATTTCTTGGGTTTTTTCTGCCCTTTTTTCTTAAATGGTTCTGATGGCAATTCCCGAAGAATATTGACCAGGTTTAATCCCCCCTTAAAGGGAATTCGTTGAACAGGAAAAAAAAGTTTCTGGGACTGAAAAAAACAAAAAAAAACCCCACTTCGGCACTTTGCAAGGTTCTTCCACCAAAAGGCTTTGGGGCAAAAAATTTTGTGCAAAACATATCCAGGACATTTAAAAAAAAAAAAACAAAAAAAAAAAAAACAGATTCAAGTTTCGGAAAGGGGGCATTGTTGTTTGTTTTTTTCAGTTTTTGTTTCTGTTGTTATGTCCTAAAATGGGGGGGGACCCCCAAATTCGGGCTTTTTTCTTTTTTTTTTAACCTTTCCCCCAATGATCCCCCTGTCCTAACAAACAACAAAATTTATTTTGTGGAGGTGAAATGTTTAGTTCAAAATTTTTTTCAAAAAAATTTTAAATTTTGAGGCCAGGGGGACCCAGTTGTGCCAAAAAAATTGAGAAAAAAAAAAAAAAAACTTTAAGGGCAAAAAAAAAGTCTTTTTGCCATTTGTAAATGGGCTAGCCATAGGGGGGAACCTGTTTTTTTTGTTTTTAATTTTTGTTTACTCAATTTTCATTTAAAATTTTTCAAAAACAAAACAAGAAAAAAACTTCTTGTTGGGGGGGGAATTTTGCAGGGAGAAGAAAACATTTGTATTGTAATTAAAAAAAGGCAAAAAGATAAAAACCCCAAAAAATTTTTGGGGCCAAAAAAAGGCTGGTTTTGGCCGCTCCGCTCCCCCCCCCCCCCCCAACAATGGATTGTAAACTTTTTTTATATGCGTGGCATTAATGGGAAGAATATTTGTTTTAAAAAAAAACTAGGCATCCTCCGTTTTGGGGGGGACAATTGTGAAAAAAAGAAAAAGAAAGGACAAAATTTGGGGGGGCCCTAAGCTTTTAAACATCGCCAATATGGTCCAATTTTACAACCCAATGGGTAAAAATTTGGTTTTCTATTTCCATTTTTTTGCAATTGTTTAAAAACCATATTTGTACCAAGAATATAAAAAATTAAAAAATAAGGGGGATTTAGGGGAGTGGGGGGGGGGGAGGTCATTTTTAAAGGCTCTTTCATTTAGTGGCTCCTTCATTTACAAAATAAGGACACAGGGGGGGGACTTTATATTCTTGGAGGTTTTTAAATTTTTCCCCATGGGTCAAAGGGCCCCTTTTTTTAGGGGAAATGCCATTTTTGTTAACCTTTCTTAAGATGGTTTTTACCCACCACCCAGTATTGCAAAAACAAAAGCTAAAATGGCAAAAACCCCAAAAAAAAATAGAAAATAGAACAGGGGCGGACTGGTTTGTTATTAAAAAGCCCTTAATTTGTTATAGCCAAAATTTTACTTTCAGTGTTAGCATCTTTAGGGGCTTTTTCCTTAAAATTTGGGTTTTTTTTTTTTTTTTAACCATGGGAAACAAACATGGGGGACAATTTAACCCCGGAAAAGTATTGTTTTTTCTTTATTTTGCCATTATTGGAAAAAACTGATGACAGGGGGCAGGCCTAAAAACCACTTTATTATTCTCCCACTCGGTGTTTTCAAATTTTTTTTTAGGCGGGGACCTCTGTTTTCCAATTTGAAAGCGGCCTTTTCATTGGGGCAAAAAACCAAGAAGTCTTTTTTTTTTACATTAACACTGAAGATTTGTTGCTCGGGGATCTATATTCAAAGCCCAAAAAAAAAAAAACCCGGCTTATACAGGGGCTTGGGGGGTTCTTTTTTTCTGGGTTTAGCAATTGAAGCCCTTGTGGAAAATTGTGGGGCTTGTTTTTATTATTTATTTATTCGAGGATTTGATTTTAAAGGAGCCAAGCCATCTGGCTTTATTTACGGGGCGGCTTTTCTTTTTTTTTGTACCAAATTAACACTGTGTTGTATTTTTTTTGTACATTTTTTTCACAATACAAGGGGGCCCTTTTTTACACCCAAAAAAGAAAGTGACCTTGTTACAATCTACAAAAAGGGGCAATTAATTGGGGGACACCATTTCACAAAACCCCTATTTTCAGTTAATGTTTTTAGATTGTGGGGGGGGAAAAAGGGGGGCATGGCCACTAGGGGATGGAAAAAACCCCAACGCCCCCAAGGCACATGGGGGGGAAAAAAGCATTTTTTGACCCAAAATTTCCAAACTCCTTTAACAGATGTTGTCCAGGGGGGGGGACCTTTTAGTAGTTGCTAAAAAACTTTATTGAGGGGCCAATTTAGTGCTGATTAAAAAAACAACCTTTTTCATTAAAAATAGGTATTATTAGGGGGCTTTTTCTAAAAAAGAGCTTTTTTTACCCAATCGATTTTCGTTTGCTTTACATCCCAGTTCAAAAAAAAAATTTACTTTGTCCGTCACAGAAAAAAAAAAAAAAAAAAAAAAGTTGAATAGCAAGCTGAATGGTGTGGTTCCCCATAGGATTTTTCTGTTTTTTACACAAGTGTTCTCTTCCTGGGATTTTTACCAAGGGCATTGGGGATCGGGTTTTTTTGGCAGGTTTGTTGTTGTGCACCATTTTTATCCACCATTACACAAAAAAAAAAAAAAACAACAAAATGCTTTCATTACGATCGGGGGGGGGGGGGACCCGTTACCCCCCCCAAAACAAAAAAATATTTTATTGGTTGGTTGTGGTTTTTTTACCAGAGGAGTTTTGGTGGTTCCATTTAATCTTAAAGCAGTTTTTGTTACAAATAAAGTTAAAAAATATAGGGTTTGTGTGTTGTTTTTATTATACCCCCTTGGAAAAAATTCATGTTTATGATTTTTTTTTTTTTTTTGTGATAAAAGGGAAATATATACTGTATTAAGCTTGCTTTGGAGAATGGGGTCAAAAAAAAAAAACTTAAACCCAAACCTGAATTTGTGTCCTCAAGAGGGAAAAATTCATATTGGGGGGGACTAGTTTTAGCTGTATTGGGTAATTCAAAAGGGATATTTGGGGGGGGACAAAGGAACCAAAAAGCTCTTGTTTCAGGAGAAAAAACAGGGGATTATACAGGGGATTTCAGTTTTTTGAGCCAACGTTTCTATCCCAAACACAAATCTTTTGCTAAAAAAAACGGGACTGTGATTTCCGAGGAAAGAAAGGGGGAAGGAAGAAAGGAAAAGGGAATATGCAAAGGGGCAGGGTTTTTCCCAAATTTAGTTTTTGTAAAGAAAATAAATTTTTTTAGCAAAATGGCAAAAAGAAAAGGTTTCTTCTACAAATGCCACTTATTTATACCTTTTTTGGGGAAATTTAAAAAAAACCAAACACCCCTTGGAAAACCCCAACAGGGTTTGTCCACTTGCAAAAAAAACCTCCACTCAGTAAATTAGCGGGGGGACATTTTATGTTGTGTGTTTTACATATTTTAAAAAAGATTTGTTTTGATTACCATTTTTTTTAATCCCTTGGGGCTCTAAAATTAACCACGAAACAGGAAAAAAGGGCCACTTAGTTTAAATAAGCCTTATACATCAAGGGGGAAGGTGGCATGTTATTATGGGGGCACAAATTAACAAACAAAAACAAAAAAAAAAACACTATTGCCAACAAAAAAAAAACCCAAACCTTTCAAGTATTTTGTTAAGATAAATGTATAAAAAAAAATCTGTTTTATTTTTTGACCAAACTTTTTTAACCTGGATTTTTTTATTTCCAAAAAAACATTTTAAAAAAAACCACTTTTCCAAAAAAAAAAAAACAATCATTTTTTTTGGTTTTTAACAGGGGGGCTTTACCCTCTCTTTTATTGTTTAGTATATTTATTAATAGTAGTTAGTCCCATTTAGTCTGAATATAGTTAAAAAGGGGGGAAGGGTCCATATTATTTGTAGTAAAGGAGTCATAGGGGTATAAAAAAGATTTTTAGCACTTCATATAGAAAAAGTTGTAAAACCTATTATCACACCATGGTTTCATCTGGTTTTCAAGGTTTCCATTTTATTAGTATTGATACCGGTTTTAGTTTTTGTTTTTTCATATATTTAGGTTGGTTTCCCCAACATCTTTTTTGGCTTTAGGGGAAATCCAACAGGGGCTTAGGCGGTCCGAAAGGGAGGGCAATTTCATGGAAGAAGGGAGGGGGGGGGGGAGCAGCTTATAAACAGGGCTTTGCTTTAAAAAGGCTGCCTTTTCCTCTTCTATTTTTTCTGCATTAGATGAGGGCCCCCCCTTCAGGGACAATGTTTAATTTTAACAAAGGGGAGTTTTTATTCTCATTTTTTTTAACCCCCAATAGGGAGTGGGGTGTTTGTTCTGCAATGATGGTTTTTTATTGGTGGGCTATCAAAAAAAATATTTTAAAGCAGTTTACCTTGCCTGACCTTAAAATTAAAAAAAAAAAAAAAAACGTATTTCTCTCAAAAAGCTTGTCTATATCTATTTTTTTTTATAAAAAAAAAACCCATGGTTTCCCCATTGTTAATTTAAAAAAATTTAAACTTTTACCATATTGCCTTTACAGTTTTTGTGTTTTGTACTCCAAAATTATCCTGTTTTAAGTTTTAGATTTTTTTTTGCTGTTTGTTTTATTTGTTTACTGTACTAACATTTTGTGGGGCAACAACAATTGGCTATCTATAAAAATATTAACCCACAGAATTTTTGAAAGTAGTTAATTTTTTTTTAACACCAGCACTGACCCAGGGGCCCGAAGGGGGCCGGGGAAATTTCTGATTTTTTCTGAGCCTAAATATGGGTGGTTTGATTAAAACTATAAGTTAGAGGGGGAACTGAAAGGGGGGAGAGAAAAAAAAAAACAGGCTTATGACGTTTAAACACACCAACTTTTTTTTTTTTTAACAAAAAATGGGAAATGGTTTTTTTAAAAAAAGGGGGGGGGATAAACAAAAAAAACCCCAAACAATTGTTGTTTTCCCACCCCCCACCCCCCCACCACCCACCCATCTTTTTGTTTGTTTTTTTTTACGCGTTGGTTCTGCATGTTTCTAAACCATTACCTTTTGTTTTTTCAACGTTTTTTTTTTCCCCAAAACAGGGAGTAGTTGCTTTCACACACATTGTTTTTATTTAAAAAAAAAAATTTAACCGGCCCTAGGCAAATTTCATGTTTAAAAAATTTGCATTTGGGGAATTTTTGCCCCCCAACAGAACTTTGGGGACTGTTTAAGAAATGTTTTTGTTTAAGACGTGGGAATGTTTTTTGTTTAATAAAAACAAGAGTCTATAAGGGGGGGGGGAAAAAAAACAACAGAAAAAAATTGGCATTTCAACTTTTTTAAAAAAAAAAAAAAAACCGTGTGCGTTTCTTTGGACACAAACCCCAAACCCACAGGAAATTGGCGTCTAGTGTAATGTAAAAGGGGGAAAAAAAAGCCCTCTTCCCCCCTATAATCCCACGGGGTGCCGCAATTTGCCAACAAATTTAAATTGGAAAGGATGTAAAATTTTAGGGACTAAACAAAAAAAAATTTTGGGGGGGTTTTTTAACCAAAAACTTAATTTAAAAAAACTAGTTATAAAAAAAAAAACGGGGAAATTTAACCCCCCCCAAACAAATTATGTTGTTTATTTGTAGTTTCTGGCTTTTATAGAAATATTTGGGGGGAAATATTTTTGGCATTGTTTTTTTGTTAACATTTTGTTCAAATTTTTACTTTTTTTTTTTTTGAATTTGTAACCAAACTTATGTAGCCTCTCATGTGCCTGGTATTGCTCGTGCAACACCAAAGGTATTCCAGGGGGAGGGAGGGATGTTTTTTTATTTACAATTTTATTGTTTTGTTTAAACCCCAAATGGTTATTAAAAAAACAAACCTTACTACAAAAAGCAAAAAAATTTTTTTTCAGAAGTGGTAGCGATCTAATTTGGGGGGAATTTAAAAATGCTAAAAAGTTGATTTTTTCTTAAAAAAAAGGCCATAAAAACAAAACTTCTCTTTTCTTAAATTAAAAAAAACTATCCAGTAAAATCTTTGCCAGCAAATTTTTTTTCAATTTCGTACATTTCTTTTAAAGGGCCTAGGGGGCCACACTTAGCGGGTTAGGGTTTATTTTACGGGGCGTGGTTTTTTGCGCACACAATTTTGTTTTTGCCCCTTTTTTTGCGGGATTTATTCTAAATTTGGGCCAAAAAAAATTCCAATAAAAAAAACGGAAAAAATGGGCAAAAAATTTTTCCCAAACAACGGGTTTGCCAAAAAACCGCCGAAAAAAAATTTTACGCACACAATTTCACATGTGATTTTAAAAAACGGCTTTGTCATTTTTTGTTCTGTTGCGCGGGGGGAAACTCTGGTTGCGTTTGCAGGGTTTGTTGGCCTTAGGGAATTTACTGGAAAGAAGAAAAAAACAATTGTTTAATTTGTTTTTAATTATTCCAAATCGTAAAAATTTTTTTTTCAGGGCAAAAAAATTTTTTTTTTTTACTGGAGGGGGGGGAGCCGGCTTGCGTGTTTGTTTTTACGGGGGGGCAAGGCATTTTTCTGTGTTCAGCCTTTTTAACACGTTTAGGTTTTTGCACTTGTAGGGATGATTTTTATGATTTTTTTACGTTTTTTGATTAAGTGCTGAAAGCTAAAATAAAAGGGGACGTTTTAAGCTTGACCTTTTGGGCAAAGGGGCTGTTTGGCGAGTTTACCGGAAGAGGGCCCCCCACTCACTTGGCCGCACAAAAAAAACCGTTCGCAAAAACCAATTTTTACCAGAGGGCTAGCAAGCGTGGTTTGGCGCGTTGTAAGGTTTAATGTAATGGGCCACGGCCTAAAAATTTTTTAGGCTAGGCGTTTAAATGAAATTATTTATTAACCATTGCTGGGTGAGGGATTCCACCCCAAGGGGGAAAGCGCCCGCCCCAAAAGGGTCGTTTAAAAAAAATTGTAAATCCGAAAAAAAAAACTGGGGAGGATTTGCCCTCAGGGGAGGAGCTTTTACGGATCTTTGTGTTTGGAAATCTTCCCCCATTGATAACATTGATTAAAAACATTTCTTTTTGTATGTTTTTTTTTATGTGTAAAAATTAATTCAACCTTCTTTTTTCTTATTTGTGTTCACCAGATAAAGGGCTTCTTTAAAGTTATGGGAAACAAAATGGGCGAGCGGACCCAGGGGAGAAAAAAAACCACAAAGGGGGGGACAGTTGTTAGGCGGGGGGGGGCTTTAAGGCTAAAATTTTAAAAAACAAAAACTTTTTTTTTTTTTCAAAAAAATTTGCATGGGCATTTCACGGGAACGACTTTTAAAAAAATTCTTTTTGCTCCTTTGTCTGTTTTGCCAGGGCAAAAGGAAAAAACTTTCTTTATATTAAAATTGGTTTATGTCTTTAGTTTTTTAACATTTTTTTATAGTAAAAATAATTTAAGTTTTTAGTTATTAGGGTTAAAAATTAACTTTTGTTCCTTAGGGTTTTTCTTTTTGATTTTCTACCAAGAAAGCACTTTTAAAAACTTAAATTTGACTTTTTGTTTTTTAAAAAAACTAGAAGAACATGGAAAAAACCCCCACTACTTTTTTTTTTTTTCTTTGATCCCCCAATGAAAAGGGGAAAGGGTAAAAAAAACTGGGGCAGGCTTAGGGGGGCTTAATGTTTATGAGGGACTGGGCAAACAAAAATATTTTGTTTTTTTTTTCAATTTAAAGGGAAAACTTGTGGGGTCTCCAAAACAAGTTTTTTTAATTTTTAAAAAGGACACACTAAAATTTTTTTTGTTTTTTTTTGTTTTTAACTGTTTGCTTTTTTTTTTTTAAGTATGTTTGCCATTTGTTTTATTTCTAGGTGTTGTTCTTATTTATTTTTTCAACAGGGGGGTTGGAGAAAAACCCCCCTTATTTTCCCAACCTTCACTTGGTTGAAATTTTTTTTTTTTGAATAGTCCGCCCCGGGGGGGACCTCGGAAAATTTTTAACCTTAAACTGCCACTCCCCACTGCAAAAAAGGGGCCCATGCTTTTTCCTTTGCCAGAAAAAAAAAACAGCGCGTGTTTTTCTGGTCCGATCGCGCGCCCTATCTTTTGTATTGGCGCACATGACCTAAGATAGGGGGCTTGGTTGGGCGACGAGCGGCTGTCAGTGCAGGAGTGGTGGTAAGGTAAGTTCCAGGTTCCGTCCGGCACTATTATTCACAGGGAGGTGGGAATAAGCGTTTTCACCTCCCTGTGAATAATAGAAACAGATGGCATATACTTAAAGATGCCCTTTTAAAAAAAGGCCAGGTTTACCTTTAAAATGAGTCATTAACCACCTCCTTTGTGCTGCCCAGCCCAAGATAAGAAGAATCACTAATAAGAAAGTTAGGGAGTGGGAGGTTATAAATCCAGTTGGCACATGCTTAGTGCAGGATAAAGCAAAAGAGACTGAGTTACAATGACTGAAGGGGAGGAGCGAACAGCTGGGAGTTTTGTCTTTTTTAATGCCTCCCACACAGTGAGGGACTGTCACATGTTCAGAACAGAAAGTGTAGGGGAGTGTGGTGATGCTGCTACCATATTTCACATAAAAATGTAAATATTCAAAACTATGTAAAAAAAATTATAAAGTTAATAGCAAAATCCTGTCAATTTCCCTAAAGTTGTTTTTGGACCACAGTTACCTTTAAGTTTATAAGTGCTCCTAACAACCAGCATTCACTAGAAGTTCTGTTAAAAGACAGGAACCTTCCCATCTACACTAGTTTCTATATTGGAGAAACAAACATAACTATGTAAAAGGCAGGCATACAAGTTTAATTTAAAATCAAAAAATATCATTTAGATTACCATCTTGCAGCCACCTAATGGCGTATTGGCTGTATTAAGCTGTTGAAAAAAAACATTCAATTTTTGTTGGAAGATCGTGCTCTTGAATCTGCCAAAAATCTTTCCCCCAAACAAATTAATTTGGCACTTTGTTGATGGATTCCAAGATTGGGAATGTGGAATGTTTCCCTGAAGCAGAGGTGGTAGTTCATAAGGTACAAAGTATGCGATGCCAAACTCTACCACTGCTTTAGAGATTAGCAGTACAAAGCGTACCTAGATTTTTTTATTATTTATATTATTTATTTTTTCTATTATATATTTCTACAGAAAACAATCAGTTTGTCCTGTGGTAGCAGACGGAAGAAATAAAAGAGACTCGAGTCATCAATTGTTATACTTCTAGTCCATGAAGCCACGAAGCAAATCAAACATGGAAAATAATTTAAACACAAACAAAAATATTACCAAAATTGCCTAGATTACATGTGAACACTTTAAAAAAAAATGTAAATGTTGAAAGAATTTAAAAATAAAGAGGGGTATATTGTATAAGTGAATGTTCAAAACCAATTTATGTATAACAATATCTCCGATACACCCCCTCTCATTGAAAATGCACAGGGTGAGGACTATTATACTGGGTCCTACCCCTGAGTTTAGCTTTTAACTCTAACACTAACCTATAAATTTGCCATTGCCAGTGCACTGTCCCCTGCTCCCCTCTCTGCCCATGACAATACAAATAGGAATACACCCTTCTTGGACAGTGTGTCTTCTAATGGTCAGCTTACACTAAGGTAAAGAGTAAAGAACACCTTGACAGTGATCGCAAATTTAATAGGTTTGTGCATGAGTTAGAAGCTGGACAGTTTCAAATGACTGAAAAAGGAGGCTGTGGTGAGTATTGTTGTCCTTTAATATCTTATAAATTACATGGATTAAATCAATAAAGACAAAATGGTGGGAAGTGCAAAAGTCTTATAAATACTAAATAAAACAATAAAATCTCTTAAGCTTAGGGCTGGGTACACACGGGGCTATTTGTCCCGACTGAGCGTTCGGCCCATGATAAATGACTGTCAGTCGCAGCAATAGTGGACATGGCCGACAGAGCGTGCAACAGTTCGTGTGGTCTCACAGGGAGACGCACAATCAGCCGTAATTTACCAACAGACCCGATCGCCCATTCGTCAAATATTTTTGACTGATCTACAACACTATTGGTCGGTCAATTTTTTGTCTTTTGACAAATTTGATCGAATGGTGAGAAAATCAGCAGCAGGAAGATCATTTTCCCGTCCTCCAGTCCGCATCTTCAAAAATTCAGCTTGGTAAAGCCTGCTTTAGGCCACACAGCTGTATTTTCTGTTAGTTTGCATTTTGTTTGCAATCCACATTAAATGCTTGTTTTAATAACAGGTACAATGCCTCACTGTGTAAGAGCAATAATTTCCAACTTTCGAAAAGTAGCCGTTACCATTTTAGATTTCTGTCCATACCACACTTTAATAAGCGGACTACAAAGGTTTTTGGTGAGTTTTTACCCACCATCCCTTTGGAAGTGCACTGCGAAAGGTTAAGAAACGCATGAAAAAATTGAGTGCAGTGCAGAGAAGCAGTCACCAGGATAAATAAACACAGCCAAGGCAATATTTTTTGCAAGCGCTTGTGGCTTGAGAAAGGCAGCCAGGATCTGTGAGTGTCTCCTAAATGCATCTCAACATCCTTTATGCTAGGCCCCACTATACAGCACCAAATACAAAAATGTGTATTTTAGTGCACTAACAGATGTGTTTTGGATATTTCCACCTTTATAGTTAATAATAAAAATGTGATACATGAGAAAAATGGTGATCATGTGTTGGGTCAACATATCAAGCGCAACTAGGGGGTTGGACACCACAATTTCAATATTATAGCAGTGTCCATGCAATATACAAATAGATGAGGTCCTAAAAAATCACTGCATCACATACATTTTAATACAGTGGGGCCTAGCCCTTAAGGAGATTTTATTGTTTGATATTTTTAAACACATTTGTACTTTTGGAAATGGTGCTGTACAGGGAAATTCTAGTAGGCAAAAGGAAGTGGAGCTTTAGCCTACTTTAAACAATAGTTTAACAACCACGATACAAAACCCATCTCTTAATCAAAACGGTAATGTTTAACAACTGAATTTAATATTTAAAAAAGGATCCACTAAGCTTGATGTCCACCAGTGAAACTATAAGGACTCGGACCCACTAAAAAGAAAAAATTTGCTTGATGCAACTTGCTTTGCTCATCACATGGGCCCACTATCGATTAGGTAATGCACCTTTTTTCTTTTGAATCGCATGTGTTTGTCATTTGACATGATTTAAAGAAAAGTTGGAAGAGCATGCGCTAGCATGCAAGATTGCGATCCTGCTGCTCCAAAATCTCATTCCCATTTTTAATGCGGTAAGTGCCTAACCCCAAGGCTAGGAACACACAAGCAATTTTTGATCAACCAACCAATATTTTTGATTGGTCTATAAATCTGTGCCGATCTCGATCGCGCGTATCGGACTTGTCGGCGACACACATGTTGTAAAATCACCGCTATCCATGGTCACTTTTGGCGTGGTTCGTCCTGGCCACTGCTCACAGTGAACACAGTTGGGACTAAAAGTTTGCCTGTGTGTACTCAGCCTCAATCCCAAATGCAGAACAGCAGGTTGAGCTATCCTTGAGTGCATAAACTAGTCTGAGACGTACCTTTGATAATCTATACTTGCTAACCCTTTGTAAAGATTACCTTCAGTTCACCACCCCCCCCTCTTGTTCACTTGTGACACAAGTATTGTAAAGAACAGGTTTGAATTACACTGTAAATTATTCATTCAACAATGACTGTCTTCAATGCTGTATTTAATATGTATTTAATATAAAGTTTGCATTACTACAGTATCTGTATTTTACAAACTTTGTCTAATCTTTATCTTTCCAGGCTAGCAAACACCAAAATAGGTCAAATTACTAGTTAAGCAGAGTTCACATATGAGAACGAGAAAGGGACAATTTGTGGGATCAGACGGCAATGTGTGTACCGCATGGCTGAGGTTCCCGAAGAAGACAAAAGTCCACCATTAGGTTGGGATTGCTTGTTTAGTCCAGAAAATTTCCCTCCGACGCGGTCAGCCCGTGTACAAAGGTATAAGGAGTTGACCGTGGGAAACATGTATTCCCGAACGTTCTCCTATACTGGTATAGTAAGAATATTGGGGCCTGGGTGTACCCTAATCTTTGCAAAATGACAGACAGAATCTGCATTTTCAAAGATCTGTGATGTGTGTACTCACCTTAAATGTTGATTCCTCTGACCTCTCTTGTTAAAGCAATATAATTGAGGACCAGCATGAACTGCACACATTATAAGACTTAATTTGACTGAAAACAGAATGCAGTGAACCAATTGCAATTAACATTGTTGTTAATTCATTTTTGCAAAAGTTTAAAAGATAACAATATTGATAGAAATCACCCATTTTTGCAAAAGTTTAAAAGATAACAATATTGATAGAAATCACCCCAAACGCCCGTCAATCATTTCATGTATGCATGTTCAGTTGAGCATAATTGATGATTCGACACAGCAGATACATCAAATACACCCAACTAAACACGCATGCATAAAAAGTGTGTCGCTCATAACGCCTGATTGTGGCCACGATTGAATGTCTGTACCCAGCTTAGTAATACCCTTATAATCTGTGTGCAACTACTGATTCTAAAGAATCCCACATATTAGCGAGTTCTTACAGTTGAATCATGTGACCCAACTCAATAGAAGGACCAAAACCTAGTAAAGTTTACAGCATTGTTGGCTGCACCTGCAGTAAAACCACAGTGGATACCTTAAAGGGCATGTCCACCCCCTCTTTAATAAAATTCTTAGAAAGTGCCCCGATATGTACTATCTTCCCTCTATCCTCCGTGGCAGTCTCCAGGCCCTCTGCTTGCACGGAAATGCAAATTCCTGGAAACTGCAGTGTAGAAGCTATCAGTGATTCATCCTGTCTCAGCCTCAACCTCATCAGGTCTGAGGCATGCGCATGCCGCCCCCCCCCCCCCAGCCGGATCCATCCTCTGAGGCCGTGGCACCTAGCATTACTCAGGTAAGGTAAGTAACAGCTGCCCAACCCTAACCGGCATAACATTTTTTTTAAAAAATGCCCCGATCTTTATACAGAGCCTTCTCTCCTGCGGGGTCTTCATGACGTGAGTTGTGTCTAAGATTGGCCGTGTCTTAGCCAATCACAGACGCGGATGGCAGACCAGCCCTGCTTGCAACTTCTGCAAGCAGGGAGATGATAGGAGACGTCACGGGAGAGAAGGGGCTGTAAGTAAACATCTGGGCATATTTTTAAAAATATATTACAGCGGTTGGGGGTGGGCAGCTGCTACCTACCTAATATAAAAAGTTACATTTCAGGGTGGACATGCTTTAAGGTAGGTAATATCCATATTTACCTACAATTAATTGTGCTACTTTATATTACTGCGTGTGATTACACATTGGATTATAGCAAACTTGCAGCATATAGCAGATTATAATGGATAATGAACCCCCTAATTTAAATGATATGGCTTTTATTAAAGCACATTGCCAAAGAACAACTCTACAGAGGGAACATAATACACAGTCTAATACACTGTCACAATTTAACAATAATACTACATTTTCATTTCTGCATAAATGTGAACTGATCTTCCGTGTATTTACATAGCCAACTGCCAGTAGAGGCATCAATTGTTCCAACAGGAACAGCTGTACTTAGCTATACACAGTGAAATCGATCACACAATATTGTTAAATTAAACTACGGTAAGTTACGTTTTGTCATTATCAGTAAATGTGTTTTTCACGTTCAAGTTCTAAATCGAGTCTAATATCCATTGTGATAAAATATTTTAACCTAGGTTTGCATTAAAAACAATAACCAAGTAGTGATGAACAATAATAAACAGTATACATTATAAACTAGCAATTAGTGACTGGGGTTAATCAATTTTTATCTACCTTTGGAAAATCATTTCTGAATGTATTACTTACTTACATTTGGGTACATCTGATCTTAAATGCAAAGAGGTTTTAACTTCCGACTTTGAAAAACAAGGATATAGTTACAAGGAATTGGGAGTGCAAGGCTGCAGGCCAGTGTCTTTTTTAAGGTGACTTAATATCCTTATATGAGGTTGCATTTTTCCTAGAATACGCAAGCTTCAGTGAGACACAGTGGCATAGCTAAACAGAGATTTAACGGATGGCATAGCTAAACATGTATTATACTGTAACTGATGGAATAACTAAACACCATTTATGAGTATATCATAACAGGATCTGTGACTTTTGTATGTTTTGTACAGATGTATGTACTGTATAAGGTTATTAGAAATCGCTATGGAGTTCTGTGACCATATAAATCAGGGATGTCAAGCCTGCGGCCCTCCAGATGTTTGAAAACTACACACCCAGCAATCCCTTGTAGAAGTATGCATATGGGTAAATAGATAAGTTAGCAATGCAGACCATGAAATACGGAGGGAACCCCCTGAGCTGTCAGTAACTAGATTCACCAGATTGTCCCTATATAAGAGTGATTGACCCTGATCTTTTAGTGTGGTTCTATAACCCACAGGAAGGTAGGGAGGTGGAACCAGACACTAGCCCAGCCAGGTGATGAGAATGTTCCCAGGTAAGGTCTGGCTCCATCTCCCGCTCCCCGGTGTAGCTGACAACTGCCTCCCCTGTAGGTTACAGGAATGTCTGACCTGCTGGCTGGCTGTCCGTCACTGGTATACTGTCTGGATTCTCTTGCTCCTGTTGCTGTCTTTCCGCCATGACTGTGGTGATGTCATCCAGGAGAGCGGCTCTCCCATCTCCTTCTATCCCTGGTCTCCCCCACAGCCACTGCCTGAGCCGGACAGGTGAGCTCTATTGACAACAAAGTGGTTGTGTCATGTCGCCGCTACCGGTGGAAACTCGGTACAGCGGTAAGGAGGAATTAGAACACGGATGTGTGACATGTGTCAGTGTAGCTGGGAATTGTGGGAAAAGACTAGACAGTAATAGAGAGAGAGAACCTGTATATGTCTATTAATGAACATATCACCAGAAATACTAATGTCAGTGTTTCCTTCTTAGGGAATTAATCCCAGAAAGTGACATCTAGAATGGAATGGAATTCCTAATCTGCTCTGATCTTTCTAATCTCTCTGTAGTAGAGGTTTTTATATAGTTATTATACAACAGTTATAATATTTAGCTGGTAACAAGGTATGGTCATGGTTTGGTCTTATAATTGCTTCCAAATAATACAGAGATGATTAGTAATCACTATGGTTTTAAATCACGGGGTCACACCTCTTCCCTTTACAACTCATCACATGCTGCCAGGTTAAAACTAGGTACACACAGCACCAATCGATGACAGATGACAGACAGAACTGTTAAACGGGTACAAACAGCACCAATCGATGGCGCAGATGACAGACAGAACATGTTAAACTGGGTACAAACAGAACCAATCAATGACAGATGACAGACAGAACTTGTTAAACTGGGTTCACACAGCACCAATCGATGGCAGATGACAGACGAATCAGTAAAGCTGGGTACACAGCACCAATTGATAACAGGCAGAGCTTGTTAAACTGGGTACACACAGCACCAATAGATGACAGACAGAATCTGTAAAGCTAGGTACAAAACGCACCAATTGATGACAGATGACAGACAGAATCTGTAAGGCTGGGTACACACAGACACAATCGATGACAGATAACAAACAAAATCTGTAAAGCTGGGTACACACCGCACAAATCGATGACATAACAGACAGAATCTGTTAAACTGGGTGCACACAGCACCAATAGATGACAGATAGAATCTGTAAAGCTGGGTACACACAGCACCAATCGATGGCAGATGACAGACAGAATCAGTAAAGCTGGGTACACAAAGCACCAATCGATGACATCATAACAGACAGAATCTGTTAAACGGGTACACACAGACACTATCGATGACAGAAGACAGACACAATTTGTACACACAGCACCATCGATGACAGATGACAGAAAAACTGTTAAAATGGGTACACACAGCACCAATCGATGACAGAGGATAGACAGAATCTATAAAGCTGGGTACACACAGCACCAATCGATGACAGATGACAGACAGAATCTGTAAAGCTGGGTACACACATCACTAATCGATGACAGATGACAGACAGAATCTGTAAAGCTGGGTACAAACAGCACCAATCGATGACAGATGACAGACAGAATCTGTAAAGCTGGGTACACACAGCACCAATCAATGAAAGATGACAGACAGAACCCATCAAACTGGGTACACACAGCACAATCGATGACAGAGGTAGACAGAATCTGAAAGCTGGGTACACACAGCACCAATCGATGACAGACAGAATCAGTAAAGCTGGGTACACACAGCACAATCGATGAAGATGACAGACAGAATCTGTAAACTGGGTACACACATACTAATCGATGACAGATGACAGACAGAATCTGTAAAGCTGGGTACAAACAGCACCAATCGATGACAAGACTGAATCTGTAAAGATGGGTACCACAGCACCAATCAATGAAAGATGACAGACAGAACCCGTTAAACTGGTACACACACAGCATCAATCGATGACAGAGGATAGACAGAATCTTTAAAGCTGGGTACACACAGCACCAATCGATGACAGACAGAATCAGTAAAGTGGGTACACAGCACCCATCGATGACAGATGACAGAACAGAATCTGTAAACTGGGTACACACACACTAATCGATGACAGACAGAATCTGTAAAGCTGGGTACAAACAGCACCAATCAATGACAGATGACAGACAGAATCTGTAAAGCTGGGTACACACAGCACCAATCAATGAAAGAGACAGACAGAACCGTTTAAACTGGGTACACACGCATCAATCGATGATAGAGGATAGACAGACTCTGTAAAGCTGGGTACACACAGCACCAATCGATGACAGATGACAGACAGAATCAGTAAAGCTGGATACACACAGCACCAATCGATGACAGATAACAAACAAAATCTGTAAAGCTGGGTACACACAGCACCAATCGATGACAGATGACAGACAGAACCTGTTAAACTGGGTACATACAGCACTAATCGATGACAGACAGAATTTCTGAAGCCGGGTACACACAGCACCAATCAATGACAGATGACAAACAGAATCTGTTAAACTGGGTACACACAGCACCAATCGATGACAGATGACAGAAAAGTACTGACTTTTCAAGGACTGTGTAGCCACGTCTCTGTCTGTTATCTGTCAAATATATGGTTACATTCTGTCCTAAACAGGGAGATGGTATAGGGAGATGGTTAGGGAATGCTACAAACAGTTGTGCACGGCTCCCTCTTCTACAGTACAGTGAGCCAACCACAGCCAAGGGAAATTTAAGGTCCATAACGTCCGTTTCTGATACCAACGCAAAACATTAGCATCGGAAAAAGTTGTTTTACCGGAACACATATTAGGGGAAAAGGATCAATCCAGGTGGTATTGACCATTTAGGCCCTTTTATCATTACTGTCTGTGTGTATTCTTGCAGCGCTGAAGTCCTGAGTTTGATTCCACCCTTGGACTACAAGGAGTTTGTATGTTCTCCCTGTGCTTGCGTGGGTAAACTATGAATTAAGAAAGTGGCTGCTTTTATAAAACCTCTGTATGTAGAGGACAATACCTTTTTAGAGTAAGAGTTTATTTGTAAAATAAATTTCATGTGCCCTTCATATTTTTAAAATGTAAATTTTTACACTGTAGTTGTCCTTTAAACTTTCTTCTCCAAATAATGATACATAAAAATTGTGAATGGCTGTGCGTAGACCAGTCCATGTTGTCTGCTCTCTCACTCTGACCGAATAGTATAGTATAGTATAGTATAGTATAGTATTTGAGGTTGAATAAAGACATACGTCCATCCAGTCCAACCCATCTAGCAATATCCTCAATTCCTGCCTAACTGTTGATCCAGAGGAAGGCACTCTGGTTTCCCCCACAATCATAAAGACATACTGATAAGTTGTATGTGTCAAATAAATGTGCTTAGATTCAGGGGCGTACCTGCAGGGAACCTGACCCCCTCCTCCCTCCATGATCAGCCATTTTTAAACAGTTGATCGCGCATATGAAGGAAACATGCACAATTAGATGTTTAAAAGACCAGACCCGAACTTCTAGAACCGAACCAAAAGTTCGGGTCCAGTCTTTTAAACAGCTGATCTCGCATATTTTCCTTCAGCTATTTAAAAATATAGATTGTGGGCTTGTCCGGGGCCCCGCGTTGGTGGGGGCAGTAGTTACACCACTGCTTAGATTGTAAGCTCTTTGGTGGCAGGGCCTGATGTTAATGTATACCTGTAATTGTAAAGTACTGTGGAGGATGTTGGTGCTATATAAATCCACAATAATAATAATTATAATGCTGCACTATATGCTTCTAATGTTAATACCGAAAAGCCTTCCAACATGGTGATTTTATATATAGATACAGACAGAAATATTGATAAGAGATATACAGACAGACATATAGACAGATAGGTCTATATACAGACAGGTCTGTCAGCCACTCAGACAGCCCGTAAGGCTGTATACATGCAGTCCAAAATATAGAAATATTGGAAGTAATTTTTATCCTCAATGGACTAATGTAGGTCGAACATTCATCTAAATCAGACAAAAGTTTGCCTGGATATGGCATGACATTTTGTCATATCATGTAGTCTGCAATTTGACAGCACAATCAGTGCTGTCTTATCGTTTTTAGGTGATGAAATTTCGAGAGACCGATTGATTCTGGTAAAAATTTACATCTGACAGGGCAAATTAATGACACTGCTACAGCAAACTGGGAATTTTATGTTACTGGTACAGCAAACTCGGAATGTCATGAAACTGGGACATTAGCAGAATTAGCAAAGAGAGGTATGAATTCAAGGGAGAAAAATGTTATTCTCCCTCTTTACAAAGCCTTATTCGGAATATGCAGTGCAATTTTGGAATCCTGTGTACTAAAAGGACATCTTTAAAATGAAAAATGTTCAGAGAAGGGCAACTAAATTAATAAGGGGGTTGGGGGTGCTTGAATATGAAGAGAGACTGGATAAGTTACAATTATGTGAGGTGGGGATATGATTACTGTGTATTATTACATTAACAGGCCATACTGTTTTCACTGTGAGACAGTAAAGCTATGGAACTTCCAGTGGATATTGTGATGGCAGGTTCATTGGACATTTTCAAAAAAAGCTGGATGAGTTTCTACAAACAAGGAATGTTACTGGTACTGATTTATAAATTAGAGCTGATCCAGGGAAATTTCCGATTGCCACTTGGAGTCAGGAAGGATTTTTTTCCCCTTCGTAAATTTGGTGTTTTTTTTTTGCCTTACTCTGGATCAACAGTTAGGCAGGAATTGAGGATATTGCTAAATGGGTTGGACTAGATGGACGTATGTCTCAAATACTATACTATACTATACTATACTATACTATACTATTCGGTCAGAGTGAGAGAGCAGACAACATGGACTGGTCTACGCACAGCCATTCACAATTTTTATGTATCATTATTTGGAGAAGAAAGTTTAAAGAACAACTACAGTGTAAAAATTTACATTTTAAAAATATGAAAGGCACATTTTTAATTAAAATTTTTTATTAAAAATAAACTCTTACTCTAAAAGGGTCTTGTCCTCTACATACAGAGGTTTTATAAAAGCAGCCACTTTCTTAATTCATAGTTTACTTGTAAGTTCTGTCCACAAGTGGAGATTCCTTTCTGGCTAAATTTTTAAATAAAGCATAACAGTTGCTTTTGTTGTGAAATTACTTTAATTTCCTTTAAAGGGGAACTTAAAGGACAACTCCACCCTCATAAGAACATCTTTTAGAAAGAACGGCCTCTTTAAAATATGTTGATATATCATACTTTGTCCTATGAATTCATTACTGTATGCCTGCTATGCTTCTGGATGCCTCATGGAAACTGACCAATTTAGAAACCTGTACTGAGCAGGTACTGAGCCTGGGCATGCTCAGAAGAGGCAGATAGGGGTTTAACATTCAGTCATTGGCTGTGATGTCAACTGTCAAATCCAAAACTGACAGTTGCTAACCGGAATAACCAGGAAGCAGAAACGGGAAACAGGACATTGTGCAGGATTTCAGGTTAGACTTATATATTTAACATTTCAAACTATTACCATTTAGGGTTTTGGGGGGTGATTTACCTGTATGTAAGTTTTCATTTTAGGGCTGGACTTAGGAATATACATTTACAAGACTAGATCCAGAGACGCTAGAGACATTATCCTAGGCTTTTTTGAAAGGTATGAGAGGGTTCTGTTAGAAGTGTTGATGGTCAGTTAACTGAATACTATATGTAGCATAGGTATGATATGGTAAGCATGATGTGGCTCCTTTACAGCAGTTAATTTCCAACATGTATCGAAATAAGAGTAGAATTCAGGGATGTCAAACTTGCAACCCTCCAGATGTTTGAAAACTACAACTCCAGCATTCTGTTAGCAGTATGTAGCCATGGGAATGCTGGGAATTTTTTTTACAGGAAAGAGGGCTTTTTTCTTTAAAGGGCTACCAGCCCAGGGCTTAATAAACTGTGTCAACTTGCAAAAGTTTATGAAAAAGTCCTTTTAACCCACTTAGCTCACTTATTTCCTAAGTAATCTTAAAAATGTAGTCATTGAACAATTAGATAGGGGGCACTATTGTAAAGAGGACCTAAGGTAATTACAGAAAAAAACAGCAATAACATTTTGCCCTGTGACCCTACATGAATATGTTGGAGGCTTCTTTTGCATAATCTGGATGATGCAAGGGAAAGTGATTTAATCACACAACAGGAAATGGACTTTTTATTAGTGGAGGATCCAAAAATTCCAGCCTTTTTCCTATTACCTAAAATCCACAGGAACTCACAGAATCTGACAGGTCCATCATATCAGGAATAGGGTGGCTATTAGAAGAGTTTTTAGAGCCAAATGTGACCTCTGTTGAGTCCCACATCAGGGATATGACTCTTAAACACAGTTGTATTAAGCACATAAAATATATTAATATCATAGAGGATATATGGTTGGTCACATTTGACATTGAGTCATTGTGCTCAAATATCTCGCATAATGATGGACGCTCAGCCGTAAGGTACCATGTGTCTATCAGAGGTGGGGATTGAGGCTGTTTGCATCTGGTCTTGGAAATGCCTGAGTTCATTTTAAATCACAACTTCTTTGCCTTAGACTGATAGTGTTATCTGCAAACAAGGAGGGCTAACTGAAGCCTGGCCCGTATTCTAGCTAAGTAGGTGTGTCAGGGCTTGATTGGGATATAAACAAAAATGTAGAGCTGGATTAATCTGCTCTGAAGGTTTTACTCACCTTCAGATAGTGAAGGTTCTATTTACTTTCTGTAGGTACACTATTTAGAAGCAGTTATTTCTACAAGTTTAGTTATTAATGGGGAAATATTAAAGAGTAGCAGATGTGATGCAATCTGTGAGAGACTGTGGCAGATTTAAAGCAATTTTTAAGAGATTTGGGTAGATTAAACGCAATATCTTGGATACTGTATCAAAATAAAAGTAATCTTGTGGAACTTGTGAAAGATTGAGTCTAAACCCTTATAAAGTATACATATTATAAGGCTACTGTATGATGAAATCCAGTGGGAGGAGACTCCTTACTATAGAATGAAATCTAGTGGGAGGAGACTCTTTACTATATGATGAAAAACAGTGGAAGGGGACTCCTTACTATAGGATGAATCCAGAGGGAGGAGACTCCTTACTATAGGATGAAATCCAATGGGAAGAGACTCTTTACTCTATGATATCTAGCGGAAGGAGACTCCTCACTATAGGATGAATCCAGTGGTAGTAGACTCCTTAATATAGGATGAAATCTGTGGAGGAGACTCATTATATGATGAAATCCAGTGGAAGGGACTCCTTACTATAGGATGAATCCAGTGGGAGGAGATTCCTTACTATATGATGAAATCCAGAGGGAAGGGACTTCACTATATGATGATATCTGCAGAAGGAGACTCCTCACTATAGGATGAATCCAGTGGTAGGAGATTCTACTGTAGGATGAAATCTAGTGGGAGGATACTCCTTACTATATGATGAAATCCAGTGGAAGGGACTCCTTACTATAGGATGAATCCAGTGGTAGGAGATTCCTTAATATAGATGAAATCCAGAGGGAAGGACTCTTACTATATGATGAAATCCAGTGGAAGGGACTCCTTACTATAGGATGAATCCAGTGGTAGGAGATTCCTTACTATATGATGAAATCCAGAGGGAAGGGACTTCTTACTATATGATGATATCTAGCAGAAGGAGACTCCTCACTATAGGATGAATCCAGTGGTAGGAGATTCCTTACTGTAGGATGAAATCTAGTGGGAGGATACTCCTTACTATATGATGAAATCCAGTGGAAGGGACTCCTTACTATAGGATGAATCCAGTGGTAGGAGATTCCTTACTATATGATGAAATCCAGAGGGAAGAGACTCATTACTATATGATGATATGCAGTGGAAGGGACTCCTTACTATAGGATGAATCCAGTGGTAGGAGATTCCTTACTATATGATGAAATCCAGAGGGAAGGGACTCCTACTATATGATGATATCTAGGGAAGGAGACTCCTCACTATAGGATGAATCAGTGTGTAGGAGACTCCTTACTATTGGATGAAATTTAGTGGGAGGATACTCCTTACTATATGATGAAATCCAGTGGAAGGGACTCCTTACTATAGGATGAATCCAGTGGTAGGAGATTCCTTACTATATGATGAAATCCAGAGGGAAGACTTATTACTATATGATGATATCTAGCAGGAGACTCCTTACTATAGGATAAAATTAGTGGTAGGAGAATCCTTACTTTATGATGAAATCCAGTGGGAGGAGACTCCTTATTATAGGATAAATTCCAGTGGAAGAAGACTCCATACTGTAGGATTAAATCCAGTGGGAGGAGACTCCTTACTATAGGAAGAATTCTAGTGGGGGAAGACTCCTTACTATATAATGAAATCCAGTTGAAGGATACCACTTACTATAGGATGAATTCAGTGGTAGGAGACTCCTTACTATATGATGAAATTCAGTGGGAAGAGACTCCTTACTATATTATGATATCTAGCGGAAGGAGACTCCTCACTATATGATGAATCCAGTTGTAGGAGACTCCTTACTATAGGATGAAATCTAGTGGGAGAAGACTTCTTACAATATGATGATATCTAGTGAAAGGATACTATAGGATGAATCCAGTGGAAGGAGATAACTTACTATACAATGAAATCTAGTGGGAGGAGACTCTTTACTATGTGATGAAATCCAGTGGGAGGAGACTCCTTACTATAGGATGAATCCAGTGGGAGGAGACTCCTTACTATAGGATGAAATCTAGTGGGAGGAGACTCCTTACTATAGGATGAATTCCAGTGGGAGAAGACTTGGAAATGAAATTAAAACTTTTAAGTTAATAGAAAGACATAAGATTTAAGTTGTAAATTAAAATTAACCCCTTACAGTGCTGTTGTATTGTAGTGTAGCAGTGCCATCCCATTCACAGCTCTTATTAGATTACCTTAAGTAAAATATAATTTATTAGCTTTAGCTGCACATATATACATTTCATGGCTTTCAGCACCCTGCAATGGAAAACTACACATTTCCTTAGCTTTGAACTCTGCACCAGACTGCTGCAAACAGGCAAGGTTACCTCTCAATCTTGACACTGGATGAACCACAAGGGAGTGTGGTCACATGACATTGTCACATCACATTTTCCACTGCTCCTTATGATTGATAGCTCTATCCTATTACTGCATCAACAGGACAAAAATAAATGTACCAAATTGTACCAAAGCGGGACACCTGCAAGAATTCGGAAAGCGTAATACTGTAGCTATCCAGGACAGCAGGATTAGGGCTTAAAATCGGGACAGAACTGGACAAATGTGTGACAGTTGGGAGGTGTTAGGTGATTACTCAATTCACTAACAGATGGCTGCACACAGGTTAACTAGCTTAAAAAGTGTAAAAAAAAAAAAAGGGGGGGGGTAAGAGGGGATTTGTAAAAGTTGTAACGTAGCCCACAGTATGGGTTTTTTTCCAGGTTCTGAAACTGCCTGGTTGCTACTTTGAAGATACATATACCATATATATGAAAAATTCAGTGCACTCCAAGGTCTTCTTAACAATGGAACTTTTTATTAAAGTGCATTGTTAAGAAGACCTTGGAGTGCACTGAATTTTTCATATATATGGTATATATATATATATATATAATAGGCAAAAGGCGATCAGCACTCCATTCCCGATAGTAGTGGCCCGGGTGCACATCCGGGGTACTGACATATTTGACCGTAAGGGTCCATGAGTGAAATTAAAGGAGAACTATTGTGTGTATAAAGTTTTTTTTTTTTAAATCCCAGGTAAAATGGAAAGTACTGGGGACAATGATATATAAGACTGGTTATTCCTCCCAATATTATTTCTGTGAGGAGCACCAGCCCATAGAAACTTATTCTACCAGTCTTATTCCTGGCTTCAGCAATGTTTAATACAGGAATAGTCCAGGACTAACCTGGCAAATGAAAACTGTTAGTGCTGTAGCTCCTCAATGAAATTATATTGTGAGGTAGGAACTATCAATCCAACTTCCCCGCCCCAGGTAACTTCCATTTTAAAAAAGTTATTTTTTTAGATGATAGTTATCCTTTAAATACAAATCCATTTGCGGGACTGGAGTCGGAGTCTGTCACTGTGCCGGGGGTGCAGAGTAAGTGCATATATGTTGTTTAGCATTTTAATCAAACAGGTGCATGGGTTGTTATTCATCCTGAATTCAATAGACTGAAACACATAAAGGGAGATTCAATAAAAGTTCTTATCGTTAAAAATGGTGCTAATTTTGCCCCAACCAAGCTAACATCTGATTGGTTGGGGCAAAATTAGCACTATATTTAACGATAAAAACATTTATTGAATAACCCTATTTGGTCATAATTTCTTAATAAAGTAAATTTATTTAGTCGAAGACCTGTTAAGTGCTTCAGTTTGTTAAGTTTGTATGCATTTGAGAAAAGACACCTGGGCTAAAGAAAACCAGTGTGTGGAGGTCCTAGTGCTAGAGCTGTGATATCTTTATTTCTTTCCTCTGTAAGCTTCATATGATATTAGGAACGGCTTTTAAATATGTAAACTATATGGCTTGTTAAAGTAAAACTATGGTCTAAAACATATCTATCCTAACTTATCAGCTTTTAATTGACTGATTAAAATGATATATTACTTGCTTTACTTACCTGCCTAACAAATTTTGTGGATGGACCACTTCCTTCTGGCTATAGTAAACTAGAATTCATCTTAGGTAGGGAGTGTTTAGTCCAGGGATGTCCAACCTGCATCCCTCCTGATGTTTGAAAACTACAACTCTGGGAGTGCTGGGAGCTGTAGTTTTCAAACATCTGGAAGGCCGCAGGTTAGACATCCCTGGTTTAGTCATAGGAAGAGATTGTGCTTTTCAAGTCCTTTACAAGCTCACATGTGTTCATAAGAAGTGACTTGGGGAGCAGCAGTGAGGCCTCCATGATGGATTGTTGCTACAAGAAATAAACATTAGAAGAGAGAATGGATTCTGGAACATCGAACTAAAGATTTGCCTTCCGGGAGATCCTTAATATACAAAGCAGTGTAGTTTATGAAGACCGTATGGCTTTAATATTCTTTCACTATAAATAAACCATCCAAGTCATTTTCAGCTCAATGTTTATTTGTATATCTAGATATAATTGTAGCTTTAGAACAAGCTAACTTGAATGAAGATAACATGGCATGTAATTTGAACTGGTACAGTTTGTTGTTGACACAAAAATACAAATCCATTGACAGGTATATAGCTATTTAACTAATGCAAAGTCAATTAAAAAAAAAGGATTAATAAAAAGTAAACTCCGCATTTAAAAAAAGATAAGTCAATAACAAAATATAATTTACCTATAAAAGAGAACATATAACGAAAATACAAATTGTTCCTGTATGCAAAATGTAAAAACTTGGGCTGGCCTATAAAAGATAAAATGTAACTAAAATACAAATTGCTCCTGTAAGTAAAAATTGAGAAATTTACGCTAGGTATTTCAAATTGGTATTGCAAGTTCTAATGGTAACCCTGTGGGTCTACATTCTTTTAACTTCCCATTTTCAGTGCTGAATCATAACTGTTTATCAGGCCATATGCTGTAGATAGGGCCACATTTCTTTGGTTGGTGTCTTTACAGACTGCCGAGAATTGAATCAAATGTCATACAGCATGAATGTAAGACAGTTTGCCCACTGTTCACACACAGGACATTTTTCACAAAATGTTTTTTAGTGGTATTTTCCCTTTAAAAGGAGCTAAACTTAAAAAACTAGCAGGAAGATTCAATATAAGTTCTTATCGTTTAAAATGGTGCTTATTTTGTCCCAACCAATCAGAACTTATTTAACATTTGGAAGCTAACATCTGATTAGTAGGGCCAAAATTAGCATACTTTTTAATGATAACAACTTTTATTGAATATCTCCTTGTAGGAGTATCCCAACTCTTAGTAGTTCTCCTAGCTCATGAGCTCCTTTAAAGAGGCCGCCAGGACTTAAGCTGGGTACACACACTACAGATTTTTCAAAGATGACAGACAGGATCTGCAAGATCTTGTCTGTCATCTTTCAAAAATCTGCATACACACAGTCCCGAGCGTTCTCCCTATAGAAGAACAGTCGGGACTGTGTGTTTCCCTCGGCCCTCTATAGGGAGTCTACTGTGGGCGAGGGAAATTTTTATTTTTTCCTGAACGACCGCTCGGCCAACAGGATCGTTCGGCATCTGTGCGTTCGTTCAGGAAAAATGCTACATACACTAGCGATAAAGCCCTGATACCATCAGATCCGACGGTATCGGGGCTTTATCGCTAGTGTGTGTACCTAGCTTTAAGGTCCATTGACCTTAAAATGGGAGTACAAATGGGAGTACAAACGGACGTTTAGGCCAACCTTAACTCCATAGGTCAGGTGAAACGACTGAGAGCCCATATACTTGCCAATACTTGGCCGAATTGGATGTTCGTACGCCATTGTGCATTCCAGGTTGTCCCTGTGTTTGCATGTGTGTACAATGCTTCAGAATGGTTGAATTCTAACAAACAACTGAATAAAAAGAATTACTTTAAACAAAATGGAGATATTATATAATCATTGAGGGACCTGTTTTTATTTTATTTGTTTACCTTTAAGATAAAGTCAAAAATACAGACCAGTTAAGCAAGGGTGTAACTAGAAATTACATTCCCTTTGTGAGACATCAATAAATGCTGCCAGGGCAGTGCTGAGAAGGGCCCTTTGTAACCTTCCCATCCCCATCCCCTGGAGTCATTGGGCTATGCCCCTGGTAGATAACAATACTATACACTATATCTTAACAAATGAAAAGGTTGTGCTGTACACAGTTGTTTGGTACAAATTTGAATATACAGTAATTTCAATATGGACAGTGACAAAAATGTAAACCCTTTTTCTAAATGAAAAAAGTCAAGGACTGCACAAAAATATTTAGGAGGAATGATACAGTATGAAATGGTAATGGATCTTATTTTATATATTACATCTCCTTATATCACCTACCAAGGCAGAAATTGTCTATGTCAAAATCTGCATAGGAGTCTAAAGTAGTTCACATTGATCTACTTAGGAGTCTAAAGTAGTTCACATTGGTAAACAGCAGTATAAAGTGCAGCAGTGTCTCTCTCCACAAGGATGCTGAGGGAAAAGGGACAAATGGACGCAGATCACTGTTTCTGTCTGTAGTCAGTAATGGCTTTCCAAATTGCACACAGAACTCCTCCCCTGTTGATTAAAGAGTTAAAAATTCACATGAGAAACAGAAAAAATATTATGCAAAATTAAAGATTGGTTATTGATATAATTATGTTTATTTTTAAAATAGGAATTTTGATTGTTTCATTTGTAACGTGCAACAGCAAAAGCTTATTCAATTGCTATGTCAGCACCTCAAGTTAAATGGCAACTAAAGCCACAGAACAACACTGAACCAGAATGCAGAACACCTTGATATAAAACCAGTAATCTGCGTCTTACCTCTCATTTTGATACAGGCGCTATCAGACAGTTTGGTCAACGACCATTATGTTCTGCACATGCTCAGTCCTTAGCTATGGCACAAACTTGTTACAGTTGGTCACACCCATTAATAATCTCTAGCCAATCCTTTTACAGGACAGATAAAGCAAGGAAGCATGTGACTGAGTTCAGGAGGTGTGGTCTGATACTGCACCTACACACCGATACTTCATCCAGTTCTTAACAGGCTTTGATTTACTTTAACAGAGTTTACTAAAGTGGCATTTTATAGTTTATTGGTGTTTTTAGGGGGGGTGTTTTCAGATTCTGGAGTATATAAAATCGGGTTTAGTTCTCCTTTAAGCTGCTCCCAACACACAGCAACACTGGCCAGTATCGGACTAGGCTGTTAGGGCCAACCAGGAAATCTGAGACCAGGGACCCACCTAACATTACATATTGCTATTATCACCCATTACATATCTATCTTAGGCTGGGTACACACTATTTGTCCCAACCAAGCTCTTGCTATGAGCGAACGCTCAGCCGGGACAAATGTCCGCCGGTCGCGGCAAACTTGGCCGCGGCCAAATTTGTGAACGATCAACTGTGTGGTCCCATAGGGAACCGCACGATCAATCGGGATTTTCCGCCACATCAAATCGTCCATTCATCCAGGTGTGTACCCAGCGTTACTCCTACTGACTCCTATTGTTTATTATAATGCATTTCTTAAGCTGGGTACACACATCAAAGATCTTTAAAATATTCTGTATGTCATTTTCTAAAGATCCCTCTACACACATTTTGAGGGTTCCCCCTATGTAAAGCAAAGGGAAAACCCTCTGGACTGCACATTTCCCTCAGCTGCGGCCGACTCTCCATACTTTAAGTATAGGGAAACGCCCGCAGCGGACAGATATTTTTTGAGCCCAGCTGTGAACATTTATTGGCCACAGGAGCCCACGGAAATGCACTACACACACTGACGATAAAAGGGACGATCTGACGGTATCCTCCCTTTATAGTAAGTGTTTGTACCGAGACTGCGTTTCCTTCGACCGCGGCAGACTCCTCTATAGGGAGTCTACTGTGGCCGAGGGAAATTTTTGTCTTTTCCTGAACGTCTGCTCGGCCGTCATAAATGTTCGCGTCCGTGCGCTCGTTCGGGAAAAACGCTACACACACTAGCGATAAAGCCCCGATACCTTCAGATCTGACGGTATTGGGACTTTATCGCTAGTGTGTGTACCTAGCTTTAAGGTCCATTGATGTGTATCCCCAAATGGGATTACGGACATGCCTGGTCCCTGGTGTAATAAATCACACTACAAAGGAGCTTTATCTCATCTCCTGGCCAGCATTCTATTCCCCCCCCCCTTGGGGAAAGTGGGTGGGGGAGGGGGTGTTGTCCCAGAATCGAAATTGCCAGGGTGGGATGTCCTAATATACAGGACATTATATAACACATTACTGATTGTTGGAACCCTGGAGCCGTTATTTAAAATTGTGTTTTTATTACTGAACTGTTTTAGTAGCACAAACCAACATTTTTATTGTACCTGCACTGTCTCCTTCCTGGTCCCACCTCCAACACACCTCATTTCACGATGCAGATGCATGGGTACATACAGCAGTCTGATGGAGGGGGGAGCCAGAGAGGACACAGTGCAAAGCTGCAGGATCATGGATCAGCTGCTGATACAGTATCTTGGCTTGTAAGAAGGAAGATAAAAGAAAGTGCTCCTACCTCCTAGTGAATTATACAAATAGTTAGGCAAAAACAAAGAAAAGGCATTTTAGGAAGTTTATTGTTCCTTTAATGCTTAGAATACCATTACCAGAGATTTACATACAGGGTGTGAAGTTGGGATAAATGTGCATGGGGCTTATGTAGATATGTCTTTACTAATATTACTACATATATTGTGATATGTGTTCCCCTGTGTACCCCTGTACAGTATACCAGTACCTTTCATAATCCCAACAAAGCATTTTTCAGGAGCACTGAAGGTCTTTATAATAGGATACCCAATGCACGACCCCAAGTGCAAGACAGACGCATGTCAAACAGCTGTTCGTGTGTATTTGTTCCCTTGGGCTTCCCTTGGCAGATTGACGAACGACGGCTGATGGAACGCATAAACGTGTGATTATCGTCTGAAATGGCGCATGTGCGTTGGGGACGTGTGCACGAGGCTTTACACATTGCAGGGTGGATATAAATGCAAATCAGGACATATCTGTTGTATTCAATTAGATCAACTGGACTTGAAGTTTAGTTCTTGAAGACATTTCGCTAGTCATCCGACTGGCTTTCTCAATTCAGAATGACTTGTACAAGAATCTGTGGCAATTATGTACCCTGGAAATTTTTTGCATGTTCATTTATAGTTTAGCTTTAGTAACCTTTGTTGCCAAATATTGGGTTGCAGGTAAAAAATACATGTATTGATGTTATGGTTCAATTGATATCTTGTTCATGTACTGCATAACTATAACCCTACCAATAACCCCACCAATGTATAAAGCAATGGACATTAACTGTAAAGTGTACCATCAGGGAGAATCAATAAAAGTTCTTTTTATTGCTAATTTTGCCCCAACCAATCAGCTTTCAAATGTTAAATAAGATCTGATTAGTTGGGGCAAAATGGTGCATGTAAACAATGGTGCATGTAAACTTTTAAAAAAACAGATAAAATAAAAGGTAAAGAGGTAGAATTGATAACTTTTTACCTCCCAAGAAGCGCCAGTACAAAGAAAACAGTTTATGACAGTCTTCTTTTTGGCTTTGGCAAGCAAAGTCTAGGACACTAACTAACGTGATCGTATTGGGAGGTAGAACTAATTAATCCTACGCCCCTGTCCCAGGTACTTTTCATTTTCAAAACGTTAAATTTTACGGGATATTTATCCTTAAACTTTAAACGTAAGCTTCCATTCACCCATACAGGACGATAGGCTTTTATGCAGCAATACAATATTAAAAATGTAGCATGTAAGTAATTTGAATTGAATAGGATGTGCACTAGTATTCTATGTGTTTAATTTTTGGACACCAAGGGCCTGATGTGGTAAAAGGTGCAAAGGTGTGCCCATGCTGTAAATCACCAGCAACCAATCTAACTACAATAAATAATTAAAATACAATTGGTTGCAGCAAAGTAATAGCACAGGCAAACTCTTATTGCATCAGCCCCTAATTGCTCTCTTTATAGGGTGTAAGTCCAATTTTTTGGGGAAGTTTGAACAAGCTATATATTGTACACTACCCAAAGTAGAAGAGTCAGTCTCTGGGCACACAGCAGAGGTTTTCATTAAAGGCAAGTTTTAATAGATTATGACACCAGCTGAAGAAAGCAACCTTGTTGTTATAATAATTACTTATTGATTCATAGGGAAGTGCAGGCTTTTATGTATCAACGTTAAAATTGTAGGTGATCCACAACACAGGTACAAGGCTAGTAGGTTACCTCTTTATATGCACTCCTCCAATTGTGCAAGTGTAATCCAGATATAAATATTAGAAGAGGTAACACACAGACAACATGTTTCGAGTCGCAAGGGCCCTTTCTCCTTATGGAGAAAGGGCCCTTGCGGCTCAAAACATGTTGTGTATGGAATATGGATGTGGATCCATATGTAAGCTATTTGAATTTTAATGATTCTTTTGAATGAATTGAATATGAAAATATGTGGGGTGGTGAATATTACCTTATATTCAGAGATTTTAAGTCATCTCGGGTAACATGCCATAATATATCCTCAAGTCGATAATCCTCTGCCACAAACTGTAAATAAATCAACATATTTGTAAATGGAAAAAAAATTATGTGCGGGAACAGTAACATAAATGAATCCCCTAGTACAAATAAAATGATAAAGCTATGATAAACACATTAACTGCTTTTTCAATATAGTTATATACCAAAGTTTATGCTGTATTAACATAATATACAAACGGTGCATTTGAAATTCCCTGTAAGGGTGAGGCCACACTACAAGGCATAGTAACGCTTGTGCAAAAAATGCTGATAGCATGCACTCTGATTGGCAGATTGCAACACAGTGCACCTGGTGTGGCAAGACCAATTGACCAACACTAGTGTGCGCTTTTTAAATCGTATCGTGCATTAAAACTATGTGGCCTAGCCTTTAGGAAAATGAAAAACATTTATAAAAAACAAAATAATACTAATACTTGTGCATTTTTTGGTTTAACCTAAATCCGGCTGTGAAGCAAGCCGCTCATGCGTACTGATTTATGTCTTTATAAGCTGACATCGGGTTAATCTTACTTGCAGAACACACCCTAAGCACATTAGCTAATAGGAATCAAGTGTCTCCTTTGTCCTGGAGACCCTTGTAATGTGTTTAAGTGCTGAGGGGGAGTGAGGAGGGGGCAGAGTCTGTTTGCAGCTGGATCTCAAGCAGTAAATCACTAGGGGGAGAATCACTGCAGACTTATCTTTACTTCCCAAGCTCCCCCCCTCTCTGCTTCTCTTCTTTATTGCAGAGCATGTAACAGAGCAAGGTGAGAGAGGATTTAGCAGTGCCGGTTTGCTTATTGGTTCATTTGAAAGCACAAGCAGGCAGCATGTATTGTTATTTCAGTTTGTTATAACTTGTATATCTCAGGACGGGAGGAATCTGTGAAATGTAAATGGGGGGAATTATAGAAAAAAAACATTTTCCCACTATAGATGCTCTTTAAAGAGTGGAATGTTAAATTCTAATGTACCATCTTTTGATAAAAGAACCCATAATTATGTCTTTCTTTAAGTTTACAGGTATATCTGCAAAGAATTTTATAATTTATGAAATACCTTGTTTATTGTATCTTCATCAACATTGTGCTCCTGCAGCCAGCAAATCAGCTCCAAGGCTTCACTGCCTGAATCTGGGGGTTTTGTATGAGACAGAGAAATTCCAGATATATCTAAAAAATATTAAATTGGAATCTTGACATTTCCCTGCATTCGAATTTAGAACTCCTCTATCTTTAAAGGAACACTAAAGCCAGAAAAATAACTATTTGCCATTCAGTTGTATTATTCACAGGGAGGTGAGAACGCTTATTCTCAACTCCCTGTGAATAATATTACGCTCAGGGGACCTGGAACTTACCTTACCGCCGCTCCACTCGCAGCCGCTTCTTCACTGAACAGCTGTTCTCTCCCAATCGTGCACCCTATCTTTTGTATTGGCACGTATGCACCTAAGATAGGGCTCGCGGTCGGGACAGAGCGGCTGTCAGTGAAGGAGCGGATGCGAGTGGATCGGCTGTAAGGTAAGTACCAAGTCCCCGAAGTGTAATATTATTCACAGGGAGGTGAGAATAAGCGTTCTCACCTCCCTGTGAATAATACAAATGTAGCCCACCCTTGGGTGTGGCTCAAGATTATTAGTTGCAGGTATATTGTGTTGCCCCAGTGACACCCCTATGATCCCAGTTAATAGACACCAGCACAAAGATAGCAACCTAAAGGTCCAGATTTAATTTTCTGAACCTGGCAGAAAAATATAATACAATGACAGCAACAATGAACAATTATGAAAACTTTGTTACCTTAATATACATATCATAATATTCACGTTACAGTTTGTTTGTGTACAACCTATTTTTGTAAAATATATTAACTGCAAGTATTTTAACTGTTGAGTTGAGAGCACAGTTCTGATGGAATAGTAGAAGTTATCTGTCACTCTTATATTCCAAATGAGCAGAGTGGGTAACTGTTGCAGATAAACTTAATATAATCCTGCAGTGTGTAATTTATCCTTAGCAGGGTTTAAACTTGCATTGTTAAATTCCCTGTTAGTAGTGATAGAAATAGTATCTCCTTTGGATGTCCCACTGCAAGCCAATATAGACAGGGTACTTTAATCAGAGGAATAACTAGTTGATTACACAGGGGTTCCCTCTGGTAAGGGTGCACAGTCTGACAGTCAGATTGATCAGTGATGGGTGATCACCTTGAACTAGTGGCCTGTTCCCCACACAAATCCAAAGTCACCTTACTGATATTCAAAGGACACCCGGCTCCAGATCCACAGCATGCACTTCAGGTGAAGTTCTGCATGCACCTCGTCCATTTCACATAGATCAAGGCCTGTACAAAAGCCTGTGCAACATGTGGCAGCTCTCCTCCTGAACAGTATCAAACTGGAATGCCCTCCTTTTCCTGTCTTGCCTGAGATTACTCCCTATTGGCTTTCTTCATAGACTTCCTGTTGCAGAGCCTCTTGGGACATGTAGTTCATCAGGTAAAAAATGAGTTTACCAGTTCCTTTCATACAATAAATGATGGGTAGGTGTGCACAGCTCATGTACAGTTTATGCATTTAAATACTTTACTGACAGAATAAACAATATTGTGTATAAAGTGCAACACAAACAAATGGCAAATAGTTATTTTTTTGGCTAAAAGAAAACGTAAAAGAAAAGTTAAAATCCAAGATTATTCAAAGCTTTTTATTAGCCGTTTTCTTTCTTTCTGAACTTTTCTAATTTGGGATTTTTGCAGAAATTTAAATAGTAAACCGTTAATAAACGGTATAAATGTTATAATTAGAGTTTTCATACATTTTATTTGTTTTAATCTTGATTCAGAGATAGGTAACATATCGCGGATCGCAGTGCAAGCGGATGGCAATGCATGTGACTCTTTGAATGTAACATTAATTATCTCTAATTTTTTATATTATCTTAAAGGGGATCTACAGTGTTAAAACCCCTAATCAGTAGTAACAAGGGTGGTACACAAAATAGCCCAAGGCCTGGAACCAGAACTTTTGTAATTTTTTAGTTTAGCTACTTCAGTCTGGTCTGGTCGTCTGCCCCTCACATGGCAGATGGTCCAACCAATAAGAAGACATGCTCAGCAGTATGTGTTCCTGGCCACGTGAGAAGGCATCACCTAGAAAAAATCAGCACAAAAGCTGCAAAAAAAACATTTCTTGAGTTACTTACCTCTTCATGAAGTAAGTATAATGCAATTCAGGTTGTCTCCCTTGACAGTGCTGACTGTAGTTTAACCCTATATTTCCCCTTTAAAGGACAATTATACTCGCTGCTCCTCTCCTTCTCCCCTTTCGCGGCAAGGCGAATAGGAAGGCACGCTCGTTGCAGAGCGTGTCTTCCTATTGGTCTCATCACTGACAGGCAGAAGGGGGGCAGGGCTCACCGGAACAGCGCGTAAGTAAATATATGCCGCAAGTTAAGCAAACCCAGGGGTGAGGACCTAGCGGTTCAGGTCCTCACCCTGGGTAGAAAGTACTGACTAAGGAAGAGGAGCGGAGGGAAGGTGAGTATAATTGTCCTTTAACTTTGCTAGCAACTGTTACAATCTGCAGTCGAAATCAACAACTAAATCAAAGTTTCTTCTGTATCATTAAAAGCTACAGAATGCAACTCAAACATGAATAAAGTTTACTCACAATTATTTTAAATTAGATTTTAAATTAGATAACATTTCCCAAAACTGCACCTGCTAACTTACTTATTGGCTCAGACTTGCATTGAAGACATTTGATTTCTCTGTCCTTCTCTTCGATTGCTTGACGAAGAAGATTTTGAAATTCTCTCTCTTTATGTAACAATTCTTCCAGAAGTCTAGGGGAAAGATTTTTTAATGATAAAAACTTGAGCTATTGTGTCCTTCATGTCAATGATGATACAATGAAAGCAATTCAAACATTTGATTTTGAAAAGCCTAGTAGCATTCTCATCTAATAAAAACTCTTGGGGAAGAGCTGAAGAGCACAAGCTAGGGGTGGGAGCAAAAGAGCCGACAGCTTCATCTGCACAAGTGGCGTATTTGGGAGCTCACCGCTCCTCTTCTACTGCAAAATGGGAGGCATGACAAAATAATACAGATTTTTAGTTAAAATAGTGCAATAAATAAACAGTTAAATATACACGATTAAAGTAAAAAACATTCACACGGATTTATGATGTACCTGTTTGATTCTATCCTCAGTCTTCCCAGCTGCATATTTAGTGTCCTGTGGGCATTCTGAGAATCATGGGACAAGGTTGAGCTCAGGGTGCTAACTCCTGAGGTCTGCACATTGTCCTCATTGACGGCTGCAGGTACTTGAATGGTCTGTTGTGCAGACAGGTCATTATTGTCATCCTCTGCATCTATATCATCTGGATCTGCTGGGTCACTTTCAGATGTGATGCTAAAATGTGGCCTTAGCTCTATAAATTTTAATATGTACAAAGTTCATTTATTTTAGTATCACTTCTTCCTTCTAAACAAAGCACTTAAGGCTGATAAGGGAAACAATGTACATTTATGTTTGAAGTACCAGCAGTGATAACATACACGGCCTGCATGTGTCTTATATGTATTCTGCCTAATTAAAATAATACAAATCTGATATGATGAAAAATACAGAACTATACCATCTATGGACTATATCATCATACAACAAGTTTACATACAAAAGCTGAGAATAAAAATTATCTTGTTTAATAAATTGCTTTGTATTCATGAAGTAAGCTATAGTTAAATAATAGGCTATTTTTACCTTTATATTTAAGGTTATGTTGCAGAAAATTATAAAAATTCCTGCTTCCAGTAGCTTCAGTAACATCAACTGCATCCTCTACTTCTACCTGTCCTAATAGTCTGAAGATTTCTCACAATAGAATTAATGCAAGGGACTTTATCCCCAGAGTGTTCACGTTGTGGCCTGCTCAGTTAGAAAAACTCTTTTGGGACTTTAACGAGATAATTAAAATCAATACTATGCCTTATTTTTTGTCCTAGCACAATCATGCACAATAAGGGGGAGAAATTGTGCAAAGTATACAGAAATAAATATGAGACTAAGGTAAAGAAGTGTGGCTTAACAGTGTACATATATACATGTATCTAGTCCAGTTGTTCTGGAGGTTCCATTTATTTGAAACACACACACACGTGATTGTTAGCTGCCATCGTGTGCGTGTATACAGAGTCTTAAGGTTCATACACAAGCGATCGCGGGTGCGGTGAACGGCTTTTTCGCCTGATAATCGGCCCGTGTATGTGCACTTCATCGCCTGAAACGGGTGCTCGTTTGGAGATCCACCTGGCGGATTGGGCAACGACCCCAGAACGAACATCCGTTTCGCCCGATAAAGAGCCCATACACTGTCCGATTATCGCCCGAAACGGCCGTCACGGGTCGAACCTTAATAAACAGCACACTGTTCCTGGAATAAACAGACATTTTACATTTAAACTGTAGCAGATATAAACAGATACAAAAAGTCAACATTTGCAAACAGGAGACTAATATAGATAAGCTGTGACACAGTATTGTTGCACTCACCTGGCACTAAAGTGGTAATAGCTGTCTGAACCGCTTTGCGAATTATACTGTCTAATGCAAACATCCAGTGGGGCTTTATGTTATGGTTTCGGAGCACTTTGTTGACCTAGAAATCCAAATCGAATTTAAAAACAAAGGAAAAACCCTACATACTGTATAGGTTTACACTGTAATGAGCTATTCTCTAACAGCCTAGTTTATAAACTTTACAACGGCCTAAGGGCTGTATGTGTGTTTTTGCGTCTGTACAATTGGATCACCCCAGTGAGCATATTGAAAGCAGTATGTCCTTGATTCTTATTGTAGTTTAGTAGGTCACTGAATAATTATTTATCCACCACAACAGAAACGATACCTGTTCATTGACATGTTATTTAAACATTTTGTTTTTTTATTTCTATTGCATAAACTGGAAAAACAAAACCATGTCTGCGATAAAAAAAAGCATGAATATGCTGTATCACATAGTAAACTTTCCAACCTTCTAAGCTACTATGCAGTTTCCCTTGATGACCTGGACACAGGAATAAGACAAACATGGCCCATCTGCATATGCATTTGTTACAAAAATTAAAGACACATCACATACAAAATTTACAGCACAACTGGCAACATTACAGATCTACAGCGAGGGACAACAGGATAAGTCCTGTAGATTGTGAATGTCCCAGGCAAACTAGAATAACTGGGGGGTAAGGAACCTTCATAAAACAGACCCTGTAATTGAACAAGCAAAATAACCCAGTTGCAAGGATTGCATGCTTTATTTATGCCCTCATGCAGAAAGAGTGTCAGATTTACACTTTTTACACTTTTCTTTAATAAAAGTTCTGTACAGTCATTTTGCAACTGGAGTGAGATGAAACAGAACACTCATTTGGAGGGGGAAGGTTATGCTCATGTCCTGATTCAATCTGCATACATTTTGGGCTAGATAAGAGTGCAAAATGTATTGATAAAATATTCTACTACTGCCTTTCTGTACCCCCATGTCCCCCTCTAATAATATCAGTGCACCCTGATGCTGAGGACATCCCTGTGTCTTTGCCCAATGCTGCCATGGTGGTAATGCAGCATTAAATGGCATCTGCCAGCTGATCGTGGGTTACTACTATTATCTTTGTTGAGCCGATGTTGACAGCTGGATTACTGTAGTATTTGTCGATGTATCAAAGAGATTCAATCACAAATACAGAGTTTTCAAAGTCTTTGCTAGTATGCGGCTTGTGGTGGCCATACACGTCGCCCCATGTATGGTATTTGTAGATTAAAGCAGGCCAACAAAATAGGCCAGTTTTTGTTATAGGACCAGCTGAAATATTGTGCAATTGGTATAATCGGCCAAAATTAGACAATAATATAGCTCTGTGCATGGCCACCATTAGAGGGCACAGATAATTGCAAGGTGCCAATGTAAATCGCTTTAAAATGCTTTCACGAGAGAGAAAATGTGTGTGCGTTTATGCAAAAGAGTAAAAATATACAAATAAATTATAGTTCATTTGATTGAACTATTTCCCTTTTCTGGTGTTTGCCAAGGCTCAGATCGCTATATAAACAGAACAAAAAGAAATAAAGAACTGTCAGGGAGGTTCAATAAAAGTTCTTATTGTTTAAAATGGTGCTAATTTTGCCCCATCCAATCAGAACATATTTAACATTTGAAAGCTAACATCTGATTGGTTGGGGCAAAATTAGCATCATTTTAAATGATAACAACTTTTACTGAATAACCCTGTATATGCTATGAGTGCATAGAAAAAATACTATTTTAAAACTGGTGTCTGCTGGTGTGCAAAAAGTCTTCCATATTTTCTGAAAATTTGGTACTAGGAACACAGTTAAATTTTTGCATGTAAATGTTATAATTACATTTTACCTACCTTTATTGCTTCAAATTTGCCGACTTCCTCCACTTGAATAATGGCATCTGCAGCTCCATCCCAACGAGATCTTCTGGCTCAGCCTGCTTCCTTGGCCTCCAAATGTAAGTTCTGGTCGCACCATGCGCACGCGACCTCACTGCGTGCGAGCGTGTGATGAGAGTGCACACGCGTCATGAAACCAGTGTGACTGTGTGCGCTTGTCTAATGTAATCACAACGCTCCATGTTTGGTCGAGGTGCGATGACATCACACACGTGGACGGTCATGTCGAAATTTGGAGGCCAAAGAAGCAGGAGGAGCCAGGAGATCTCGTAAGGGCAGAGCTGCAGATGCCATTATCCAGGAGGATGAAGCCATTAAGGTAGGCTCTGGGGGAAGCATAGAAGAAAAATATTTTTCCAAACTTAAGTTTTAAAGCCACAGCTTGCCACTAACCTAATGTTTTTTTTTTTTAAAGGTGTACATATCCATTAAACTACACAGGAAAATATATAAAAGAAAAGTATTTGGATCTACTCACTGCATCTTGAAAACCAAAAAGCACAACTTGGACATCACTTATCGCATGACTGTCAAAGTCCAACTCAAGTTTCAGTTTTGATAGTGTAGCTGCAATGATCTTCCGGTTAGTAGATCTAACAAATTCGCTAAGACTTTCAACAAGGGTGGTGACATGCTCCCGTTTTAGTTTGCTTTGTTCTGATCCCTAGTGAAATTTGAAACACATAGGTTTATTTTAACATACACAGAAACATAAACCTTGAAAACACAAAGAAAAAGGCCTGTTAATTAGATCAGTTCATGTATATCATTTGATTGCATAGTACTGTATATATTACACCTGGTGAGAAGTGCTTACAATCTAAAGGTACATGGGTACATGAAAATTGCCCATAAGAATGGTGATCTTGAGGTCTTTCAGACACTGTTCTCACATTATTACAGTTATATATTTGTGCCCACCTCCACTACTGTTTCACCCCCCCTCCCTCCTGAGTCTGTATCTGTACCTGGTTATCTATCTGTTGTATTCAATTAGATCAACTGGACTTGAAGTTTAGTTCTTGAAGACGTTTCGCTAGTCATCCGACTGGCTTTCTCAATTCAGAATGACTTGTACAATAATTCTGTGGCAATTATGACCCTGGAAAATCCCAATTAGCATATCACAGCCAGGTGTTAAGGGCGTGATTAGATAGTGGCTAAGAGGTGTTAATGGAACGCCCAGAGTAAGGTGTCAAAACAGCATTGTACATGGCAGACAGATGGTGTCGAACCCCCCCCCCACCTCTATTTAGGCTTGGTTTCTTTATTTTCACATAAATGGCCTCCTTAACACCTCTCTTGAACCAGTCACGTTCCTTTGCCAATATGTTAACATTACAATATTCAAAGGTATGTCCTTTATCCTTAAGATGCAGGTACACGGCTGAGTCCTGACCCGAGGAATTGGCTCTTCTGTGCTGGGCCATACGTTGATGCAGTTGTTGTGTTGGTCATCCACACATACAAATCAGAGCATTCTTCACTGCACTGCACTGCGTATATGATGTCGCTTTTCTTGTGTTTCGGTATTGGGTCTTTCGGATGTACCAATTGCTGCACACACTGCTCCTAACACAGCAGTTTCCTGGGACTTTGGAGGGGCACAGCAGGGGAACTATTTTGAGCAGGAATGTAAGGTAAGGATTGTTTTAAACTACTTGATGTGGCCAGTAAGGGGTTAAATTTTAGTTTTGGGGGTGGACATGCCCTTTAATCTTGATTCAGAGATAGGTAACATATCGCGGATCGCATTGCAAGCGGATGGCAATGCATGTGACTCTTTGAATGTAACATTAATTATCTCTAATTTTTTATATACTTAAAGGGGATCTACAGTGTTAAAACCCCTAATCAGTAGTAACAAGGGTGGTACACAAATAGCCCAAGGCCTGGAACCAGAACTTTTGTAATTTTTTAGTTTAGCTACTTCAGTCTGGTCTGTGTCTATCTGCCCCTCACATGGCAATGGTCCAACCTATAAGAAGACATGCTCAGCAGTATGTGTTCCTGGCCATGTGAGAAGGCATCACCTAGAAAAAATCAGCACAAAAGCTGCAAAAAAAACATTTCTTGAGTTACTTACCGTTTCATGAAGTAAGTATAATGCAATTCAGGTTGTCTCCCTTGACAGTGCTGACTGTAGTTTAACCCTATATTTCCCCTTTAAAGGACAATTATACTCGCTGCTCCTCTCCTCCTCCCCTTTCGCGGCAAGGCGAATAGGAAGGCACGCTCGTTGCAGAGCGTGTCTTCCTATTGGTCTCATCACTGACAGGCAGAAGGGGGGCAGGGCTCACCGGAACAGCGCGTAAGTAAATATATGCCGCAAGTTAAGCAAACCCAGGGTGAGGACCTAGCGGTTCAGGTCCTCACCCTGGGTAGAAGTACTGACTAAGGAAGAGGAGCGGAGGGAAGGTGAGTATAATTGTCCTTTAACTTTGCTAGCAACTGTTACAATCTGCAGTCGAAATCAACAACTAAATCAAAGTTTCTTCTGTATCAGAATGCAACTCAAACATGAATAAAGTTTACTCACAATTATTTTAAATTAGATTTTAAATTAGATAACATTTCCCAAAACTGCCCTCGCTAACTTACTTATTGGCTCAGACTTGCATTGAAGACATTTGATTTCTCTGTCCTTCTCTTCGATTGCTTGACGAAGAAGATTTTGAAATTCTCTCTCTTTATGTAACAATTCTTCCAGAAGCTAGGGGAAAGATTTTTTATGATAAAAACTTGAGCTATTGTGTCCTTCATGTCAATGATGATACAATGAAAGCATTCAAACATTTGATTTTGAAAAGCCTAGTAGCTTCTCATCTAATAAAAACTCTTGGGAAGAGCTGAAGAGCACAAGCTAGGGGGGAGCAAAAGAGCCGACAGTCTTCATCTCGCAAGTGCGTATTTAGCTCGTACCGCCACACAATTCTACTGCAATGGAGCAGACATGATAACAAAATAATACAGATTTTTAGTTAAAATAGTGAACATGCAAAAATAAACAGTTAAATATACACGATTAAAGTAAAAAACATTCACACGGATTTATGATGTACCTGTTGATTCTATCCTCAGTCTTCCCAGCTGCATATTTAGTGTCCTGTGGGCATTCTGAGAATCATGGGACAAGGTTGAGCTCAGGGTGCTAACCCTGAGTCTGCACATTGTCCTCATTGACGGCTGCAGGTACTTGAATGGTCTGTTGTGCAGACAGGTCATTATTGTCATCCTCTGCATCTATATCATCTGGATCTGCTGGGTCACTTTCAGATGTGATGCTAAAATGTGGGCCTTAGCTCTATAATTTAATATGTACAAAGTTCATTTATTTAGTATCACTTCTTCCTTCTAAACAAAGCACTTAAGGCTGATAAGGGAAACAATGTACATTTATGTTTGAAGTCCAGCAGTGAAACATACACGGCCTGCATGTGTCTTATATGTATTCTGCCCAATTAAAATAATACAAATCTGATATGATGAAAAATACAGAACTATACCATCTATGGACTATATCATCATACAACAAGTTTACATACAAAAGCTGAGAATAAAAATTATCTTGTTTAATAAATTGCTTTATATTCATGAAATAAGCTATAGTTAAATAATAGCCTATTTTTACCTTTATATTTAAGGTTATATTGCAGAAAATTCTAAAAATTCCCGCTTCCAGTAGCTACTCTACCTGTCCTAATAGTCTGAAGATTTCTCACAATAGAATTAATGCAAGGGACTTTATCCCCAGAGTGTTCACGTTGTGGCCTGCTCAGTTAGAAAAACTCTTTTGGGACTTTAACGAGATAATTAAAATCAATACTATGCCTCATTTTTTTCCTAGCACAATCATGCACAATAAGGGGGAGAAATTGTGCAAAGTTACAGAAATAAATATGAGACTAAGGTAAAGAAGTGTGGCTAACAGTGTACATATATACATGTATATAGTCCAGTTGTTCTGGAGGTTCCATTTATTTGAAACACACACACACGTGATTGTTTGTTAGCTGCCATCGTGTGCGTGTATACAGAGTCTTAAGGTTCATACACATAAGCGATTGCGGGTGCCGTCGTGTACGAACGGCTTTTTCGCCTGATAATCGGCCCGTGTATGTGCACTTCATCGCCTGAAACGGGTGCTCGTTTGGAGATCCACCAGGCGGATTGGGCAACGACCCCAGAACGAACATCCGTTTCGCCCAATAAAGAGCCCATACACTGTCCGATTATTGCCCGAAACAGCCGTCACGGGTCGAACCTTAATAAACAGCACACTGTTCCTGGAATAAACAGACATTTTACATTTAAACTGTAGTTAGCGGATATAAACAGATACAAAAAGTCAACATTTGCAAACAGGAAACTAATATAGATAAGCTGTGACACAGTATTGTTGCACTCACCTGGCACTAAAGTGGTAATAGCTGTCTGAACCGCTTTGCGAATTATACTGTCTAATGCAAACATCCAGTGGGGCTTTATGTTATGGTTTCGGAGCACTTTGTTGACCTAGAAATCCAAATCGAATTTAAAAAACAAGGAAAAACCCTACATACTGTATAGGTTTACACTGTAATGAGCTATTCTCTAACAGCCTAGTTTATAAACTTTACAACGGCCTAAGGGCTGTATGTGTGTTTTTGCGTCTGTACAATTGGATCACCCCAGTGAGCATATTGAAAGCAGTATGTCCTTGATTCTTATTGTAGTTTAGTAGGTCACTGAATAATTATTTATCCACCACAACAGAAACGATACCTGTTCATTGACATGTTATTTAAACATTTTGTTTTTTTTTTCTATGCATAAACGGAAAACAAAACCATGTCTGCGATAAAAAAAAGCATGAATATGCTGTATCACATAGTAAACTTTCCAACCTTCTAAGCTACTATGCAGTTTCCCTTGATGACCTGGACACAGGAATAGACAAACATGGCCCATCTGCATATGCATTTGTTACAAAAATTAAAGACACATCATACAAAATTTACAGCACAACTGGCAACATTACAGATCTACAGCGAGGGACAACAGGATAAGTCCTGTAGATTGTGAATGTCCCAGGCAAACTAGAATAACTGGGGGGTAAGGAACCTTCATAAAACAGACCCTGTAATTGAACAAGCAAAATAACCCAGTTGCAAGGATTGCATGCTTTATTTATGCCTCATGCAGAAAGAGTGTCAGATTTACACTTTTTACACTTTTCTTTAATAAAAGTTCTGTACAGTCATTTGCAACTGGAGTGAGATGAACAGAACACTCATTTGGAGGGGGAAGGTTATGCTCATGTCCGATTCAATCTGCATACATTTTGGGCTAGATAAGAGTGCAAAATGTATTGATAAAATATTCTACTACTGCCTTTCTGTACCCCCATGTCCCCCTCTAATAATATCAGTGCACCCTGATGCTGAGGACATCCCTGTGTCTTTGCCCAATGCTGCCATGGTGGTAATCAGCATTAAATGGGCATCTGCCAGCTGATCGTGGGTTACTACTATTATCTTTGTTGAGCCGATGTTGACAGCTGGATTACTGTAGTATTTGTCGATGTATCAAAGAGATTCAATCACAAATACAGAGTTTCAAAGTCTTTGCTAGTATGCGGCTTGTGGTGGCCATACACGTCGCCCCATGTATGGTATTTGTAGATTAAGCAGGCCAACAAAATAGGCCAGTTTTTGTTATAGGACCAGCTGAAATTTGTGCAATTGGTATAATCGGCCAAATTAGACAATAATATAGCTCTGTGCATGGCCACCATTAGAGGGCACAGATAATTGCAAGGTGCCAATGTAAATCGCTTTAAAATGCTTTCACGAGAGAGAAAATGTTTGTGCGTTTATGCAAAAGAGTAAAATATACAAATATTATAGTTCATTTGATGAACTATTTCCCTTTTCTGGTGTTTGCCAAGGCTCAGATCGCTATATAAACAGAACAAAAAGAAATAAAGAACTGTCAGGGAGGTTCAATAAAAGTTCTTATTGTTTAAAATGGTGCTAATTTTGCCCCATCCAATCAGAACATATTTAACATTTGAAAGCTAACATCTGATTGGTTGGGGCAAAATTAGCATCATTTAAATGATAACAACTTTACTGAATAACCCTGTATATGCTATGAGTGCATAAAAAAAATACTATTTTAAAACTGGTGTCTGCTGGTGTGCAAAAAGTCTTCCATATTTTCTGAAAATTTGGTACTAGGAACACAGTTAAATTTTTGCATGTAAATGTTATAATTACATTTACCTACCTTTATTGCTTCAAATTTGCCGACTTCCTCCACTTGAATAATGGCATCTGCAGCTCCATCCCAACGAGATCTTCTGGCTCAGCCTGCTTCCTTGCCTCCAAATGTAAGTTCTGGTCGCACCATGCGCACGCGACCTCACTCGCGTGCGAGCGTGTGATGAGAGTGCACACGCGTCATGAAACCAGTGTGACTGTGTGCGCTTGTCTAATGTAATCACAACGCTCCATGTTTGGTCGAGGTGCGATGACATCACACACGTGGACGGTCATGTCGAAATTTGGAGGCCAAAGAAGCAGGAGGAGCCAGGAGATCTCGTAAGGCAGAGCTGCAGATGCCATTATCCAGAGGATGAAGCCATTAGGTAGGCTCTGGGGGAAGCATAGAAGAAAAATATTTTTCCAAACTTAAGTTTTAAAGCCACAGCTTGCCACTAACCTAATGTTTTTTTTTTTTAAAGGTGTACATTCCATTAACATACACAGGAAAATTATAAAAGAAAAGTTTGGATCTACTCACTGCATCTTGAAAACCAAAAAGCACAACTTGGACATCACTTATCGCATGACTGTCAAAGTCCAACTCAAGTTTCAGTTTTGATAGTGTAGCTGCAATGATCTTCCGTTAGTAGATCTAACAAATTCGCTAAGACTTTCAACAAGGGTGGTGACATGCTCCCGTTTTAGTTTGCTTTGTTCTGATCCCTAGTGAAATTTGAAACACATAGGTTTATTTTAACATACACAGAAACATACCCTTGAAAACACAAAGAAAAGGCCTGTTAATTAGATCAGTTCATGTATTCATTTGATTGCATAGTACTGTATATATTACACCTGGTGGAAGTGCTTACAATCTAAAGGTACATGGGTACATGAAAATTGCCCATAAGAAGGTGATCTGAGGTCTTTCAGACACTGTTCTCACATTATTACAGTTATATATTTGTGCCCACCTCCACTACTGTTGTTTCACCCCCCCTCCCTCCTGAGTCTGTATCTGTACCTGGTTATCTTCTTTTGTATTCAATTAGATCAACTGGACTTGAAGTTTAGTTCTTGAAGACGTTTCGCTAGTCATCCGACTGGCTTTCTCAATTCAGAATGACTTGTACAAGAATCTGTGGCAATTATGTACCCTGGAAAATCCCAATTAGCATATCACAGCCAGGTGTTAAGGGCGTATTAGATAGTGGCTAAGAGGTGTTAATGGAACGCCCAGAGTAAGGTGTCAAAACAGCATTGTACATGGCAGACAGATGGTGTCGAACCCCCCCCCCACCTCTATTTAGGCTTGGTTTCTTTATTTTCACATAAATGGCCTCCTTAACACCTCTCTTGAACCAGTCACGTTCCTTTGCCAATATGTTAACATTACAATATTCAAAGGTATGTCCTTTATCCTTAAGATGCAGGTACACGGCTGAGTCCTGACCCGAGGAATTGGCTCTTCTGTGCTGGGCCATACGTTGATGCAGTTGTTGTTTGGTCATCCACACATACAAATCAGAGCATTCTTCACTGCACTGCACTGCGTATATGATGTCGCTTTTCTTGTGTTTCGTATTGGGTCTTTCGGATGTACCAATTGCTGCCGTCAGAGTGTTGCTCGGTTTAAAGCAGACAGGGATACAGTGTTTTTGAAACTCTGGGCGTTCCTATAACACCTTAGCCACTATCTAATCACGCCCTTAACACCTGGCTGTGATATGCTAATTGGGATTTTCCAGGGTACATAATTGCCACAGATTCTTGTACAAGTCATTCTGAATTGAGAAAGCCAGTCGGATGACTAGCGAAACGTCTTCAAGAACTACATTTCAAGTCCAGTTGATTTAATTGAATACAACAGATATACCATGACCTGGATGAATGAGAACCTTCATAGCATATTTCAAATCTTTGGGGAGAAAACCCTCAAACTTGTACGGCATATGAAAAGACAGCAAGGAGAATTGGCAGACTACAGAAACCACCTGCGATTTAACCCTCGATGCAGACAACAAAGGCTAGTACCATGCAGCATACGCCTGGATTCCACAGTTAAAGGCATCAGAGCCAAACAGATACTGCAAAAAGCTCAAACACAGCTCCTAAATGAACGGGTACGACAGACACATTTTACAGTCGATGCTTTATTGCACAACATTAGTCAACTAGAACAGAACCTGGCCTCACAGCTACCTGTGTCCATCTGGAAAGAGTGATGGAGTTCACCAAACAAGCACAGCTTTCTCAGCACTGTAAGGGCAAAACAAGGCAACAGAACAAGTTCTCTATTCTGTCATCCCAGAACACCCCCCAAGGGAGAACAACTACCTTGGATACAAAAGGAGGGAAGTGTCCCTTCATCTAACAAGGAGGAATGGGTGAGAAACTTTTCTAACAGGACTCTGACCCAGCCAGAAATGGAAGTCCTTGCTAAGGGCTTGAATTTTGCCATAACTCCTAAACCATCCCTGTGGTGGATATTATAGCAGCCACGGAAGCCTCAATCCACAATAATAAGGTACCACAGAGTGAGGCAGAACAACTTCGCCTTAAGGTATCTGCAGCCTTAGCCAGTGCTAAAACGCCTCATCTAACCTGACCACACAGGAAAGAAGAGCCTTAACATCCCTCAAGAAAGATTCTAGTAACACCATTCTACCGGCAGACAAGGGAAGATGCACAGTGGTACTTAACACCTCAGACTACCATGATAAGGTGACCATGCCCTGGCCAATAACAACAAATATGAGCTTTAACAAGGGATCCCACCAGCCGGTACAAGAAAAGCGTCATAGACTTACTACAACAGCTGCAAAGGATAAAGCCATTGATCGAGCAATGTATCATCGCCTCTACCTATGGACTCCCAAAGATACACAAGGAAGGGGCACCACTAAGACCTATAGTCAGCACATCAACTCTGTAACATACAAGGTGGCAAAATACCTAGCCAACATCTTAGGACCATTGGTGCGAAGTTCTAAGCATCACATCCAGAACTCTCAGGATTTCACCAACAAGATTGAAGATATAGTACTCGGTGCAGAAGAAACTATGGTGTCCTATGATGTGACATCTCTCTTCACCTGTATACCCACCAAGGAGGCTGTTGTCATGGTGAGAAAACGGCTAGGCCAAGACAGCCCTCTCACCAGCAGAACTGATCTCAATCCAGAACAGGTGTGTGCCTTACTGGACTTGTGCCTGAATACCACCTATTTCATACAGGGATAAGTTCTATAAGCAAAAACACGGATGTGCTATGGATCTCCAGTTTCACCCATTGTAGCCAACCTTTACATGGAGGAGGTAGAAAAACATGGCGCTTAATACCTTTAAGGGCTTAGCACCCAGCCACTGGTTCAAGTATGTGGATGACACCGGGTTAAAATACACCAGAAGAAGTACAAGCTTTCACAGAACACATTAATGCGGTAGACCAAAACATCAAATTTACAAGGAAGAGTAACAACAACAACTGGCTTTCTTGGACTGCTTGGTAGAAGTCAGGGAGAATGGTAAACTGGAAGTAGAGGTTAACAGAAAACCAACACCTTTTCTTGTGTTTCGGTATTGGGTCTTTCGGATGTACCAATTGCTGCCTCAGCGTGTTGCTCGGTTTAAAGCAGACAGGGATACAGTGTTTTTTGAAACTCTGGGCGTTCCTATAACACCTCTTAGCCACTATCTAATCACGCCCTTAACACCTGGCTGTGATATGCTAATTGGGATTTTCCAGGGTACATAATTGCCACAGATTCTTGTACAAGTCATTCTGAATTGAGAAAGCCAGTCGGATGACTAGCGAAACGTCTTCAAGAACTACATTTCAAGTCCAGTTGATTTAATTGAATACAACAGATATACCATGACCTGGATGAATGAGAACCTTCATAAGCATATTTCAAATCATTTTGGGGAGAAAACCCTCAAACTTGTACGGCAATATGAAAAGACAGCAAGGAAATTGGCAGACTACAGAAACCACCTGCGATTTAACCTCCGATGCAGACAACAAAGGCTAGTACCATGCAGCATACGCCTGGATTCCACAGTTAAAGGCATCAGAGCCAAACAGATACTGCAAAAAGCTCAAACACAGCTCCTAAATGAACGGGTACGACAGACACATTTTACAGTCGATGCTTTATTGCACAACATTAGTCAACTAGAACAGAACCTGGCCTCACAGCTACCTGTGTCCATCTGGGAAAGAGTGATGGAGTTCACCAAACAAGCACAGCTTTCTCAGCACTGTAAGGGCAAACAAAGGCAACAGAACAAGTTCTCTATTCTGTCATCCCAGAACACCCCCAAGGGAGAACAACTACCTTGGATACAAAAGGAGGGAAGTGTCCCTTCATCTAACAAGGAGGAATGGGTGAGAAACTTTTCTAACAGGACTCTGACCCAGCCAGAAATGGAAGTCCTTGCTAAGGGCTTGAATTTTGCCATAACTCCTAAAGCCATCCCTGTGGTGGATATTATAGCAGCCACGGAAGCCTCAATCCACAATAATAAGGTACCACAGAGTGAGGCAGAACAACTTCGCCTTAAGGTATCTGCAGCCTTAGCCAGTGCTAAAACGCCTTCATCTAACCTGACCACACAGGAAAGAAGAGCCTTAACATCCCTCAAGAAAGATTCTAGTAACACCATTCTACCGGCAGACAAGGGAAGATGCACAGTGGTACTTAACACCTCAGACTACCATGATAAGGTGACCATGCTCCTGGCCAATAACAACAAATATGAGGCTTTAACAAGGGATCCCACCAGCCGGTACAAGAAAAGCGTCATAGACTTACTACAACAGCTGCAAAAGGATAAAGCCATTGATCGAGCAATGTATCATCGCCTCTACCTATGGACTCCCAAAGATACACAAGGAAGGGGCACCACTAAGACCTATAGTCAGCAGCATCAACTCTGTAACATACAAGGTGGCAAAATACCTAGCCAACATCTTAGGACCATTGGTGCGAAGTTCTAAGCATCACATCCAGAACTCTCAGGATTTCACCAACAAGATTGAAGATATAGTACTCGGTGCAGAAGAAACTATGGTGTCCTATGATGTGACATCTCTCTTCACCTGTATACCCACCAAGGAGGCTGTTGTCATGGTGAGAAAACGGCTAGGCCAAGACAGCACTCTCACCAGCAGAACTGATCTCAATCCAGAACAGGTGTGTGCCTTACTGGACTTGTGCCTGAATACCACCTATTTCAAATACAGGGATAAGTTCTATAAGCAAAAACACGGATGTGCTATGGGATCTCCAGTTTCACCCATTGTAGCCAACCTTTACATGGAGGAGGTAGAAAAACTGGCGCTTAATACCTTTAAGGGCTTAGCACCCAGCCACTGGTTCAGATATGTGGATGACACCTGGGTTAAAATACACCAGAAGGAAGTACAAGCTTTCACAGAACACATTAATGCGGTAGACCAAAACATCAAATTTACAAGGGAAGAGGTACAAAACAACAAACTGGCTTTCTTGGACTGCTTGGTAGAAGTCAGGGAGAATGGTAAACTGGAAGTAGAGGTTAACAGAAAACCAACACACACAGATCAGTATTTGATGTTTGACTCCCACCACCCTTTAGATCACACGCTGGGGGTCATCAGAACCCTGCAACACAGAGCTGAGAACATCCCCACTAGCACAGAGGCGAAGGCTAAAGAAATGAAACATCTCAGAGGAGCCCTTAAAACTTGTGGATATCCAGACTGTGCCTTTGTCAAAAGAAGCAGAAGGAAGGAAAAGAACATGAATACAAACAGTGAAGGGGAAAAGCAAGACAGGAGAAAGAACATGGTCATCCCATATGTAGCAGGGGTCTCCGAGAAATTATGAAGAGTTTTCAAAAAACACCGTATCCCTGTCTGCTTTAAACCGAGCAACACGCTGAGGCAGCAATTGGTACATCCGAAACACAAGAAAAGCGACATCATATACGCAGTGCAGTGCAGTGAAGAATGCTCTGATTTGTATGTGGGGGAGACCAAACAACAACTGCATCAACGTATGGCCCAGCACAGAAGAGCCCAATCCCGGTTCAGGATACCAGCCCGTGTACCTGCATCTTAAGGATAAAGGACATACCTTGAATATTGTATGTTAACATATTGGCAAAGGAACGTGACTGGTTCAAGAGAGGTGTTAAGAGGCCATTTATGTGAAAATAAGAAACCAAGCCTAAATAGAGGTGGGGGTTTCGACACCATCTGTCTGCCATGTACAATGCTGTTTTGACACCTTACTCTGGGCGTTCCTATAAACCCTTTAGCCCCTATCAATCCACCCTTAACACCTGCCTGTGATATGCTATTGGGATTTTCCAGGGTACATAATTGCCACAGATTCTTGTCAAGTCATTCTGAATTGAGAAAGCCGTCGGATGACTAGCGAAACGTCTTCAGAACTAAACCAGTTGATCTAATTGAATACAACAGATATACCATGACCTGGATGAATGAGAACCTTCATAAGCATACCTGGTTATCTGTTCAATTTGTTTGATGTTTACTGTCCCTATGTGTATATAAGTTTGTAATTTCTCAGTTTCTTTTGTAACATCCAGCCTGATGAAGGGGGCTTAAGACTCCCGAAAGCTTGCTTCATTTTTTTATTTAGTTAGCCAATAAAAGGTATCACAGATCTACTTCTCTTCTCTTACTTATGGCTAACACGGTACAAATCTCAACTAGGTCTTTCCTGAGCAAGTGATGGGCCGACCCGAACGTTTGGCGGCCGTGCACTTGTTCGGGAAATCGGCCACAAACAGTGACGATAAAGCCCGGGCTGTTCCAGAATGTTCCTCAGAATATGGGGTTCTGTTTGTTGCCATCTTTTATACAGGCTAAAGAGGGTCTTTGTTGTGATTCTCGAATGATGATGGGTAAATTTTCCTATTATTGGCAGTGTGTTGGTGGCTGTTCGCAACCGAGTGCCAACGAACGACCATAATCGTCACTCCAATTGACGGGGAATGAAGCAAAAAATTTCCATCAGTCGGTATAGGCGCCCTTTACTTTAAATAGAGGGAGCCGATACGATCGTACTGTGTATGGCTGCACGGTCCGTGTGTGCTGTTCCCACAGCATGTGTGCCGACAGATACCAATGTGATCCGTCGGCACACATGCTGTGAAAATCGCATGTGTATGGCCACCTTTAACGTGACATTTAGACGTAATATGCAATGTGTGCGGTACAGGCAGTCCCCAGGTTCTGGAGGTTGTTCTTAAGTTGAATTTGTATGTAAGATGGAACAGGTACATATACCTATTAAATGGAACTTAAACAGATGTTAGCAGCATTTTAAAAAATGGATTGCATTGCCGTACAGCTTTGTGATCAGCAATTTTTAACATCTGCTTCTGGTACAGTGCAATGTGGGTAAAGGGGAGGGTTGGGGGGGGGGCATTAAACAGTGGTGGAGAGCCAACCACCTGGCTGTATATTCCTGCAGACCCCGTGCTGTACAGTATTTGCCCTTATGCAGCTCAATTTGAATATTTGTAACCTGGGGTCTGCCAGTACTCAAGTTAAAGGACTACTCCACCCTCACAAGAACATCTTTTAGAAAGAATGACCTCTTTAAAATATGTTGATATATCATACTTGGTCCTATGAATTAATTACTGTATGCCTGCTATGCTTCTGGATGCCTCATGGAAACTGAGCAATTTAGAAACCTGTACTGAGCCTGGGCATGCTCAGTAGAGGCAGCTAGGGGATTAAAATTCAGTCATTGGCTGTGATGTCAACTGTCAAATACATAACTGAGAGTTGCTAACTGGAAGAACCAGGAAGCAGAAACAGGAGCAAAAGGACATTATGCAGAATTTCAGGATAGACTTATATATTTCACATTTCAAACTATTACCGTTTAGGGGGTGATGTACCAAATGTTTAGATCATAGATGTGTGATTGTAATGTGATTTTTGTGATTATTTTTAACGCCACCAAAATGATGGTCTTAAGCAGAAGTAAAAGGAAATCTCATCACGAGATTGAAATGTATGCTGTGATCATGTGAGGAAACTCAGTAGTAAAATTAGATCATGCAGAAGCATGTGTGTGACATGCACATGTGTCTATGTACCTGCACATTTTAAAACAAACATGTACATGAAGTACTAATATTGGATATTACTGGTTATGCATGAAATTGTTTAAAGGGAACTTTAAACAATAACATACATTACACTTGTCAGTACATGAATATATAGCGAACATACCAGTTAATATGCTGCTGGCATTTAAAGGGAATGTCCACCCCTCTTTTCAAAAAGAGATAACCCCCCAAAACCTAAAGTTCGTTTTAGTCAAAAGCTAGAAATCGGCTCCCAGCCTGAGCTATTATACTTACATGCTCCTCCTCGCTCCACCGCCGCAGCTCTGCACTTCTGTGACAGTGACGTCACGGCCAATCACTGACTGACAACACAAAAAGAACACAGCAGCCACAGTGGAGACTTAGAGAAAAACCCGGAAGCGGCAGTGGAGCGAGGAGCTTGTAAGTATAACAACTCAGGCAGGGAGACGATTTCTAGCTTTTGACTAAAACGAACTTTAGGTTTTGGGGGCTTATCTACAATATATGTCTTTTTGAAAAGAGGGGTGGACAGTCCCTTTAACTATAAGCACAGCAAGCATAAACAGCCTGTTGTAGTTGCTATAATAGATATAACTTTAAAGGGACACTAAACTCCCATAAAGCCAAAAAAATAACTATTTGCCATTCGTTTGTATTATTCACAGGGAGGTGAGAACGCTTATTCCCACCTCTCTGTGAATAATATTACGCTTGGGGGACCTGGAACTTACCTTACAGCCGATCTACTCGCATCCGCTCCTTCACTGACAGCCGCTCTGTCCCGACCGCGAGCCCTATCTTAGGCGCATGCGCGCCAGTACAAAAGATAGGGTGCGCAATTGGGAGAGAACAGCTGTTCAGTGAAGAAGCGGCTGCGAGCAACTGAATGGCAAATAGTTCTTTTTCTGGCTTTAGTGTTCCTTTAATGTAAAAAATGAAAAATAATGCAATATGTATAACACAATTATACCACTAAAAACGTAAACATTTCCACAAACCCAAAAGTCATATCTCTCGCAAACCCTTTTTAAATAGGAAAAGCAGACATAATGTCTCCTTTCTATACGATTATGACTCCGTACATTGCCCCATTGGGTCCAGCATCTTTTGCTTAAATTCCATGCCCCTTCCTTTAGAAAAATCTGCTATGTTCATCTATGTTATGGTATAAGGATCAAAACCTGGTGCATTTTAGTGTGCTTCTATACAATTACAACCACCATTACTAATGATTACATTTTACCTTTCTCGTTGTTAAAGAATTTTATCCAATATAGGGTTTTCCAAACAATATCCAACAATGCATTAAGATTCAGCATTCCTCCTGGGGTAATAAAATTGCCATATTACCTGGATTAAAGCCTCCATTAGATTTTTAACCACCTTGTCTTGGTCCTCTGTTAGAATGCGATGCAATGTAGCCCTCCGCTCACTGTCTTTCTTCAGCATGAAAAATCCAGAGTCTCTTTCTTCAGGAGAAGGCGGAGCACTGTGATCTTCAAAAGTCTCGTCTGGGATCCTTCATCAGATAAATAACGACTTCTTAATACTACATATTTTTCTAATACCAATACCATACAGATGTTTTATATTGAAATTTAAATAATTCTTATTCTCCCAGCTGGTTTTCCTTCTGCACATGGTGCTATATAAATCTATAATCATAATAATCATAAAAAGAAGATTTGCTTTGTAAACATTATATATTTTACTGCTATTTATTCTTTTTTCCTTACCCTAAAAACAAGCTTCTGGTAATTTTTACATCTTTTTCTATATAAGATTTTGCTCTTGTTTTAAAGACAAATGGATCTGATCTAAAATCTGAATCAGGGGAAACAGAGCCATATTCACTGCTGCTACTTGTATCTTCCACCATGACAGGTACTGGCAAGGATATACTCCGAAGGTACTCTGCACAAAAAAAAAACAAGAACATTTGTATGCCATAATAAGCAAAAAAGAAACATTAAAGTGCACATTTATTCCAAGAATTAGGCTAAAAAAAGGTGTAACCTTTGTCTTAAATGTTTTTTTGCACCAGCCTTAATGTACCACAGCTGGGGCTCACTTTAACAGCAAGGTGTTAGGGACCTTCTGAATGCTGATATATGCTAATTGCGACCAGGGGTAAGTGCCAGGGTACTTATTGCCAACAGATTCTTGTACAAGTCATTCTGAATAGAGAAAGCCAGTCGGATGACTAGTGAAGAACTAAACTTTCAGTCCAGTTGATCTAACTGAATTCAACAAATATACCATGACCTGGATGAATGAGAACCTTCACAAGCATACTGTCAGAATATTGTCTCAATCTGTCCATTACACATATTAAAAACTGTCTCAGAAAGCATTATCCCAGTGGCGAATGATGGATGACTGGGATTAGGATTACAATGACAAGGCGGCAGAGAGACTTGTTTTGTAAACTGTTCTAGGCAGAAAAGGGACATCATAATGCCCTCCCATCAAAAGAATGCAGAAATGTACTTGTAACTTGTTTCCTGTAACTTGCCAGGCCTCCTAGCAGCAGAACCAGTATCAGCTGATAATGCGTATGTACATAATGTACAGGTGCATGCAATCATCTGTTTAAAACACCGGTACCAGACTGGCAGATTGCTGGGGCTCACTTAGTCACCGCCTCCCCCAGGGGCTATAGTCACGCCACTATAACAGCGGGGGGCTATAGTTACACCACTGTATAGTAATCTAGCACAATTTAGCACAAAACGTTAGCAGGCTCATTTAACAGGGCACACTGCAGGGATGCAGATCACGTTCAGCCTCTTAAAGTCACGCTAACCGATTTAGGGCACCGAAAGAGCGACTCGCGCAGCTGTTGCAAGCCTATTTACCAGCTCAATATGTTTTAATTTTGACCTACCATGGTGCTGCAGCTTCTTTCTGTCTTTCTTCCCATTTTTAAAGGGCATGTCCAGCCTTAACATAACATTTTATATCTGTTCAGCTACCCCCAAATCCCATTTTCGCATTCTTAAAAAGTGCCAAAAATGCCCCTGAAGGGACTTACCTAATCCAGTCCCTCGGTGCCTGGGTACCGCCCCCTCCTGCTGCTGCAAAATCATTTCAAGCATGAACAGCAGCAGTGAGGTGCTTGCTGGTTACGGCTGTCAGGTAATTGGGCTTGGCATCCCTGTCACGCCTTTGACAGACAGCCGCGACTAGGAAACAGGAAGAGTAGCGCAGAAGAGTGTCAAAGAACCAGATCAGGTAAGTCCCTTCAGGGGTATCTTTGGCACATTTAAACATGAAATGTTATTTTAAGGCTGGACATGCCCTTTAAGCCCCAGACAATTAACATATTCTTTGGAGCTCGGGGCAACTATTGGTTCTTAAGGTGGCTATACACATGGGCGATACTTGAAAAATCCTGTTTAATCTGACAGACAGAAAATTTCCATAGTTTGGGATTGGCTCCCTTTACATATTTAAATGTGTCAGAACACACACAATGGTTGTAAGTTGATCAACTTAACGCTAGATATTTGGATATAAAAATTAATGCTTTGAAAAACCTTTTTATGAAGTCTGGTATTAAAAAAGTCGAAAATATAAACTCATACAGATAAAAAAATCAATGTTCTGTAAAATTACAATATTCTTACCATTTGAGCCAGGGGAAAGACCTGTAAGAATTAAAAAGTGGGAACATTAGTGAATGTTTTACTACTTATTAACCCTATTACCACTCTATTACACACATTGATTGTAGCTGCAAATGATCTACTCTTGCTCCATACCTACAAATACAGGCTAAACCTTTTTACACCGTAATTGTGACTGTTTTGCATGGATTTCTAGCTTTGTGACACAACAATGTCACTAACACCTAGTACTGCACTCGCATATCCCATGTACCAATATAATTGAGTCTTTGGGTTCAGTCCTATTTTATTTCAAACTTTTGCAAGATTTCAATGCTATTTGCTGTTGTTACAAAAAGTCATCCAAAATTGTCAAAATCAAATTGATGCATCAATTGTGGCTATTGCATTTGAGATATTTCTAAACTGCCATCTAAAGGCTATGCTAACCCTTAGTACATTACTGCAAAGGGGTTAACATGACTTTAAAGGGCAACTAAAGCCACAGAACAACACTTAACCAGAAGGCAGAACACCTTGATATAAAACCAGTAATCTGTGTCTTACCTCTCATTTTGATACGGGCGCTGGGAAATTTACCTAAATAACATGTGATTTGTGCTTTACTTCTCAGCATTCTAATATCACACAGTTTGGTCAACGACTATTATGTTCTGCTCATGCTCAGTCCTTAGCTATGGCACAAACTTGTTACAGTTGGTCACACCCATTAATAATCTCTAGCCAATCCTTTTACAGGACAGATAAAGCAAGGAAGCATGTGACTGACGTCAGGGGGTGTGGTCTAACACTGCAAATACACACAGATACTTCATCCAGTTCTTAACAGGCTTTGATTTACTTTAACAGAGTTTACTAAAGTGGCATTTTATAGTTTATTGGTGTTTTTAGGGGGTTGTTTTCAGATTCTGGAGTATACAAAATTGGGTTTAGTTCTCCTTTAAAGACAATACTTAGCAATAAAAGTTCTCTACATCCTAGAGGATGAGCTAACAGACTAGTACACAACTCCAGTAAATGGATAATAATGTAGGCTAAATAAAGCATCAACAGGAAACATGAATTTGCTTACCATATACTTAGATGGACACAAGCAGTAGTCTAAAACTGAACAACAACACAGAGATAGAATGCTAAAAATTCTTTTGATACTACCAAATCCCTGAATTGTGTTTCCATTTTTTGTAAAAATTGTTAAAACATTGTGGCTTATTGAGGCCATACACCTTGCTGATATTTGACAAACCCTATCAGATTGCCTTATTTCAGCGAGGCGTATGGGTCAGAAATGTCCAACCATGTATGGTTATGATCACAAACACCTATAAATATATTCAATTCAAACATGAAGAGGCTATAAACTAAACATTTCTTCTTTTGGGGCCTTCTGTATAAAACAATTTTATTCTGCCACAAGCAGAATCGTAAAGAAACCTATTTTGCTTGTGGCAGTTGGTAGCAGTAGGCGAGTACAAATAAATAAATGCAATTCTTACTTTTAAGCTGGGACTTGCGTTTTTTGGAAGACACCTTCAAGAAATCATCCATTAGAAGATCAGTAGATGTTGCACGTTTTAAAGGGTCTGGTTCAAAACACTGCAAAAGAAATGCTTTTGCCTCTGCAGACATGGTATCAGGGATCTCTGGATGAATTTTAAACATGCCCACCTAATACGTAATGAAGAACGCAGCTTAATAATTGTAAAATGGCTTTAATGCATATAATGAAAACAAACTTCAAGTTAAATATGGCTTTACGATATTTAACAGTTTAAATGCAACAAATTTGTTAAATACAGCTCTTAATGACCAAATGTCAAAAAAAACTATTTCTCAACTAATCACTGTCACTGGCCCCTTCTGCTTGCTTCTGTGCATGGAAAAGGCAGGAAGACAGCCGTGAAAACGAGTATATTTATACGGGCGCATTGAGGTGCTTAGACAATGCGAGGTCTAGGTTTTGGGCGGGTTTCCAGCCAACAGAAGAATTTTTGTTTAGGGGGTGGACATACCCTTTAAGTCCAACTTTAGAACTTCAAAACATAATTTACTAGAGAGTGAGTAGTGGGACTGTAAGTAAATAATCCTTTTCAAACAACTTAAATTACAAAACTTAATTTTCAATTGAAATTATTTTATTTCTGCCTCATGATCTCTTTTTCATGAACAATGAGGACAAGAGAGAATGGGCCCTTCTGAAACGGTTACTGTAGTTTCCTGTCAATCTATGATTCAGAACAATGAAACAGTGAATACCAACACCTTGTGTTACAAACTGGCATTGGGCTTGTGTATATTACCCCCAAAATATATAACTGAAAAGTTGTGGTTTTACATATTTCATATCATTCATATTACAGACCAATTGTATGTTTTTATAGGCATGTGAATATACGGACTACAGACCGTTTAGTCAGTGCTGGAGCTTGTACACATTATCATCATCAATATAAGGAAAATATTACTCAATCTGAAAGTATATTGCATGTTATAAGACATAATGGTTTTCCTTCCACAGCTATTTCACCAATTGAAAAAGGAACACAATGCCTTACTTTAAACATAGCAGCTTGTGGTTCTCCTAGTTCATAAAATGGGGGTTTTCCTGTTGCCATTTCTATAACCGTGCATCCTAAAGACCAAATATCTGCTGGTTTCCCATATCCTCGTGGTCCTTTATCTATTATTTCTGGTGCCATGTACTGAAGAGTTCCTGAAATAAAACCAATAGTCCATTCAAAGCCGAAAAGACATTGTACTGTAGATGTCTGTCTGTATACAGCACTTATTAGAACTTAATGTTTCCATAACATGCAGTGTAAAGATCTTGGGGTCAGTTTCACACAATAATCAGCTTCTCCTTAATCATTAAAACAATTGTTCGCATATTACTAAGGTGTCAGGCCAGACTTTAGCACGGATTTTCAAGCTCACCCTGACCCACCTCAGGCACATGGTGCAAACATGCTGTCAAACATAGCAAGAAGGGTTAAGTTAATCCCATAACCACCTATGGCAGTGCTTCTTTTGAGTATTTAAAAAATATCATCTCCTGTGCATTACAACATTAAAACTGTTATTCTTTGAGCATAGTGAAGTGGATTTAACAAAATCCAAGCGTACTGTATCTGCTGCCAGAATAATTTTTAAAATCTAGACCATTCATGTGGTAATCGCAAGTATTCACAAATATTGTATATATATTTCAAGCATGAGCAACAACTCTGCAACCTTTTAGTTCAGCTGCTGTTTCTTGTTATGTTTACATTATATCTAATATTTGAAGGGGGTTATACCCCTCTGCCTCCACACAGGGTGAGAACCTAAAATGCTACATCCTCCCCCCTGGGTTCCTTTTAGATAAGCAGATTAAGTTAACTAAAGTCTGCCTTGCTGTTACCGTCCATTATGCCCCTCTCAGTCTAAAGGCAACAAGGACAAATGAGAAGATGTCGTCTGCAAGAATAACACATTACTATTGGCTGCATTGTGGCCGGAAGGGAAGGCGGAAGGGAAGGGGGGGGGGCAGTCTTGCCTTACCTGTAAAGGTTTCTGTATTAGGGTTGATTCCTGCTAGCCGTTTCGAAGTACCAAAATCTGAGATTTTTAGCACACCGCTATATGTGTTTATTAGTACATTATCTCCCTAAACAAAAGAAAGCTGTTATTAAAATGCATCCAGTTCTATAAATTAATTTATAATAGTAAAAAATACTGTGGATCAGTACACCATCTACCCAACCTGATATTAGTGGGTAGCTGTATCTTTATAAAAAAAAGGTGGTGGTGTTTATTTCTGTCTATCCCCCACCCCTACTCTACCTGCCGTGGTTAAACGTTGCTTTCTTGCTTCTGTACTGAACTTCCTTGAGCAGGACATCTCCCACGCGATTCTGAAAGCAGCATCAGTCAGTCGACCTCACTAGTTCATATACATAGCCGTGTGCTATGCTTGCATGCCCGATTACGTTGGTATGCCAGTGACGTCATCAGGCACGCCAGCTCAAAAATCAGGCAGCCTCCCCTCCTCCAAAACGCGGAGAGGAGGCTGCCGAGACTGCCTGTCGTCTGACGGACTTAGTTTGCGATGCCCATGCGCAAGTGCGATGTACAACGCGCACTGAGTCCGTTGGGACTTGTAAGAGGATGCAGCGGAGGAGACCAGGTAAGTTCTCCAACTTTGCTCCTGCACGTTTTATTGAAGAACAGGAGGTAAGACACCCTTTAAATGAAATCCCTTTATATGCTGTAGACAAGGTTGTATAAGAGACGCTCATGCAACCGCCAACAACTATTTCTTTGACTCCCCATCTATTTCCCTAATAATCCTACAAATTCTTATGTAGACGCACATGTGTCTTTGTAAGAGAAGGTGGACTAAGAGATGAGTGGAAGAGCTGGTGGACTAAGGGATGAGTGGAAGAGCTATCAGCCTCTGCATGATTGCCACTTTACAGTACTTTTTTCCTCCTCCAATTGAAATATAACATTTGTTATACTGTATAGAACTGTATAATGTATAATATTATAGTGTCCCATCATCATCCTGGCTACAGCACCTTAATAAACGTTTAAGAGACACAAACACACACTGTACAAACCTTGATATCTCTATGTACTATCTGGTTATCATGCAGATATTTCAAGCCATCAAGGATCTGCTTGGTATAAAATCCAATTGTTTGTTCATTATCCTTTAAGGGACCCCATTTTGATCTTAGGAGAGCAGAGAGGCTTCCTGTAATACAGCAGTCATCCCCAATTAATGTAAGTAATGGAAAAAATAAAATAAATATTTATCCAAATGAAGACGATCTGGTAAGTCACTTTACACAGTTTGAACCAGTCCAACTACCTTATATCGAGACCGTTTACTATTATAAAGGATTACTGGGGATGCCCAGTTTTATATATGTTTATAATCGTATGATGGGGGGGGGGCGGCATGGTATATTGGGTGTCTGGGACAATGGTGTTGTGAATTTGTGTGCCAATAAATTTGTTTTTAATTATTGTGGATGACAAGTGTGTGAGTGCTTATAAGGATACTGGGGAAGGCTATCCCTCCCAGATTTTTGTAGAACCAATGGTCATATGCAAAATCTGCTGCAAATCTTGATTTGATTTATGAAGAGGGAGGTGGAATTTTCCAGATGATGGGGAAGTTACAGTACACTACAAAGATGGCAGGATAGACAAATGATTCAGAAAATTTGCACACCAGTCAATGCAAATGACCAATTTTCTTGGAAGAAATAGTTTCCCTAACTCTACAATTATGAATCACTGCCGTTGATATGCATTAATCTTTCTGTATTTGCTGCCAGCAGAAGTTGTTGGCAGAAAAAAATAAAATAAAGAGTAATAATGCTGTTTTACATTGAAAATATGTGTATTACACCCATTAAGAAAACAAGGCAAGACATACAACAATATACATCATTACTGAAACTGGATTCCTATAGTGTATGTTAATTAAAAGACCCATTCATTTCTCTTTCTTGTCTAAAATTGGTGCTTAGGAAAAACACTGTAGCATTGTGACATTTACAAGGATGGGAACAGACCTACCTCCAGGTACTTGTTCCATAAAGATCTTTATGAAACCCCCTTCACTGAATGATCCCAAATACTGCACTATGTTTTTGTGTTTCAGGTGTTTGTGAAGAGCAATCTCTTCATGAAGCGGTTGAGAGTATCTGAAGAGAGAATAGATATTTTAATGTCGAATACAAAAAAACCTCAACAGATATCTATATGGATGTGTATTATTGTTGTTGTGTGCAAATATTTTTACTATTTTTATTATGTTCAGCACTTGACAGGGCTTTAAACAGTAAAAAGTTTTTAATCAGCATATTTACAAATTGAACTTTTGAAAAACTTTCAGGGAGATTCAATAAAAGTTCTTATTGTTTAAAATGGTGCTAATTTTGCCCCAACCAATCAGATCTTATTTAACATTTGAACGCTAACATCTGTTTGTTGGGGCAAAATTAGCACCAATTTAAACGATAAGAACTTTTATTGAATTACCCTGATTGTATTTTGCCTTTTTTTTAAGGACATATTTATGTTACCACATCAAATATTATGTATGGGATAGAAAAGGGTTTCAAGGGAGGCTTCAGAGTTTCCTGAAGTGGACATTAGGGCAAAAATACCCTATGCTCTTAATCCATTATTCTATTATATAAAGCAGGAGCAAGTATTCCTACCTCCTATTCTGCTTTAATAAAAGTAATTAGCTTTATAATTTAGTGAGTGAGTGCTGGCAGCTTACAGTTCCCCCCTGCCTGAGATATTCTTGCAAACACTGCCAAAGTGTCAGGGTAAGCCAGTGTTTCTCAACCTTTTTACATGTGGGGACCCTTGAAACAATTTCCGTATCTCGGGGAACCCCTACATAAAATAATGATTTTATATTTTTCTTTCACAGTCATCAAAATACAGAATTTATACAAATATAAATGATAGATCTATAAATATATCTCTATTTAAAGAAATGCACTCAACGTCACAGTAGGATGGGAATCCCTTATATAGAAACTTTATTTATATTTATCTCTCAGACATCAATACACCAAACACATTCAAACAGAAGATTGATAAATACATAGCCAGGGACCCCTGGTTGAGAACATGTAACAATATTTTTCTTTAAACTAAGCCAGGAAGTCTAAAAGCTACAAGCACAACATTTCTATTAAAGTTATTGAAGTTATTGAAAATTAAAGAAATAAAAAAAAAAAAACCCTAAGGGCTAGGCCACACTGCTGCGTTTTTTTTGCGTTTGCGCTTGCGTTTGCAATTGCGATTGCGATTTTCTAAAATTATTGAAAACGCGGCAACGCAAAAAAATCGCAAGTTTTTCGGTGCGATTGCGATTGCGTTTTGCGTTCTGCATTTTTAATCGCAATCGCATGCGTTTTCCTATACTTATTGAAGAAATCGCAATCGCAAACGCAACAAAAATCGCACATGAAATCGCATGCTATTGCGTTTGCGTTTCAGTGTGGCCTAGCCCTAACAGAGGTTAAAGCTGTCACATATCAGATGTCAGATTCTGACAGAATGTCACAACTCGGAAATACCTAGATCAAATCGGTTTCCGCATATCACTATATGGGGTTTGAGTTGCACTGAGTACACTGCAGTGATTACTATTGGATACCTATATCTATAAGTGATATGAATGAAGGCTTTTCATTCATGTGATCACAGTAATGTATACTAAAACCCCTTTGTTTATAACATATGCCAGTGTGCAGGTAATATGATATTGTATGGGGCCTAGGAATGTGCATTGATTATCTTTTCTATGTTTATAATGTATGCCAGTGTGCAGATAATATGATATTGTATGGGGCCTAGGAATGTGTATTGATTATCTTTTCTATGTTTGTATAAATGTTTGACCAGATCAGTAGCACTTCCGCTAAATGTAGTTGTAAATTAGCCTAATTGGAGTGCTTCCACAATCCTTGTATTGTATGTATACAATACATATATAAGTGGGAGCCATAGTATCCCATTATTCGTATAATGGGATACAGTCAGCTTTAGTCTTACAAAGGCATAAATTAGACAAGTTAAAGCCAATTTAAAAAAAATGTTTAAGGACATTTTCACCCCATATAGAAACTAAGGGGCATATTTATAAAAAAGCGAAATTATTGCAAAAAAATTACCGCCGCACATCGCGGCCGCGAAAATAGCACTATCGCCGTATTTATAACAGCAAGCGCCATTGCCGCGATATGTATTGTGTTGCAGTAATTTTAAGTCCCTTCGCGGCGATACTGTACAGTATCGCCGCGAAGGGACTTAAAATCACTTCCCGACGCCTCTGCTAAGGGGGCGGGGCATACGCCCACCCCGCCCACAACCCCCCTTGCAAGCGGAGACACCCGCCGCGCTTCCCAGCAGCCCCTCCCAACCCCTTCCCGCTCGCGGCAATCTCGGAACGGGAGGCTAGGAGGGGCTGCCGGGAAGGGCCGCAGCAGGTGGTCGCGACCACCCATTTCTGATTGGTCAATTTTTTAATGCTTGGTTTGCATGCTTTACATTAACCAATCAGATTTCTAGAAAGTTCTGAAATCTGATTGGTTAATGTAAAGCATGGGAGGGAGAGTGGTGGGCGGGAGGGAGGCTGGTCATACCTAGATCATGATGAGCAAGGTGAGCACATGTGCAAGATGTGATTGATGGCTGCAGTAGTTAGGCAGTGATTTTAGAATCAGAAATAGAATTTTGTAAATAAACTATAGCGGTTCAGGTTAAGCATTTCTTTGTTAAGCAGAAAAATTACACATAATATACACATACAAAGTACAATCACAGAGATCTGCAGACTTACCGACTGTCTCTCTCTGGAACTTCTTTGATGGCTATTCTGACCTGGTTACTGAGATCTCTTCCTGCATATACCACTCCATGGGTGCCTTTCCCTAGAACCACTCTATCACCATTTTCATCATATTCATAATCAAACTAAAAGATACAGAATGTTTACAGTTAAATAGATTTAACCATTTATATTGATATTAATTACTGGCTCCAGCAATTCCAGCTTATAAAAAAATGTCTTCTAATATTGTTTTCTAATTATCTGGAAGAAGCAGGTTTGTTTAATATTATTGAAAAAAGAAACAGCTTATTCCAATAAATCATTTTAATTAAAGGGTCACTATAGTCACTCAAACAACTTTACATTATCTGAAACTACAGTTTGAGAGAAGTAAAATGGTGGTACTCACACATTTATCTGTGCTTGCTTTGTCATTAAAATATTAATGTTTAGTAATTGCTCCTAATTCCCCCCACCCTCCCTTACTCACTGCCTTTTTGTAGTGTCTGCGACACTTATAAGTTCTGCACAGCCTCACCATGGACACTACTCTGCTTACAAATCTCCCCCTCCCTCCCCCTTTTTTCATTTCTCTGCTGATTCTCTTAAATGTTGCAGTAAGTGTACTGGCAGGCAGGCAAAAAGCCTAGTAAAAGGTCAGGCATAGGACACATATTATAATTTCTGCTTTTGGAGTGACAGGTCTTTCCCTGTAAATGCTGTGATTTCAAATGATGATTTCTTAGAATCTACAGCTCAGATTTAAAATCTGCAAAACATTTTGAAGTAGTGGGATCTAGCTGTATCTAAAGGTATAATTTTTAAAAACTCGATTTTTTAGAGTATAGATATAAAATAAAATATTCACTCCCATGACAGTTACCTGTACCCAATTCCAATGATAAATTCAGTACATGATTAGATGTATTACTAACCAGATAGTTAAGGATAATCATTGGGCCCCTCCATACAGTCAATCATGGCTGTGACTGCTGACATCGCAGACAATGATTAAATGCTATTTCTGCTGCCTCCTCTGCACACGTTCAAGGTCCTAAAAGCTCATTAAGCGAGGACAATACTTATAATTAAATATCTGGTTATAAATGCATGTAATAATTTGCTTTTGGAGTTAGGTACAAATAAATGACAAGCGGACAATTTTTATTTTAAGGGTGAAAAGACAATATTAAGTATTAAGACAATACTTACTAATATTTGAGAATCCTAAATAGGAAAGGGAGCTAATATTGATTATTCCTATCTCCTAATATTTATTGATGAGTACCAGAACAAAGAAAACTACTTGTGCCAGGCTTCCTCTTGGATTTAGCATGATTTTTAATACTGGAAAGACCAGGACACTAACCCAGAAGATAAAAACTGGAAGCAAACAAAGTGGTTTTCTACTGTGGTGTCAGGGATATGCAAAGGGAATGGGTGATTGACAGTTATTTACTAAAACTCTTAAGAGCAAAACAATAAGTGAAAGGGGAGTCAGAGAAGGGGCGAAAATGCAGATTTTAGGTTGGTGGCAATTAATCCCTATTCTCCTTATTGACCTCTTGTTTCCAAAAAAGGAAGACGTGCAAAGGATGTACAAAGTACAGGTTAAAATGTTGAAAGGTTTACATTACCCATATGAATTTTACGATGGTTGTTTTCATTATTCTCCCTAGGACCAAGGATCAGCTAGAGTGCTTCCAGTTTTCCATAGTAGTAACATAGTACTATTATTGTACCCTTATTATGGTAGTTAATGTGGCACTATAACATTTTCGTAAATAGAGAATTCCACAGAATTCCGGTAATATTGGAGGAATATGGAATTGTATTTCTATGTGATAAAATATGTTTTCACTGAACAGAAATTCTCCAATAGGGATGAATTTTGGATAAAAAAGGATTGGAATTAATTTTTCAATGAAAAACTCTAAACATTGCATTGAGGGGGTAAATCCCCAATATTTTAATTTTTAACCCATTTATTGGCAGAACTGACATATTCTATGGGACTTGGAAGATGCTTTTTTTGTAAAACCCTTTGAATTCTTCTTAAAAGCAATGCATATTTGGTCCATAAGGTTTCCTTCGGATTGTTATAATATTGTATATGCCATCTAATGAAGTTTATTTTATGTTAATAATGAGAGGTAATTATGCAAATCTGATATAAATAGGAGGAGACATTTTAGTCTCGAAAGCGTTGAATTTTGTATGCAATCAGCATTCTTGGTCTGTTTCTGTCAATATCCCACTTAATACATACAAGTCTGTGGAAGTGCATGAAAAAGCAGACACAAATAATTAGATTTTTTTTAAATTTTTTTAGGGTGCATTTTTTTTAGCAATGGGGCCATGTTTTCCTTACCTCTAGTAAATCACCATCACAATCCCCTTCTTCAGTGTTTTTTCCTTTCTCATCTGTAATGCTATTTACCATATCAAAGAACCTAAAGTAAGAAAACAAGAAAAGATTTTAAGTTCCAAATGAAATCTATATTTCTTAGGGAGGTGGGATCGATTACACTTCTTCTTACAAGCCATGGTCTATGCGGCTAAAGTATACTGTCTGCATCTGCCTCACCCTCTTCTCTTACATGCACATCTGTTAGATAGGGGCATGCCACAGGGAGGAGCGGTCAGAGTGAGTTGTCTTTTAGCTGCTGATATTGGGTCTTGTAAGCAGAAGTGTGAGGTATGAGTAAACACTTCTACATCCCAGGGAAACACAGATTTCATTTAAAGCTTTTAAAAAAGGCTTAAATAGAATGTACTGCTCCTTTAAAACTATTTACCACTGCAAATGTTATTAATAAATTCCATTAACATTTATTTGTATTTATTATTTAAAAATTAACTTACCTTTTGCAATGAAGGTCTGTGCAGAAATAAATCTGAAAATCATCTGAATTGTGCAGGACATACAAAAAACAACATCTTTCATCAAACTTTGAAATGCTAAAAAGAAAAGAGACAAAACTAAAAAAAACAAAATACTAAAATCTAATATACAGAAAACTATAGTAATACATATCCATTTAATAATTTTACAATAAGGGGGAATGTAATTAAAGAATTTGTAATATAACTGCATTAAAGGAATAGTTCACTGGAAAAATGAACTATTCCTTTAATGTATTGATTGAAGAACCGGAGGTTAAGGAGCTATGCCTTACCTTCCATTCTTCAATCGATTTCTTTTTTTTTCGATTTTTCGATTTTTCTTCGTTCGGAGCCTTGAACGAAGGTGCGAGATATTTACATTTCGATCGATCCACCATGGCCGCACTGGTTCCATTCAACTATAGTCTGCATGCTCGATAATGTGCGCTATAGTTGAACAGAACAAGGAAACACCTTATCAGAGCGCATGCTATCACCATATTTAGTGTGAATCGCATGCGGTGCGCTACCTTTATATTGCAATGATCTCTGAGTAAGTGACCATCAACATGCACGAATGTCGCACACTCAGTGGCCTCAGTTTTAGGCTTACAAAAATGTACTTATGTTAATTTCAGTTTAAATTAGTATGGCAAACAAATCACAAACAATTCATTGCCAAATACCATTATTTTTAGTTCCCAGGACAATGTTTACAGTAGCTTTTGAGAAATAAGCCGTAGAAATATACAAGGCATAATGTACCCATTTTTGCTTAAAGGAGAACTACAGTGGAAAAATAACCTTTAGGCTTGAAGGCTAGAAATGATGCACTTAACACAATACACAGAATTGACTGACCTATAGATGCATCTGTAGTTTCATAGTGACAATATATCCATCTGAAGGTTTTGAAGTTAAACAGTTGGGGGGCTCCATTTTTCAGCTATAGAATTACTTGGTAGTTCCTCAGAGACCTGACATATTAAAACCTTTACCCACATTTGCAACTTTTCTAAAGCATGTTACAGACTGCATTGGAAACAATGCAAGTGATTAGTTTTAATTGATTAATTAAATACACCTGAAAGGGAGCTGTACACACTGCAGCTTTTAAAGGGGAATATATGTATATAGTAGAATGTTATTTACTTCAACAAATCACTGGTGTTGCTTCATTTTGTCAGTTTCAAAGGTGTCTAGATTTGAATGTACAATCAACCTTAAATGCTTACCCTCCAACATTCCCTTTAATAGTTACAGTTATAGAAACAACATGGTGCAGAGGGAGGATAATGAAGTCAATATCTAGTAAGCTGATTTTACTTATGCCCACTAACACACAGAAATAGCACTAGTGTGGCCTAGCCCTAAATGTACCTTTTGAACGAGGAATGTTGGAGCGTATATTTCTGCACAATATTGAATATGTTGCAGCATATGTGATATTAATTTGACACAATTTATCCTTTAACATCAACCATCCCCCCCCCCCCAAAAAAAATATATATATGACACACAAATAGATATAGGAGCACTCCAAGGAATTTCAGTGAAATTTATTCACACAACACGTGGCAACCTTTGTGTGAATAAATTTTACTGAAATTCGTTGGAGTGCTCCTATATCTCTTTGTGCATCTATTTATGAATCAGTAGGAAGCACCCAGGTGATTGACTCTGCAAAGTATTTATTCTTATATTCAGGTAGGTAGACGAGTACTGGGCCGTCCTCGGGGTCTGTGTATATATATATATATATATATATATATATATATATATATATATATATACATACATACATATATATATATATATATATATACACACACACACAAATTTCCAGCACTTTTAAAGGTGATTATTGGAGGGTATGTTTTAACCCGGGACACAGAAAACAAGTGCATGAGACCTAATTGTTTCCCAGAAATGGGTTGTTTTTTTCAGCCTCCTTCCTACTCAGACACTGTGCTAAAATCCTTTCCCCTGGTCTTTCTCACATTTTTAATTCCTCCCTGACCTCTGGGATTTTTCCTACTGCCTTTAAACATGCATGTGTCAACCCTCTCTGGACCCTACTTGTCTCTCAAACTACCGCCCTGTCTCTCTTTTACCGTTTGCATCAAAACTCCTTGAATGTCTTGTTTCTACACGCATTACTAAATATCTCAATGCTAATAATTTATTGGACCCGTTACAATCAGGATTCCAACTGGATCATTCAACTGAAACGGCCCTCTGCAAAGTCTCAAATGACCTACAAGCTGCGAAAGCCAAAGGACAGTTCTCTGTCCTCATTCTCTTTGACCTATCGGCTGCCTTGATACTGTGCACCACTCTCTTCTTATGCAGATTCTATATTCCCTGGGCATCCGAAATCAAGCTGCGGCGTGGTTGTCTTCTTATCTCACTAACAGATCTTTCTCTGTCTCTTTTGCTAATAAGATTTCCTCTCCTGTTCCGCTTAGTGTGGGGGCCCCTCAGGGCTCGGTTTTAGGACCCTTGCTGTTCTCTTTCTCTGGGAGAAATAATCAGTTCTTTCGGTTTTAAGTATCACTTATATGCTGATGATACCCAAATTTACTTGTCCACCCCCGCACTAACCCCTGAAGTTCAATCCCAAATCTCTAAATGTCTGCTCTCTATCTCTTCCTAGCACCGCTGTCTTAAACTCAATCTATCCAAAATGGAATAAATAATTCCCCCCCCCAAACTGGGATCTAGTCCACCCTTCTCCATCTCTATTGACAATATGGCCATTAACCCAGTTGAATCTGGATGCTGCCTTGAAGGTATCTTTGACTCCTCTCATTCCTTCCATCATCACATTAACAATGTCGCTAGGACCTGTCATTTTCTCCTTCGCAATGTTGCCAAGATCCGCCCTTTTCTCTCTCTCTCCACTACTAAAATGCTCATCCATGCCCTTATAATCTCCAGTCTTGACTACTGTAACATTCTACTACTTGGACTCCCGGCCTCTCATCTCTCTATTCTTCGCTCTATCTTAAACTCGACAGCGCAGATCATCTCGCTTACATCCAAAAGAGAACCTGCAACCCCGATACTTCAGTCCATAGGGTGGCTTCCCATCAAACAAAGAATCATATTCAATACCCTTCTTTTAATCTTTAAATCCATTCGCTCTACTGCACCACCCTACTTATCCCTCTTGGTCCCTTATGATCCAGGCCATGCCCTCCATTCCTCGCAAGGAAATCTTCTCCACAGACCCCCAACTAACACTGCTGCCTCCCGCCTTAAACAATTCTCTCTTGTTGGTCTATACCTTTGGAACTCTCTCCCTGTCTTGCTTCGCCTGGTGACATCCATTAATAATTTAAAATCTAGACTGTTATCCTACCTTTCTGAGCATCAGCAGAACAAATGATTGTTAGCCCTTTTAAGCACTTTGTACCCATCCCCCCACTTGTATCTGTGTTGTCCCTCCCACTTGTAAGCACTTTGGGACAGGGATCTTAATGTATCAAGGCTTGTTGCACTTATATCAATTTATATATATGCTTTCTCAGCCATGTATGAAATTGTATTTATTTAATATAATAGAATTTTTATCTATCTATATAATGGCTTGCACTTATCCCCTTGTTTGTATACTCTGTATTTTTGAATGTAAAGCGCTGCGTACCCAAGTCGCGCTTTATAAATAAAATTATACATATAATTTCTGACAAAAGTCTTGTCGTCTGTGTTCTTTGCAGTAACTCCTGCTATTAACCTGATTTTTAATTGATCAATTGGTGTTAGAAATAGCTCAAAGCCCTCCCAAATAATATTAAATGTGCTGGTAAAAAATAGTTTCACTTTAAAAAGTTTTATCATTTAATCAAGACAGAAAGGTCAAAATGTTGCAAGACAAATGTGTAGCAAACTAAGATCCAAATTTAATATCTTGTATGACTTCCATGGGCTTGAAGGACAGCATCCATGCAGTTTGGCAAGGATTCATACAATTTATTGATGAAATCATCAGGAATAGCTAAGAAAACAGTCTTGCATGCCTCCCAGAGTTCATCAATATTCTTTGGTTTTGTCTTCCATGCTTCCTCTTTCATCCTACCCCACATATGCTCAATGATGTTCATGCCAGGTGACTGGGCTGGCCAATCCTGGAGCATCTTGATCTTCTTCGCCTTAAGGAACTTTGATGTGGAGATGGAAGTATGAAATGGAGCACCATCCTGCTGCAAAATTTGGCCTTTTTTATGGTTGGGAATATATGAGGTAGCTAAGATTTCTTGGTATTTTATACTATTGATGTTGCCTTCCACCCTGCAGATCCCTCACACACCCCCATACTGGATGTAGCCCCAGACCATGATTTTGCCAATCTTCACTGTTTTCTGGGTAAATTTCGGCTCCATGTGGGTTCCAGTAGGTCTCCTGCAATATTTGCGGCGACTGTGGTGTAATTCAACAGAAGTTTTATCTGAAAAATCCACATTTTGCCACTTTTCCAGCATCCATCCTTTTAGCAGGCTGTGGGACTTGGCAAATGCCACACGGTTTTTCAATTGTCTTTTGTTTAGTGCTGGCTTATGGGCACTGATTCGACCATGGAGGCCATTTCGAGACAGAATCCGACAAGCTGTTCTGGTTGACACAGGGATTTCAGGTGACCAGGTCTCCTGGAGCTCTGCTGCAGTTGAAAATGGGCTTGATTTGGATTTGCGAGCCAACAAACGGTCCTCTCGAGCAGATGTCTTGCGGGGTCTGCCTGACCTGGTCTTGTCAAAAACTTCTCCAGTCCCTTTAAATCTTTTCTTTATCCTCTGAACTTGAAGTTGAGAGACATTGAAGGTGTGCGCCACATCAGCAGTGGATTTGGTCTTCAGCCTCTTGATAATCAACACTTTAGTCTCAGGGTGAATCTTAGGCATGTTTGCAGAGGTCTATTTGCAGTTGATGTGAAGGTCTAGTGTACTGGGGTTCTTTTTATACACACCTGACACCTAATTGATCCATTATTAATCACAGGTGAAGCCCATATTACAAGGCGACAACACTTTACCAACAGCTTTACCAAGCTGTGAATATTAGAATACTTTTTGTTTGTTTCGTTTTGCATTGAAACATTATTACAAAAGCTGTTTGGGGTAAAATGAACCATTTCTTGAAACAAAATCTGCATTAGAATTATTGTTAAAGGGTATGTCCATCAAAAAAGTTCCCCACTCCAGCGGCGAATTCCCCGACGCCTCTGACGCATCTTCACGCCTCTGACGCATCTTCAGTCCATTGCACTGTGCGCGCAGTGCAAAGTGTCAGTGAAGTCGGTGCTGGAGCGGGTCCACGGGTAAGTGTCTCCTCCTCTCCTGTAAGATTTACTGAAGAACGGGAGGTAAGAGATAATGCATTTACCTCCTGTTCTTCAGTAAATCAGATAGAAACCAACTTTTTTGATGGACATACCCTTTAAGCAGCACTTCAGGCCTATTTGTACACAAGCGACAAGACTTTTGTCAGAAACTGTACATACATACACAATTTATAAATATCCAGTTTAATCAGGATTTTGCTCTTTGAAAATCCATATGCAGTTTTAGTGCACATAATAAGCGCATTACTATTTCTAATCTAATGTAGGTGCAGTTTAATTAGTTCTGATAATTAATAATTAAATATAAATGCAAATAGAGATGAGCTTGCTATTTATCCTCAGTCCCAAAGGCATGGCTATTGGACATGTGCGTTACCCAGTGGGTACAGGAGGAGGAGCCAAGATGGCAGCCCCCATGGGATGCCTTTAGGCTGGGTACACACCAGCAGATATTTCCAGCTGACTGACCGATGTTGCCATGTATCGGTCGGTCGGAAATATCTGATGGTGTGGGGCGGCTGTCCGTGACCAAGCTCGATCGCGAGTTAATCCGTATCGGATGAGCGGGTGATCGAAACTGTCGGTAAATTGCAACTGATTGTGCAGTCCCTATGGGACTACACGATTGGTTGTGCGAACTGTCGGCCGTGGCCACTATTGCTGCAACCGACAAAAAGGGACAAAAAGTCCTACCATGTGTACCAAGCCTTCACTGTCATTGGGTTGATGTCACTCTGAGTAGGTGCCTTATATTCAATACAACGTGTACTTTGTTTCTAGCCAAAGTTGTTTTTTTCACTGTAGTTGTCCTTTAATATAAAGTTGCCAATTATAATCCACCCCTTTACTGGTTATACTGTCTAATATCCTTATAATTTACAGTAGGAGGTATATTATCTACTATATTATTTACAGTCTGGGTTAATTTAAATAAATGTAAGGTTAATGGAAGGAATTGCTCCCATAATAATTTTGATAATTCATGTAGTAAAATTAACTTCTTGTGGTAATCTAATACAATAACTTCATTCAGTTTTTAGGGTGTGTAAGGTCCAATTATGCCACTAACCTCGTAAAGTAGCTTACAGTAACTAGTAATACAGCCTGCACTAATTATAGGAGGACAAAAGACAGAATGTCCTCACTGATAAAAGTCATAAAGAAGTTGTGTAAAAAGTAAGAAATAAAAGTTTATTCCTGCAAATAAATTTTATTAAATATTAAAATAAATATACAATCCCCTAGCTCACTAAAAAATATCTCAGCCACAGTTGATCTGTCAAAAGAAAACATTTAGTGGATGGCTGCCTGACAAAATTCTCAGTAACAAGTAAAGATGTGTTTTGCTAATGTTACATGGCTATTAACAGCTCATACATGTCTCTTAACATAACACTGAGTGTAAATACTGTTTTTAGTAAAAGGAGACAAACACGCCTGTCTGGCCCAACCTAGTAACCACAACCTCTAAAAGGCCAACTACTGCTTAAAAACAGCAGGATGGTATGCATTTGCAATATCCACGTACTAGGTAGTTTGGCAGCTCTTTTAGATTTGTTTTTCTTTTGTTTATAAGAAAATGTAAGATGAAATATTTAATGTTTACAGAAAATTAGGCAGCGATCTAGCACCCTATCATTTCAGATGAACCTGGGAACCAGCAGTTCCTTCCTCGCCTGCTTTAGCAGCTGCAACATGTACAAACCATCTCTCCTAGCCATCTGCAAAATCAGAATAGGGAGAATTCACCAGCCCTGTTCAGAGCAAAATAACTCCTTAAATATAAAACTTGAACGAAAACAAGACTGCAAAACAGGGTGTTAGATTCCAGCCTTAAAATTTGTAAATCAGTTTATATTTCAATTCTAAATTAAATAGTAAAAAGGCAATGTCCAGTGGAAAAATAACTTTAGCTAGAAATGGAACTTCAGGCGAATATTTGGCCAAACACATGCCCTTTAAATTAAATCATATTTTAACCCAGTAAATGTTGATAAACACTATCAGGGCAATGCAATATTGTTTCATGGCGCACATTACAGATGCAGTAATCATTAATTTTAAACAGTTACTCTAATCAGTGAGTGGGGTAAGGAGTGATTGTTCAGGGGGGGGTTTACTCCCAATAGAAATAAAGATCCAATAGAAATAAAAGTAAACTATACTGCCTCAAACCACCCCTCCCTTCCTTAACAGTACCAAGCGTGAGGACCTTAACTGTGAAATTAATGTTTTCTTTATTGCAATAATGAGTTAAACCCACGCTAACCCGATATTACATTGAGAAGCGTGGGTTTAACTCATTTTCACCCCTTTGCAGACAATATTGCATCTTACTACCTATATTTTCCTAGGGATATAATAAAAAACATAAAAGTCAGTAAAATCAGCTGGCAATTTAGTGTTATTCCTGGTAGGTCGCTCTTTTTGCCACTCATGCTGACTAGAAAAAAACTGCATATTGGCTTGGAGACATCTGTATAGAGACAGTGGATACGTGGGTCAGGGAGGGTAGCCAATAGGTACACATACTAAAAATGGTTTTTGAAGACTACATGGGTTGCGAGTTGTTTTGGCAATAACATGGAAGCCTACTTACATGTATTTAAATAAAACATACTACTGGTAGTTGTTCTGGGGAGAAAAGCTTTCACATTAGTATTGATAAAATGTAAGTTTAGCTCTCCTTATAAGTTTATTGCATTGGATGCCTTGGGAGGTTGGCCTGCATGGGATACTCTGTGTCTTTCTAATGTCTATCTTGGATTTGATAAAGATGTGAGTAGCGAGTCCTTTTTATCTACATTATGTTTATGTCCTGGGTTGAAAGGAAAACCCTATTGGATTACACACTAAATGCTATACACATCTGATGTGCCACAGGATTCGTGCACAATAGTTCAATAAAAATTATTTAAATCTAAAACTTGCCTTACACCTCTGATAGATGAAGCAGAAAAATTCCATTCATGTATTCCTTTCTGTTAGGGAAAAGAAATAAAATAAATATGAAAAATATGTAAATATTGAATATATATATATATAATATGCCCCATACAGTGTAATATAAGGTTTATAAAGTCACAGAGGTGTTCCCTGGCCATATTAAAGCACAAAACCAAAGGTCGAGTGCTTTTATACAGGACAGGGAACTCCGAGGTGACTTTATAAACCTTATATTACACTGTCATGGGGCGTATTATTTCTTATAATAATTAAGTTTAAAAAAATGTAATTTGCTGGCTAGTCTCTTTATTAAATTCCCAACCAGACGTTATCCCTTCACTAAATAATTAAACTAAATACAAGGTGACTTCCCTGTCAGCCTTGCAATAAAATAGATAATTGAACGAATACAAATGAATACATACCAGACTTTAAAAGCCTTTTCTCTGGAATAGTCCTGCTCCCTTTACATTACCTCCTCTTCCCCTTTAGCAGCACTTTCTCTGTCAAACACTGCAATAAAAAAGATTGATGAAAAACACAGACTTTACTGTGCAGAAAATCCTTCCCTCAGTCCTCCATGTGAAATGCACCTCTCACCCGGTAACCTTTTAAATCCTGTCAGCCGTGACCCAACTTCAGTCTCGTTCAGTCCGTGCGGGTGAAGTTAAGCAGAGCGTGCAGAGGAAGTTGTCAGTATGCTGACACGGCCACTCTGCTTAACTTTATCCCCACGGACTGAACGATCTGGAAGTTGGGTCACGGGTGAGAGATGAATTTCACTTGGAGGACTGAGAAGGATTTTCTGCACAGTAAAGGTCTGTGTGTTTTACCTCTCTTTTTTCCATTGCTGGGTTTGACAGGGAAGGTGTGGAAGGAGGACGGCAAATGAATGGGGAGCAGCAGTGGAATATATTCTTATAAAAATCACTCAACTACGTAGTTGAGTAATTTTTATAATGATATATTCCTCTGTTACTCTCATTATAATCCAGGCCACTTATATATATTATATACATATTAAGTATGTCCTGAAAGTAAATCAAAAGATTAGACAATAACCATGGACAAATAAACATATAGAAAATCTGAGAAATTCCACAGCAATTGTTATAATTGGCAGAAACATTAATATACCAATTGTATTGTGTGCCATATATATTTCCAAGTTTTTGTGATTTTCTGTTCTCTGTTCTCATGTTTCTATGGTACATATTAGTTTGCCATGTCTTCCTTAACTTACAATCATTTTGTTCCGAATTATTAAACAATTCTAATGCCCTGGTAATGGTGCCAACTGTGTAAATATTATATAGTGTGCACTGATCTACAGTAGAACTTTCATGAAGTAGATAGATTGTATTATCCCACACATGAAAGAGCTGTGCTGACCTATTCAGGTCTTCCTAAGTTTCATTTTTAATCAATCAGCCCTTCTGAATTTTTCAACAATATTAACTATAAAGAGCTCATACTTTCTACTGATTGTCATAGCGTCCGCCCATACATGGCATGATTATTGGCCAAAACGGGCATTCATACACATGGTGTGTCTTGCACCCGCGATTGCACTTGTGTACGAACCTCTAGCCTTGCTATTCTAAAATTTGTGTGTGCAAATAGATACAACAATAATGAAAAAGAACAGCTTTTGCCTTTATATATATTGTTGCACCTCTGATTTTAAAAGCCTTTTGTAACTTTCTTGCTTTATTTTTATTCTTAAATGCCATATAAATGAATTCCCGATGAAAGTAATGTTAATGAGTTTACATAATATAAATATGTTTTCAAATTAGGGAGCCCATTACATTACGCCACCTGTCACATTATACAATTACCTTATCATCAGGAAGAACATGCCAAATAGATACGGTCTTAATATCAGCTTCACTATTGATTGATAGGTAGGAAGGTTGGTAAATTTTTGTTGGCTCAAGAATTAAGACCTAAGATAAGAAATGATAACAAAACACGTCAGAATGCACTGCATAATATAAGGAGTGGTAATTAATCGTGCTGACATTCAAATGCTCTACTGTGTATTCTAATGTATTATTACTTTAAAGGAGAACTAAACTAAAGCTTTTTCTCCCCAGAACACCAATACTGTGTAAGATTCTTCTCCAATAAGTTGCATTTAGAACCTGTAAGTAATAGATCTTGTATATAAGTAGGATTCCATGTTGTTGCCAGTACAACCCACAGCCCATGTAGTCTATAAAGAGCCATGCACCCTGGCCCAAGTATTCACTGTATCTTTGCACAGAGTGTTTTCTATATAGATGTCTCTATGTGGAAGTTCCTGATAAGACTTTCAAAGCAGCTTGTTACCTTGCACTTTATATCTCTAAACCAATGTGGAAGTTCCTGATAAGAATTTAAAAGCAGCTTGTTGCCCTGCAGTTTATGTGAATTACATATAGCCTTCCTGGGGAAATACAAAATATTCAGCTATTTGACTAACTATTTTTATAATTCTGTTCCTAGAAAAATATACAGCTTCTAAATGTATATGTTTTTAGCACCAGCAGAGGTGGATCAACTGGTAAAGCACATGTTTTAGAAACACACATTCCAAAAGGTCACAGGTTCAAATCGCCAGACTTTTTTTGTTTCTATTATGTTCCTAGCAAAAGATAAAGATCCTACATTTTGCAGAATTACATATAATATCTCTGTTTGGAATAGGGGTAAAAGCTTTGCTTTAAGCAATAGACAGTACATGAGGTTGCAAGCTGAATTCCCCAGACTTTTGATTTTTTACTAAAATGTTAATATTTTGTTTCATACATCCATGCTAGCTTAGAAATACACTGAAAATATTACCGTATATACTCAAGTATAAGCCAACCCGAGTATAAGCCGAGGTACCTATTTTACCTGAAAAATAGGAAAATCTGATTGACCCGAGTATAAGCCAAGGGTAGAAATTATGACCACTACTGCCTTCTGATTCAGTATTGTTTTGAGGCTTAAGTTTCGCTTTAAATGGACAGCAAATAAAGCATGCTGGGAGTTGTAGTTTCCAAACATCTGTATGTAAATTCTGCTGTCCATTTAAAGGGCAACTTAAGCCTCAAAACAATAAAGAATCAGAGGATAGTATCTATTTATGGTATATTGCAGAAGATTGCCTTTTTGAGACTTAAGTTGCCCTTTAAATGGACAGCAGAATTCCCATACAAATGTTTTGAAACTACAACTCCCAGCATACTTTTGTTGCTGGGAGTTGTAGTTTCCAAACATCTGTATGGGAATTCTGCTGTTAGGTTAATTGCTCAAAATTCTGCTGTTAGGTTAAAAGCCTGCAGTGGAGAGCCCCCCCAGTTGCAGTCCTTACCCCAATCACCTCACATCAATGTAGTAGCTCAGACTCTGAATCCTTACCGGCATCACTCAGCACTCCAGCTGACGTCACTACTCGGCGCCTCTCACCGCCCGGCACCGAGTAGTGACGTCAGCCGGCAAATCCACAGTACTTACTATGTGTGCGGCAGCCGGATTCGGAGTGCTGAGTGATGCTGGTAAGGACTTGACTTGAGTATAAGCCGAGGAAAGGTTTTTAGGTTTATTTAAAACCTAAAAACCTCGTCTTTTACTCGAGTATATACGGTATTTTTCTTTTTTTTAAGAAAAGTAAAGGATTTTATCATTGTTAGGACAGAACCATTGAAAGTGTTTAAAAGCCCCCCCCCCCCAAAACAAAACTGAAATTCCTGTTCTGTGTCAAAGAGAGGGAGGATCCTTGTGCTGTTAAGTGATAGACTGTCATCTTCTAGAAAGCAATTGTTTTGATCTGTTAAACACTAGACAGTATGTAGAGTGTACACGCGGCTGGGTTTACCCAGTTGAGATGGTTTATGGGAGCTGCTGACCCCTATTACCCACAGGCTAATTTTATAAATCACCCAGCAGCCAGAGCAAAGGGAGAGGTGAGATATAGCTTGTTGCATTTGTGAATGTGCTCTGTCTATTGGAACAATGTAGTCTGGAGACTTTAGTCTGTTCTAGTCTAATGTATATTTATCCACTAATGATCAAGATGGAAAACATATGGACAAACAGTATTTGCAGTATCACATTTCAGTAATTCACTAATTACAATTTAGTCTGATCAGTCTGGTCCCTGGCAAGCAATGGATTCCAGTATTTCCATAAGCATTGCACAGTGGGGGACTGGTTGAAAGGGTCTCCCTTATGCCTCAAGGTTTTTTTTAAAAAACATTATTTTTTTTTTATTTTTTTAAATGATCAATGGTAACTAAACATTAAAATGTACACCTGTTGTTAATTTGCTTCTTTACCAGTTTAGACAGACAGGCTGAATTAATCATGAATTAGTTGTGTTTAGGACAGTGCTGCATGCCCTAAACATTACTTTTATTATTATTTGTAGACTTACATAGCGCCAACATCTGTTGCAATTTACAATTACATGTATAAATTCACATCAGGCCCTGCCCCGAAAAATTTACAATCGAATCACTTTCTTTCGCATATAAAACCAGGTACTTCCTGATTTCCCCAGCATTAAGTCTTAACTGAGCATGCTTCTCCCCGGGGGCGGAGGGGTGTGGCAGATGTCAGGTGATGAACATTCACCCCAATATAATTTCTCACAGGCTCCAGCCAGAGATGTGATTGTCAGCCCTTTTTAAAGGAAATACTGCAGGCTTTCATTTAACCCTCACTTGTTTTGAGACTACAGTTGCCCTTTAATATTTTCCCATGGAATGCTCATAGAGAAAAACTCTTTCCAGCATAACTTACTGAAATCCGCAAATGGCTTTTTCCATCTAAAATTCACGTTAATCCTTGGTACATGGGTTAACGTGACTTTTAGATGGAACAACATTACTTAGTTAGACATAAATAAGGGTGGTTGCGGCGGTACGCAATAACTGTGCCCATAATGGCTCTTTAAGACACAAACTTTAACACAAGCAGATAGCTGGCGTTAATGTCTCGTAATGGGAAAACCTCATTCGCTATGTACTGAGAGCCGTTATCAGCTAAGTGCATTACCTAGTGGAGGCAATAGAGAGCGATAATGGCTCTTGGTACATAGCCCTGGTAGTATTTTATTGCAATGTATGAAAATTGTTGCCCTGGTGCTGATCTAATATACATCACATGCAGCTATACCAGACAATGCAATTTTTTAATGTGGCTGTTAGATGACTGGGAAAGACTGTCAAAAGGACCAACTAGTTAACTATTTTCCAAGTTGTTATATTGATCCTGATCTGTGGTGGAGAAACATTTAAAAAAATTCAACAATCCAATAACTGAATTACTGAGGCCGCTCCCTTCAATGGGTCCCCCTCTTTCCCAGGCCGCCGAACTGTCAGGGGCAATTTTTACACCCCTGATGATAGTGTTCCTCTTAAACCTGGCATACAGGGGTCTGTGTTTCTGATTGATTTGCTAAGTTACCAACCTGTGCATGGCTGGCTGGCTGGCAATCACATGGGAATCCAGCCGGTCTGAAAATGTTTGGATTACACTATCTACTGCAGTGTTATCTTAGGTAGATTTCAGACTGAGATCAGTATAATATAGGTGCAGAGTGGTTAATTTGATCAGAACTTCCTGATCAAATTTTCAATTGGGAAGTATCGATATGGTGAACTATCATGCAGCCATCACAAATGTATGACCAGCTGGTAATAGACCTGTTTGATATAAATTAATTTGACATTTGACCATTGTGTCCAATATAACATATTAGAAAACTGTCAGCTTTGCAAAGCTCGATAGCAAAGCTGATTGGGCCAGGTGGATGTCTAAACTAATAAGTCTTGTCTCAACTCCACCCACTTTTTCTGTTTAAGTACATAAAGTAAAGCAGTTGTTATGGAGGGATCATATGTAGGCTAAAAAGGTTAGCATGGAATTGGGTATGTCTTTATTCAACCTCCAATACTATGTTACTATGTAACTGTTAGTATTAGAGAATTGTGCCGTGTTAGCCATTGATGAAAATAGAGACATCTTGGATATAGAATAATACCTTTTATTGGCTAAAATGATTGAAAATTGCAAGCTATCGAAGCACTTAAACTTCTTCCTAAGGCATGATACAATACTGAATCTTGCAAAGCACACTCAGGGTTATTCAATAAAAGTTCTTATTGTTAAAAATGGTGCTAATTTTGCCCCAACCAATCAGATGTTATCTTTCAAATGTTAAACAAGATCTGATTGGTTGGGGTAAAATTAGCACCATTTTAAACAATAAGAACTTTTATTGAATAACACTGACTGTTTTATACATACTAGTTCTAGTATGTATAAAATAGTGTAGTTTACAAGATTCAGTATTGTATCATGCCTGAGGAAGAAGCCTAAGTGCTTTGAAAGCTTGCATATTCAATTATTTTAGCCAATAAAAGATATTATTCTATATCCAAGATGTCTCTACTTTGTAAGTGTTAGGCATTAACAATAAAATATTAAAAGGCATGTCCATTCCCAAAACTAAAATTTAACCCACTACTGGCCCCACTGTATAGTGTTAAAAAAATCCTTGCCTTACATCTCTGCTCCAAACGGGTCTCCTGAAGTAGGGAAGCGCAGGGAAGTCTCTAGGGTTTTTGCCACCTGAGCCAAACTTTTGTACCACTAGGTTCCATGAAGTACGCCACTGCAACCAGGGTTAGGTGTGCGTGGCATTCTTGAATGGGGTGGTTAAACATATGGTCATTTTAAACTTCACATCACTGCGGTATTTATACAATTGCTTCAAAATACATTTATCCACACCATAATCACACATATAGACTGATATAGCATGCCCTAATGCCCAGATCACACAGACTGGTTCATATAACATTCCCTAATGCCCAGATCTCCAAAACTATGTTGAAAATAAGATGTGCCCAGCTCTGCACACACAGATAATTACTCACTTACCCTATGACAATCAGAACAGGAACTGCATGAAGGCAGCAGTTAGTGGAGAGTTAAGAGGGAAAATGCTCAGGCACCCACAATTTTATTATCCTTCTGCTCTGCTTGCCGCTTTTCTTAAAAAAGTGAGCACTGCTCTGCAGACTCTGATATTTAGCAGGGGCACCGCCCTGAGCATTTTGCTCATATTGCCTCATTAGAAAGACACCCCTAGACATGTGCAGGGGAGCCCTCCCTCTCACCCTCCGGATTCCTTCATGGCTGTCCTTGTAGTATAGGCCACACTAGTGCGTTTTTTGCCAATTGTACACGTTTTCGCACGCAAATTTCGCTAAAACAGAAATCGTGGGAACGCAATAATTCACGTTCCATTAATTCCATTGCACATCCATCGACGTTTTGTGTTTAACCATTTTTTCGCACAATCGCATGCGTTTTCTCTTTGTAAATACCGAAAATGCATGCGCAGACGCGAAACAACACGTGTGATAACGCTCATGATTTCGTGTGTAGTAGTGTGGCCTCAGCCTCAAAGCTTTTTCTTTAGTGTAGCCCATCCCCAACCACCAAGTTAGATTAGTAACAAAGCAGCACAAACATAATTATGTGCCTTGGTTACTATGGCTGTCTTCATAGCTGACAGCTGCGTCTGTGATTGTCTGCCTCTCAGCCAATCACAGATGCAGCTGCCAGTCCAGCCCGTTCGCAACTTCTGGAGGAGGGCCTGGAGGAGAAAGCCGCGGGAGCGAAAGAGTGTAAGTATATGTTTGCGTTGTTGTTGTTTTTTAGAAATCTAACGTGGCGAATGAACATCAATCTGCCTGTACAAAGAACTGAATGGTGTATTCAAGATTAATATAAAAACTAATGAATTTTACTGCACACAGGACAACACTGTGAGGTATACTAGATATTGGCAAAGAATGGTTTTCCCAAAGTGTGACATAGTGATGTTTTCAGAAAGGGCAGTTTAGCTATCACATATTTTTCTGACATGCATCTGCATTAATCATGATACAAATGGTATTTCCATAAGAAATGAAAGAGTACGGCGCTCTATTCAAGATGTTAGATACTGTATATATTTAGTGCTACATATGTATATTTACCAAAGATTGTGCTGACAAAAGCATTGCCAGTAACCACACACACGTTTATTTAAAGGGTATCTATACACTAAAAAAATTGAATTTTCAAAAAGTATACCTTTAGATACAGCTACAGATCCCACTACTTCAAAATGTTTTTCAGATTTTAATTCTGAGCTGTAGATTCTGAGAAATCATCATTTAAAACCACAGCATTTACAGGGAAAGACCTGTCACTCAAGAAGAAGAAATTATAATATGTGTCCTATGTCTGACCTTTAACTGGACTTTTTGTCTGCCTGCCAGTACACTTACTGCAACATTTAAGAGAATCAGCAGAGAAATGAAAAAAGCGAGGAGGGAGGGGGAGATGTGTAAGCAGAGCAGTGTCTGTGGTGAGGCTGTGCAGAACTTATAAGTGTCGCAGACACTACAAAAAGGCAGTGAGTAAGGGAGGGTGGGGGGAATTAGGAGCACTCATTAAACTTTAATAATTTAATGACAAAGCAAGCACAGATAAATGTGTGAGTACCACCATTTTACTTCTATCAAACTGTAGTTTCAGATAATGTAAAGTTATTTGAGTGACTATAGTGACCTTTTAATGTCAGCAAAACCAGCAGTTTATTTTTTGGTCACTCACAATAAAACATCTTTATGTTGTAAACATTTTTTACACTAAAGGGGGCCATAGATGAACCAATCCCGATCGTACGATCAACGGATCGCACGTTGAAAAGTTTTCGATTTACCCAATAAGAGAATAAAAAAGAAGTATGACGATCAATCGGCCGTAAGTGATCAAACCATCATAGAATATTGTGATATCCCGATATTGTAGGATTGCTGTGTGTATGGGGGCCATAAGGGTTAAACAGGAATTTTAAAAGCTTTACTCCTTAAATTGCTTCAGAAAAATTAAGAAAAAAACCATTAGGGACAAAGTCAACTACAGATTAATAGAGATTTATATGAATCTGGAAGCACTTACAGGAAATCGTACCACAGACACATCACTGTTTGTAGACTCAACAATAAAATCCATCCAGAAATCAACCAACTCGTGTTTTGCTATCTGTTGTTCTTGGTGGTGTTTTTTGAAATGCTGATACATTAAAATGGTCTCCACAACTGAGTTTAGGAACCTGAAACAGAAACACTCAAAATGTGTATTATGTTCTGAAATCAATAAGAAAAAGGCAAGTATAGATTTTTGTTCTGGGGGTCCACGTAGGTAAAAGCAATGCCAGTTTTGGCCATTTTGGTGCCCTAAGCAAGTCTCCCCATGTGCACATTCCCAACTGAAACTTCCCCCAACTCTTAGATTACATAAAGTGGATACACACTGTAACAATCTGTCAAAAGATGACAGACAGAATCTGCATTAATCTGCCTGTCATCTTTGACAGATAAGAGTGCACGCAGTCACAATTATACTCCCTATATAAAGTATGTTTGTGACTGCCATACTCCCTAGGATAGTGGCCAACACTCTATAACTTGGTTCAGGGAGCCGATGGCGAACAAAGAATTTATTTTTGTCCAAAGCAACTGTTCCCGACTGTGTAGCTGTGTACCCAGCTTTAGTCTTTGCGTAGATTGGGTAGAAGAATGAAAATATTCCTTTACTTCCATGGCATGATAGGCTTATTGTAACTCAAACTAAATTGTGTGTGAAGAGTAATCATTACAGAAATCATCAGTCACAACAGATTTACTAACTAGCTTTTTTTTTTTTTAGTAAAAAATAATACAAAATCTAATAGTTTCCCCATAATAATAAAAAAATCCATGTTAATCACTCTGTGCAGTTTGTAAAACATTTATGTTAATGTGTGTTTTGCATGAACATAAAGTGTAAATCTTAACTCCAATTCTATTGGGGTGTTGAACCATCACACCTTACCTTCCTTGCTCAAGCCATGTAGCAATAGGCACACAATGATTACTGCATCTCGGAAACGAAAAAAGCAGTAACAGTGTGGAGAAAATGATTACAATTTCTTCTTTACTCTAGGTTTAAAACAGTCATTAAGAAAAATACATCTGCTACTGTGAAAGGGAATGGTTTCTGAAAAAATAATCTGCAATGAAATATACATGATTGAATAAGTTAAAGCTACATCAGTGTTTTCTCCAGATTTGTGGTTTCGAGAAGGGGTAGAATAATATTGTAACACAATTGTTCTTAGAATTACTAATAACCTAATAACCATAACATTAACCAAATTGTAATATTTATGGTGAAACTCCCAGCGCCAGTGGTGTTTAAAGGGACAGTTCAGTGGATATTATCAATATTTTATAAATTGTTAGTTTGTGTAATGCCTTCTTGGTTATTCTACATATTCTCTTCCATTTTGAAAAATCAGTTTTCATACCCTTTGCTGTTCCCTGCTGTTGACATTAGTGAGCTGACATTTCAGGTTCTAACGGTCCTTCTTCTTCCCAGGATGTACCACTTCCTTGAAATGTTCCTAACAGTAATTTCTACTGATTGGCTGTTGGATGGGTCAAACATGCTCAGATCTCTACTGAGCAACTGAATCGACCCAGGTGCTGGGTCAAGGGCAAGACCATAACTGTTTCTACTAGAGGTCCTGCAAACAGGAAGTCAGTATTTCGATTGCATTTATTTATACACAGACACAATGCTGAATGGGCAGATTAAGGTCATTGGGATGAAAAAATACTGCTCTTTTTTCTGAAAAGTACATGTATTTGCACTGAATTTCCCCTTTAAAGGATAACTGTATTGCCTCAATGCATTTTCTTTTTAAAATTACTTTAAAAAGAGTAATGGTATGCAGCCCTCCCTGTACATTTTTTCGTGATTTTGAGCCTCTCTCTCTGCCTTCAATTAGCCTTCAATTATCCATGATGTGAAGGGGGCGTAACAATTCTGTCTGCCACTAACTGTCACTCAGAGATAGCATGCGAGAAAACACTCCCCCACCCATCCTTGATCAGCTTGATTATGTAGGCTGTATCCTAGCAACAGTACATTTCAAGTTTGTTTAACTGGCAGAGGAGGAGGAGAGAGATTGTAACAGACATTCCCACCAGCTAATGACAAGTGTTATGTTAATCATGGCCCTGGGCCATCTAGGAGGCAGGCTTTTAGCACTCATCTTTGCTGTGTGTTATCTAATGGAGGACAGCACAGCTGTAAATGTGAGTAAGTGATTTTAGCTGCTGGAAGTGAGGACATGTAATGGGGTGATGTTTTTTTGATATTGTTGTCCTTTAAGGTTAAAGGATCAAAGCAGCACTTTTAAATGTGTAGGCTATTTCAGTAAAGTATGGTTGCGCTCATAAAAAGATAAAAATATAGATAAGTAGTTTGCTACTTTTTATAATAGTAGCTTTCTCTTGAATGTCTTGAGAAAGTTACATTTATAGTAAGTAGTGAAACGCGTTGACTAAATCTGATTCCTGGCCCCGGCAGACAGACATTCTAAGGGGATCCAACTAAAAACACTGCAAAGGGTTGTTTTTATGGAATTTTAGGCATTTACTTAGCACTTTATGCATGTGTGTGAGTGTACTTCAAATAATCAGAAGTAGATAGTTCCCCTGCACACCTATAGTGTATAATTGAAATCGCTGGGTGCTGCTCCAAAAACCATAGCCAATGGTAATTAAAAATAGATATCCAAACAAAAGCAATTCAGAGCGCACTCCAGTCTTAAATGTTCAAATCGTTTATTTAACACATGACGTTTCGGTGTCCGTGCGACACCTTCCTCAGACGTCTGAGGAAGGTGTCGCACGGACACCGAAACGTCACGTGTTAAATAAATGGATTGGAACATTTAAGACTGGAGTGCGCTCTGAATGCTTTTGTTTTGTGTACTTCAAATAAAGCTGTTTTTCAAACTTTACTACTGGCTGAATCGCATCCTTACTTGCAAAGTAAGTAGATTTTATCCATTTTAAAGGTATGTCCACCCAAAAATAAACTGTTTATATGTTCTTTATATAATAGCACCAACCTCAAACGCCATGTTCATTTTTCTCAAAATCATTTGCCTTGCCTGATATTTAATGAGATATATATCAGGCTGCACTTCCTCTCCACTTCCACTTTAGATGACCCCGAGCTGCAGCTTAGAAAAAAAAAAAAATTCTTGCCTGTGTTTGTGTGTGTCTTACTCTCTCTCTCTCTCTCTGGGCTGGCTGGCTGCAGCTGTTGATCCTGGATTTCTTCAGTACACATAACTTTACAGCTGTGATTGGTTGAGAGGGAAAATCCAGGGATCCATTACTGATGCAACTTCCTCTGTTCTCACTGCTGGATGTTAACAGACATGCTCAAGAACATGAAAAGAACAGAGACAAGGTAATGTAACCTGTCTCTGTTCATCACTGTATTGGTCCATGCTGCAGGATTAAGCCAGCTACAAAGGTCTGTAACTTTTGAACCACTGGACCGATTTACATGCTGTAAAGTTTGTTTTGGAGCACTTATTTGGGCCAAATAAATATAAAAAGTTAGTTTTGGGGGTGGACATGCCCTTTAATATATACTTTTATCAGTTTTTATCTGAAGAAAATTTTTACAATCCACAACCCATGAAGTCATCAAATAGTCTTTCAAACATGTGCACCTATTGCCAGATCCAGACCCCGGTATTCACCCTCTCTATACACAGAGTATTTTCTATACAGATGTCTCCCCACCAATATGAAAGTCCTTGATTAGACTTTGAAAGCCGCTTGTTAACCTGCAGTTTATTCACCAGCCAGTGTGAACTGCATAGAGCTTTCCTGGGCAATATAAAATAGCTAATTTTAGATTTTTTTTTTTTGAAAAAGGAGAAGACACTGGTCAGAGGGCATGGCTGTTTGATGACTACATGGGCTGCTGGTTGTACTGGAAACAAAATGGAAGCCTTTTTAGTTACAGAATCCTTATAATTCCAAGTTCTCCATCAAGTCCACCCCAGACAGGGCCAGCCCAAGCAGCAGAAGGCCATACAGACAGGCTGTGGATGCGAGGATATGTCTGGATGCCATTTCTACTGGGCACAAAAGACATCAGGAGGCTTCCCTCTCTAGTACTCACATCTGGTCTGGATGGGTAGGCGCTGATAGCTTACACACCTAGGGTAAGAGTTTGATGTCCTGTACACTTGAACTTGTACTATATTGAGTTATATTACAATGGACACTTGATGCACTTATACTGCCACTTTATTATATTATATATGGTTATAACTATTTCCACTTGTATCTGTCTATACTATTGATGTTAATGAGTTACTTCTGATCTCCTATTTTTAATATTAAATTCTATTTTTATTATTATAGCCGGACCATATTTATATTTTTTCAGTGTTTGGTAGTTACTACCTGGTTGTCAGGTTGGTTTCTATATTAGGGAACGTACTGTAGTGAGTTCCCTTGGTCACAGTTATAATTAGTGGGGGGAAAAGGTGGCTATTCTTTATATTTGCAAACACTGTAAAGCACAGAGATAGATTCCACTCACCATGCAGGGGCCTTGAGTTTGAAAAGCTTCTCTGCTGCTTGGACCACTTTTGTAGAATCGTTGGCCAGCACACTTGCCCCCAAATAAAATCCAACATCCCAATAACTTTGAAGTTTTTCAAGGTTTCCTTTTTTACCCAGCAAGCTGCTCAGTTTAACCCCTAAAAAATGCAAAATAGATATTTTTATTGCAGATAAGGCACAAAACCATTATGATATAATGAAATAAAGTCTGGGTATGCATTAACAAAGAAGCAATTACCGTATATACTCAAGTATAAACCGAGGTTTTCAGGCTTTAAAAAAAGCCTGAAAATCTTACCTCGGTTTATACTCGAGTCAATGTTTCCCCTACCTTGTCCGGCGACCGCGCGATCCGCATCCTCGCTCCACAGCCGCTGCGCATCCGGATGATGTCACTACCCGGCGCCGCAAGTGAGAGGCGCCGGTGGTAGTGACATCATCCGGATGCGAGAGGCGTGGAGCGGGATGCAGATCGCCGTGGACGCGGACAAGGTAGGAGAACATTGACTCACACTTAATGGCAAATACTACAAATAAGAGTAAAACTCTTTATTTGTACATACTGTTAGCACAAATAAAGGAGGATTTACCCTATTTGCAAGGATTTGCCACTTAAGATGTTGAAAACTACAACTCCCAGCATGCTTTATTGTGAGAGTTGTAGTTTTCAAACATCTTAAGTGGCAATACTTGCAATAGGGGTAAATCCTCCTATATTGTGCATACAGTATGCACAAATAAAGAAGGTTTTACTCTTATTTGTAAGTATTTGCACTTAAGATGTTTGAAAACTACAACTCCCAGCAATAAAGCATGCTGGGAGTTGGTTTCCAAACATCTTTAGTGGCAAATACTACCCCCCTCGGTTTATACTCGGGTCAGTGTGGTTTTCCTCTTTTTTTCCTAAAACTAGGTACTCTCGGTTTTACTCGGGACGGTTTATACTCGAGTATATACGGTATTTTTTTTTTAATACAATGTAATAAAACAAGGAAAACATGGTTACAAGATACTGTAAAAAAAATCCTGCACCAGCCAACATACAGTATAGGTAGTCAGGGCAACAAGGATTGATAAATAACTGGCCATACATTTGTGCCTTTCATGCAAAATACCAGTTAAGCAAAGAGTGGAGATCACATGTTTTATACAAACTAATTGTTTAAATATATTTTTCTGTTGCTATACTGTTGCTGTATTAACTAAATATTTGATGATCTCCTTTGTTGTCATAACAGACTACAAAACATTGGAAAGTCTAATAAGCACTGGATCATTCTTTATTGAAGGTAATTGTGATACACATAACATTTGCAAATATATACACATGAATGACATTTTATCCATAGATCATTTTTAAACTCAATAACATGGCAGATCGCCTTTAAATATAATCAGGGTTCTTCAATTCAAGTTCATTTAAAATGGTGCAAATTTTGCCCCAACCAATCAGATTTTAATTAACATTTGAAAGCTAACATAAGAAAGTTGTACAAGGAAGTTTCTCAGCCTGTGTCTTACATTGTCCAATCATTTATGACCCATGCAATCACAGTCGGTAAATCAAGGACTAAAGTGGGGCCATACTCATGTGTTCCATTGCAATGTGCCACCAGAGGCACATTGGTATCTGTCTGCAATTTTCTATGGAACCGCAACATGGACCCGATGCCCTCGCGTTATGTGGGACTGGTAGCAGCCATGCAGCCATACAGCCTATACAAGGACCGATGGTATCAGCTCTCTTTACTTTAAATGTAAAGGGAGCCAATACAGACAGCCAGAAACATTCTGTCTTTCCCACTGACCGTAATTCTGAACACAGAATTCGTCTGCATTTACAGGTGGTTTGTATTCGGCCCATACACATTAGCGATAATAGGTAAATCCTGTCGTGCATCAATGGGATTTAGCTAAGTATATCGCTAATGTTTATGGCCACCTTAACATAGCAATGATTTGCTGGTAGCCAAATCACACCATAATGCTGAAACATTGTTCTTTCTAGTGACTTACACCACGTGTTTTCTCTGTAGACTAGTAAGAATAAGATTTATTATATATACTGTGCAGATACTTTGCGTAAGTCGCTAATGGTGATATAATACTCTTCCCCTACACAGGAGTGTGGGAAAAGGCACACATAAATCTTCTATGGAAAATACAAAGACCGATCACTGTCAGGTGACTGGTAGCACAAAAACAACAAAGAAAGTACCTTGAAAATAGATATTTATGACATAAGCATTAAAATCATTAAATGAATAGCATATTCAAACATAACTATAGTTATCAACAGTCTCTGGTCTGCAAGACAGTCTGGCTTTAAATTTCAATTCTACCTCTCTTGCAATGCCTTAGATCCACAGAGGGGTTAGACGTTACATTTAATTTAATTATTTGCTGCAGATATAGACAGACAATAGAGCTCTGGTAATAACTTCGGTTATTGAGAGTTAAGTGATGGGATATAATATGGCAAAATGAAATATGCTGAAAAATCTAGAACAAACAAACGAAAAAATTAATAGTAGGACATATATATATAAATTGCAGAGATCAAAGGTCACAATACGTTACAATACGTGCACACAAACATCAAGCATATGACAAGCTGGGGTCACGTTTACCCCCCAATATTGTGTTCTTGAAATGTGGTCACCAATAAAGTTTGGAAAGAATCGCTTGGAGTGTGACCCTCAATCTGTTTGTTCATTTGATACCTGTATCCCAGTGAGGGTTTGGATACCTAGAGGAGTCTGCACCCATGTTGCAATAGTTGCGTAGGGACATTTTGTATATTTTGATTGTAAATGAGAAATTAGTCTATATTTGCGTGTCGTTCAAAGTCCTTCACAGGTTTTAAAAGAACAATAATACACACTTAAAATATTTTTCAAAGATTTTCATCATTCCCTAATTGTACAGAATAAAAACATGGTACTGTGGAGAGAGATATTAACAATTGTATACAGGGAAATTAAGGTTTACAACAAGGGATATTTAAAAACATGACAGCCACTGCTTTATAAATCAATAAAAATGCAAGTGGTAGGACAACAACCTAAAATGTTTTTCCCCTTGTTTTTTTATATTGCTGTGAAAAGACTATGATGCCATTGTGAAGCTGGTAGAAGCATTAGAGAAACTTCCAACCTTTGATTTGTGTACACACCTCCATGTAAATCCACTATGGATTTGCTTTAAACAGGTGAGGACTTTCTTGTATTTCAGTCATTTAAGAGAGTAAAGCCAATTAGCGCTTACACACACCAATACCCAATCATACGATTGAGGCATTGTAGATTGGGTAGTATTGGATAAAAAACTTTATCGTGTCCATAGGAAGAAATTTGTATGAAAAACATAGATTTTATATATATAGTGAGTATCAACATTTTTACAAACAGGATTGGAGTTTGTATGGGGCCCAATAAGTCCTAAGTGATATAAACATGCCAACATTTAGCAAAGAATGCCAGTCACCCAGAGTTCTGGTGAACAAGAACTCCCGCATTCTTTGCATTGTCACATTAGCTATTTAATGCAAATTTTTTTGACATCAACCACAATATTAATGAAATAATTAGCGACTTTTGCAAATGTGGTCAAGCTTAATAACAGTCATTTGTTTATTGTAGTTATCATGACATAAATCTATAATTAATAGTTTGTGAAACCTAAGTGAGTTTTAAGACAATTTTCTGTTGTATTGCAAGTTTCTCTGCATATTTTGTTTTTTCTGTATTTCATTTTCTCTTCTATTTTGTCTTTGCTTTCACCTCCTGCACTTTTTTCAGATTACTTTTCTGCAATCTTTGATGTTTTTTGCCTGAACCCTTCACCGTCTTGCTGTGTCCTCTGCTGGTATGCTGTGCACTTAATGTTTTTTGGTAGGTAGTGTTTAATTTCTTTGGCTTTCTTTTCTGAAAGCTCTTTAATCACTTCAGATAAATTTTTCAGATCAAAGGCTTCCTTTTATTTCAATCTTATTTTTACTTTTTGTATTGTTTCTTTCAGTGATACTACATGCTTTATTGAGTAGTATGGTTGGCTGTTAGCGTCACAGAGTATCAGGCTGTATCATATACTGTACTTGCAATCCTAGTGGATCAAGGGGGGGGGGTGTGTGCAGCAAACTTGGACAGGGAGTCCCTGAACACCTTGATATAACTCTAGACCTTATTACTGTTGGTTCTAGTTGTATTTCTTTTACCCTTACTGATAGTTTCTTTGCTTGATTAAGGACTATCCTGTAAAATTAACTTTTTAAAAATGAAAGCACCTGGGGCAAAGAGATATTAAATTATTTCCACCTCTCAATATGTTTTTGTTGCGGAGCTAACAGCGCATAAAGTTCATCTACCAGGTTATGGCCCGGAGACCATTCTATTTAAAGATAGTACTGAACATACAGGAAGACTGGCAGAGAGCAGTTTTCTTTGTCCTGCGCTCCTACATAGAAACAAATGGAAGGTAAAACACCAATCCTACCCCTCTGCCCTCAAATACTTTTATTTTATGTTTTTGGTTTTTGTTTTTAAAACTCTATACGCACTAAGTTTCCCTTTAAGTAGCAGCCATTGTACGGTAGTCACAATACCTCTGAACAAGACTTTTGGACACAGAAAATGAAACCTAAAAAAAAGAATCCATAACATCAGTGCATTATACCATGGTACAGACCTGCATACGAAGGTTGAATACTGTCTGATGTGTCTAAACTTTTTAATTAAACATTTTAGCAATTGCCCTTGTATTCCTACAAAAAAATATTCCCCAAGCAAAGGCAGGAAAGTGATTTACCTAGTTACCCACACTGAGTCCAGTTTCTTTCTTTTGGCTTACAATCTTAAACACTGTGGAAAGAGGGGCTCATCGCAGCACTATTTCTGAGATAAACATTGAGTATATGTGAGAGGTGTGGGGTTAGGTGGATCTTTTATTGTCAGTTTTGGAGCTGTTGTAATAAAAATTACATGTATTTTTAGCCTATTCTCAGACAGTTAACATGGCAATTTATCTTAATTACAGTTATTATCAGGAACCCCTACCTTTAAAGGGAATGTTCTGTGGAAATATTATATTTTAAAAATTATTAGTTTATATTATACATCCCTAGTTATCTAGATATTCTCTCCCAAAAAAAAAAAATCTAACGGTCCTTCTTCTTCCCAGTATGCACCCATCCTTGGATTGTTCCAACAGTAATTTCTACTAATTGGCTTGTTGGATGTGTCAAAGATGCTCAGATCTCTACTGACAACTCAATCAACCCGTTGCTGGGTCAAGGACAGACCATAACGTCTCTATTAGGGTCCTGCAAACAGGAAGTCAGTATTTCTGAAGTTTCATTTATCACAGACACAAATGCTGAATGAGCAGGTTAAGGTCTTGGGATGGAAGAAAATACTGCTCTTTTTTCTTAAAAGCATTGCATTTCCACTGAACCTCCCCTTTAATAACATGTTCTGTTTTGGAGAATTTTATTTCACTGGTGTTTTGATTTAATGTGATTTTATATCAATATACTGTGTTTAGAAAGAAAATTGTTGTCTGTTTAATAACCTTTTCAATTTACGGTCTTGGTTTACTTGACTCTCCTATCAGTTTCCTGGTGTATATCATTACATTAACAATTGGAAAAATGCACCTGGCACAGTTGTCCTTGTATCAAGCATTATGAACTCATGATTCAAGAGTCGATTCTTAATCCTCCTACAAACTGTGCAGAATTGCATCATGTTTTTAAATAACTACTTAAAGTAAAAATGTGTGTATAGTATATTGTATTGCTGTAGAGCATACAATGGCCCACATAACCCTTTACTAAAAACACTTTTATAATTATTCAATTTACAACAAACAAGGAGTTTATATGAGACATTGAAAGAAGTTAACCTATCGCATTGCTTTGCATGCAGGTAAGTAATTGTAATAGATTTTAGTGTAACGCTCATGACAGAAATAGCAGCTAGATCAAAGCATTGGTAACTGTGGAGAAGTTAAACACTGTGACCTTACAGCAACAAGGAAAACTGCTTTACTTGCACCTCTAATAAGCTGATGTATAGTACATACCTTAGGGTTTGTGATATCGGCTGATTTTTAAAGCTGTTTCGTCTTTTAAATATTTTTTCATTCACCCATACGGTAATTGTTTCAACTGTTTTGTATATTTAAATGCATGCTTTATGATGGAGACATTACTTGTTTTCAGCAGCCCTATCACATGGAAAACATGGAAAATATATGAAATGCATTTTGTTGCCATTTTTGCAAGGACAATAGCATGCTGTTCCCAGCCACAAGCTGTGCCAATAGAGATAATTTATGTTCAAATAAAGATTATCATTATACAATGTCATTTACTATTTATGAGAATAAGTTAATAAGGATTTCATTGATTGGTGTTAACCAGTTCATTAACATTTTCTACGTCAGAGAAACGTCTACCATATATTGCAGTACTATCCAGCACTTTTGTCTCTCTCCTCCCACGTCTCCCCTCTTATGCCAAACGGGAAAGGGACAGAGAAAAGGAAGACTGCAGCCAGCGTATCGTTAGACTAAGTAGAAATGAGAACATCCCCTTTACATTTCTTTATCTCAAATGAAATAGTTTAAAACAGAACAATCACTGATGACTATTTTTTTCCATAGGAGAAAACTGCAGGCGACAGGGAGAAGGCTCTTTCAATAATGCTACCATTGGTGCAACAGGACGAACAAATAGCCTCTGACATGTACTGCCTAGTTGGAAGAATCTACAAAGATACTTTCCTAGTTTCTAACTTCACTGATATAGAAAGTCGGGACAATGCTATAGCCTGGTGGGTAGACTGCACTTCTCTAAATACGTGTAAAAGCACAGCAATGACCTCTGATATACAGATACAGACTAACAGTAAAACTGTTATAGACAAGAGTTTTGCTGTTAGTCTGCAGAAAAATAAACTATTTTAATGAATGTTGTATCTGCCATTCTGCTCCCTAATGAATAATATGGTAAAAGAAAAAGACGTACCTTGTTTTGTATTTTAACTTTCAAAAGCAAGGCTGTGACTGTATTTTCTTTAGGTACAAGAAGGCTTTTGAATCTGAGCCAGCATCTCCAGTCTGGAATCAGTTATGCAGTACTACTTTGTAGCGGCTGGGCAACAGTTTGAGACATCTTTTTGAACTGCGCAAAATTGGTAAAAATGCATGTACTTGTTGTTTTGTTTACATTTGTTTATTATATGACCAGCAAAAACTAATCTGCTACAGTAATCCAAAAAAATTGTCAGGGCTCTTCTACCAATATTGGTAGATTGCTTTATTCAATGATTATTCAAACTCCTGCTAGTTAGCACAACCCCTTCATCATCACCAAAAGCTTTTTTGTAATCACAATAAATGAAATAGGAGGGAGAGACAAAAACGAAAACACACTCCAACCGCTGACATGTTTTTTTAGCTAAAGGACATTTTTCAAACTACTCTTAGCTTGTTTACTTCTTTATGTCTAATTTGTTGTATTGCTGTTAGCAGTTGTATTCCTGTTATAAAATATTTACAGAACAATACCGACCCCCAAAAAAACATCTCCCATGTCCACACTTCCGCAGACTGAAATCACTACTCTCATTTACCACCTTGTTGCACTGACTTAGATATCACACAGCAAAGATGAGTGCTAACACCCGCCCCTAGACGGCCCGGGCCATCGTTAACATATCACTTGGCATTGGCTGGTGGGAATGTGGTTACAACCTCTCTCCTCCTCTCTTGCCAGTCAAACAAACTTGAACTTTACTGTTCATTTACCATTTAAAAAATGGTGTACTTTTTGCCCCACACCAATCAGATTTGCCAGTGGATGAGCCCCCCCAGTTGCAGTCCTTACCCCAATCACCTCACATCAATGTAGTAGCTCAGAATCTGAATCCTTACCGGCATCACTCAGCACTCCAGCTGACGTCACTACTCGGCGCCTCTCACGCCCGGCACCGAGTAGTGACGTCAGCCGGCAAATCCCCACGTACTTACTATGTGTGCGGCACCGGATTCGGAGTGCTGAGTGATGCTGGTAAGGACTTGACTTGAGTATAAGCCGAGAAGGAAAGGTTTTTAGGTTTATTTAAAACCTAAAAACCTCGTCTTTTACTCGAGTATATACGGTATTTTTTCTTTTTTTAAGAAAAGTAAAGGATTTTATCATTGTTAGGACAGAACATTGAAAGTGTTAAAAGCCCCCCCCCCCCAAAACAAAACTGAAATTCCTGTTCTGTGTCAAGAGAGGGAGGATCCTTGTGCTGTTAAGTGATAGACTGTCATCTTCTAGAAAGCAATTGTTTTGATCTGTTAAACACTAGACAGTATGTAGAGTGTACACGCGGCTGGGTGTTTACCCAGTTGAGATGGTTTATGGGAGCTGCTGACCCCTATTACCACAGGCTAATTTATAAATCACCCAGCAGCCAGAGCAAAGGGAGAGGTGAGATATAGCTTGTTGCATTTGTGAATGTGCTCTGTCTATTGGAACAATGTAGTCTGGAGACTTTAGTCTGTTCTAGTCTAATGTATATTTATCCACTAATGATCAAGATGGAAAACATATGGACAAACAGTATTTGCAGTATCACATTTTAGTAATTCACTAATTACAATTTAGTCTGATCAGTCTGGTCCCTGGCAAGCAATGGATTCCAGTTTTCCATAAGCATTGCACAGTGGGGGACTGGTTGAAAGGGTCTCCCTTATGCCTAAGGTTTTTTTTAAAAAACATTATTTTTTTTTTTTTTTAAATGATCAATGGTAACTAAACATTAAATGTACTACCTGTTGTTAATTTGCTTCTTTACCAGTTTAGACAGACGGCTGAATTAATCATGAATTAGTTGTGTTTAGGACACGTGCTGCATGCCCTAAACATTACTTTTATTATTATTTGTGAGACTTACATAGCGCCAACATCTGTTGCAATTTACAATTACATGTATAAATTCACATCAGGCCCTGCCCCGAAAAATTTACAATCGAATCCCTTCTTTCGCATATAAACCAGGTACTTCCTGATTTCCCCAGCATTAAGTCTTAACTGAGCATGCTTCTCCCCAGGGGCGGGGGTGTGGCAGATGTCAGGTGATGAACATTCACCCCAATATAATTTCTCACAGGCTCCAGCCAGAGATGTGATTGTCAGCCCTTTTTAAAGGAAATACTGCAGGCTTTCATTTAACCCTCACTTGTTTGGAGACTACAGTTGCCTTTAATATTTTCCCATGGAATGCTCATAGAGAAAAACTCTTCCAGCATAAACTTACTGAAATCCGCAAATGGCTTTTTCCATCTAAAATTCACGTTAACTTGGTCATGGTTAAAGTGACTTTTAGATGGAACAACATTACTTAGTTAGATAAAAATAAGGGTGGTTGCGGCGGTACGCAATAAACTGTGCCCATAATGGCCTTTAAGACAAAACTTTAACACAAGCAGATAGCTGGCGTTAAGTCTCGTAATGGGAAAACCTCATGCTATGTACTGAGAGCCGTTATCAGCTAGTGCATTACCTAGTGGAGGCAATAGAGGCGATAATGGCTCTGGTACATAGCCCTGGTAGTTTTTATTGCAATGTATGAAAATTGTTGCCCTGGTGCTGATCTAATATACATCACATGCAGCTATACCAGACAATGCAATTTTTTAATGTGGCTGTTAGATGACTGGGAAAGACTGTCAAAAGGACCAACTAGTTAACTATTTCCAAGTTGTTATATTGATTCTGATCTGGGGTGGAGAAACATTTAAAAAAATTCAACAATCCAATAACTGAATTACTGAGGCCGCTCCCTTCAATGGGTCCCCTCTTTCCCAGGCCGCCGAACGTCAGGGGCAATTTTTACACCCCTGATGATAGTGTTCCTCTTAAACCTGGCATACAGGGTGTCGTTGTTCTGATTGATTGCTAAGTAACAACCTGTGCATGGCTGGCTGGCTGGCAATCACATGGGAATCCAGCCGGTCTGAAAGTTTGGATTACACTATCTACTGCAGTGTTATCTTAGGTAGATTTCAGACTGAGATCAGTATAATATAGGTGCAGAGTGGTTAATTTGATCAGAACTTCCTGATCAAATTTTCAATTGGGAAGTATCGATATGGTGAACTATCATGCAGCCATCACAAATGTATGACCAGCTGGTAATAGACCTGTTTGATATAAATTAATTTGACATTTGACCATTGGTCCAATATAACATATTAGAAAACTGTCAGCTTGCAAAGCTCGATAGCAAAGCTGATGGGCCAGGTGGATGTCTAAACTAAATAAGTCTTGTCTCAACTCCACCCACTTTTTCTGTTTAAGTACATAAAGTAAAGCAGTGTTATGGAGGGATCATATGTAGGCTAAAAAGGTTAGCATGGAATTGGGTATGTCTTATTCAACCTCCAATACTATGTTACTATGTAACTGTTGTATTAGAGAATTGTGCCGTGTTAGCCATTGATGAAAATAGAGACATCTTGGATATAGAATAATACCTTTTATTGGCTAAAATGATTGAAAATTGCAAGCTATCGAAGCACTTAAACTTCTTCCTAAGGCATGATACAATACTGAATCTTGTAAAGCACACTCAGGGTTATTCAATAAAATTCTTATTAAAAATGGTGCTAATTTTGCCCAACCAATCAGATGTTATTTTCAAATGTAAACAAGATCTGATTGGTTGGGGGGTAAAATTAGCACCATTTAAACAATAAAGAACTTTTATTGAATAACACTGACTGTTTTATACATACTAGTTCAGTATGTATAAAATAGTGTAGTTTACAAGATTCAGTATTGTATCATGCTGAGGAAGAAGCCTAAGTGCTTTGAAAGCTTGCATATTCAATTATTTTAGCCAATAAAAGATATTATTCTATATCCAAGATGTCTCTACTTTGAAGGTTAGGCATAACAATAAAATATTAAAAGGATGTCCATTCCAACAACAAAAATTTAACCCACTCTGGCCCCACTGTATAGTGTTAAAAAAATCCTTGCCTACATCTCTGCTCCAAACGGGTTCCTGAAGTAGGGAAGCGCAGGGAAGTCTCTAGGGTTTTTGCCACCTGAGCCAAACTTTTGTACCACTAGGTTCCATGAAGTACGCCACTGCAACCAGGGTTAGGTGTGCGTGGCATTCTTGAATGGGGTGGTTAAACATATGGTCATTTAAACTTCACATCACTGCGGTATTTATACAATTGCTTCAAAATACATTTATCCACACCATAATCACACATATAGACTATATATAGCATGCCCTAATGCCCAGATCACACAGACTGTTCATATAACATTCCCTAATGCCCAGATCTCCAAAACTATGTTGAAAATAAGATGTGCCCAGCTTGCACACACAGATAATTACTCACTTACCCTATGACAATCAGAAACAGGAACGCATGAAGGCAGCAGTTAGTGGAGAGTTAAGAGGGAAAATGCTCAGGCACCCACAATTTTATACCTTCTGCTCTGCTTGCGCTTTCTTAAAAAGTGAGCACTGCTCTGCAGACTCTGATATTAGCAGGGGCAACGCCCTGAGCATTTGCTCATATTGCCTCATTAGAAAGACACCCCTAGACATGTGCAGGGGAGCCCTCCCTCTCACTCCGGATTCCTTCAGGCTGTCCTTGTAGTATAGGCCACACTAGTGCGTTTTTTGCCAATTGTACACGTTTTCGCACGCAAATTTCGCTAAAACAGAAATCGTGGGAACGCAATAATTCACGTTCCATTAATTCCATTGCACATCCATCGACTTTTGTGTTTAACCATTTTTTCGCACAAATCGATGCGTTTTCTCTTTGTAAATACCGAAAATGCATGCGCAGACGCGAAACAACACGTGTGATAACGCTCATGATTTCGTGTGTAGTAGTGTGGCCTCAGCCTCAAAGCTTTTTCTTTAGTGTAGCCATCCCCCAACCACCAAGTTAGATTAGAACAAAGCAGCACAAAAATAATTATGTGCCTTGGTTACTATGGCTGTCTTCATAGTGACAGCTGGTCTGTGATTGTCTGCCTTCAGCCAATCAAGATGCAGCTGCCAGTCCAGCCCGTTCGCAACTTCTGGAGGAGGGCCTGGGGAGAAAGCCGCGGAGCGAAAGAGTGTGAAGTATATGTTTGCGTTGTTGTTGTTTTTAGAAGTCTAACGTGGCGAATTGAACATCAATCTGCCTGTACAAAGAAGAACTGAATGGTGTATTCAAGATTAATATAAAAACTAATGAATTTTACTGCACACAGGACAACACTGTGAGGTATACTAGATATTGGCCAAAGAATGGTTTTCCCAAAGTGTGACATAGTGATGTTTTCAGAAAGGGCAGTTTAGCTATCACATATTTTTCTGACATGCATCTGCATTAATCATGATACAAATGGTATTTCCATAAGAAATGAAAGAGTACGGCGCTCTATTCAAGATGTTAGATACTGTATATATTTAGTGCTACATATGATATTTACCAAAGATTGTGCTGACAAAAGCATTGCAGTAACCACACACACGTTTATTTAAAGGGTTATATACACTAAAAAAATTGAATTTTCAAAAGATACCTTTAGATACAGCTACAGATCCCACTACTTCAAAAATGTTTTCAGATTTAATTCTGAGCTGTAGATTCTGAGAAATCATCATTTAAAACCACAGCATTTACAGGGAAAGACCTGTCACTCAAGAGAAGAAATTTAATATGTGTCTATGTCTGACCTTATACTGGACTTTTTGTCTGCCTGCCAGTACACTTACTGCAACATTAAGAGAATCAGCAGAGAAATGAAAAAAGCGGGGAGGGAGGGGGAGATGTGTAAGCAGAGCAGTGTCTGTGGTGAGGCTGTGCAGAATTATAAGTGTCGCAGACACTACAAAAAGCGAGTGAGTAAGGGAGGGTGGGGGGGAATTAGGAGCACTCATTAAACTTTAATAATTTAATGACAAAGCAAGCACAGATAAATGTGTGAGTACACACATTTTACTTCTATCCAAACTGTAGTTTCAGATAATGTAAAGTTATTTGAGTGACTAAGTGACTTTTAATGTCAGCAAACCCAGCAGTTTATTTTTTGGTCACTCACAATAAAACATCTTTATGTTGTAAACATTTTTTACACTAAAGGGGGCCATAGATGAACCAATCCCGATCGTACGATCAACGGATCGCACGTTGAAAGTTTTCGATTTACCCAATAAGAGAATAAAAAAGAAGTATGACGATCAATCGGCCGTAAGTGATCAAACCATCATAGAATATTGTGATATCCCGATATTGTAGGATTGCTGTGTGTATGGGGGCCATAAGGGTTAAACAGGAATTTTAAAAGCTTTTACTCTTAAATGCTTCAGAAAAATTAAGAAAAAAACCATTAGGGACAAAGTCAACTACAGATTAATAGAGATTTATATGAATCTGGAAGCACTTACAGGAAATCGTCCACAGACACATCACTGTTTGTAGAACTCAACAATAAAATCCATCCAGAAATCAACCAACTCGTGTTTTGCTATCTGTTGTTCTTGGTGGTGTTTTTGAAATGCTGATACATTAAAATGGTCTCACCAACTGAGTTTAGGAACCTGGAAACGAAACACTCAAAATGTGTATTATGTTCTGAAATCAATAAGAAAAAGGCAAGATAGATTTTTGTTCTGGGGGTCCACGTAGGTAAAAGCAATGCCAGTTTTGGCCATTTTGGTGCCTAAGCAAGTCTCCCCATGTGCACATTCCCAACTGAAACTTCCCCCAACTCTTAGATTACATAAAGTGGATACACACCGTAACAATCTGTCAAAGATGACAGACAGAATCTGCATTAATCTGCCTGTCATCTTTGACAGATAAGAGTGCACCGCAGTCACAATTTATACTCCCTATATAAAGTATGTTTGTGACTGCCATACTCCTAGGATAGTGGCAACACTCTATAACTTGGTTCAGGAGCCGATGGCGAACAAAGAAATTATTTTTGTCCAAAGCAACTGTTCCCGACTGTGTAGCTGTGTACCCAGCTTTAGTCTTTGCGTTAGATTGTGGTAGAAGAATGAAAATATTCCTTTACTTCCATGGCATGATAGGCTTATTGAACTAAACTAAATTGTGTGTGAAGAGTAATCATTTACAGAAATCATCAGTCACAACAGATTTACTAACTGCTTTTTTTTTTTAGTAAAAAATAATACAAAATCTAATAGTTTCCCCATAATAATAAAAAAATCCATGTTAATCACTCTGTGCAGTTTGTAAAACATTTATGTTAATGTGTGTTTTGCATGAACATAAAGTGTAAATCTTAACTCCAATTCTATTGGGGGGTGTTGAACCATCACACCTTACCTTCCTTGCTCAAGCCATGTAGCAATAGGCACACAATGATTACTGCATCTCGGGGAACGAAACAAAAAGCCGTAACAGTGTGGAGAAAATGATTACAATTTCTTCTTTACTCTAGGTTTAAAACAGTCATTAAGAAAAATACATCTGCTACTGTGAAAGGGAATGGTTTCTGAAAAAATAATCTCACATGAAATATACATGATTGAATAAGTTAAAGCTACATCAGTGTTTCTCCAGATTTGTGGTTTCGAGAAGGGGTAGAATAATATTGTAACACAATTGTTCTTAGAATTACTAATAACCTAATAACCATAACATTAACCAAATTGTATAATATTTATGGTGAAACTCCCAGCCCAGTGGTGTTAAGGGACAGTTCAGTGGATATTATCAATATTTATAAATTGTTGTTGTGTAATGCCTTCTTGGTTATTCTACATATTCTCTTCATTTTGAAAAATCAGTTTTTCATACCCTTGCTGTTCCCTGCTGTTGACATTAGTGAGCTGACATTCAGGTTCTAACGGTCCTTCTTCTTCCCAGGATGTACCACTTCCTTGAAATGTTCCTAACAGTAATTTCTACTGATTGGCTGTTGGATGGGTCAAACATGCTCAGATCTCTATGAGCAACTGAATCGACCCAGGTGCTGGGTCAAGGGCAAGACCATAACTGTTTCTACTAGAGGTCCTGCAAACAGGAAGTCAGTATTTCGATTGCATTATTTATACACAGACACAATGCTGAATGGGCAGATTAAGGTCATTGGGATGAAAAAATACTGCTCTTTTTTCTGAAAAGTACATGTATTTGCACTGAATTTCCCCTTTAAAGGATAACTGTATTGCCTCAATGCATTTTCTTTTAAAATTACTTTAAAAAGAGTAATGGTATGCAGCCCTCCCTGTACATTTTTTCGTGATTTTGAGCCTCTCTCTCTGCCTTCAATAGCCTTCAATTATCCATGATGTGAAGGGGGCGTAACAATTCTGTCTGCCACTAACTGTCACTCAGAGAAGCATGCGAGAAAACACTCCCCCACCCATCCTTGATCAGCTTGATTATGTAGGCTGTATCCTAGCAACAACATTCAAGTTTGTTTAACTGGCAGGGAGGAGGAGAGAGATTGTAACAGACATTCACCAGCATAAGACAAGTGTTATGTTAATCATGGCCCTGGGCCATCTAGGAGGCAGGCTTTTAGCACTCATCTTTGCTGTGTGTTATCTAATGGAGGACAGCACAGCTGTAAATGTGAGTAAGTGATTTTAGCTGCTGGAAGTGAGGACATGTAATGGGGTGATGGTTTTTTGATATTGTTGTCCTTTAGGTTAAAGGATCAAAGCAGCACTTTTAAATGTGTAGGCTATTTCAGTAAAGTATGGTTGCGCTCATAAAAAGATAAAAATATAGATAAGTAGTTTGCTACTTTTATAATAGTTAGCTTTCTCTTGAATGTCTTGAGAAAGTTACATTTATGTAAGTAGTGAAACGCGTTGACTAAATCTGATTCTGGGCCCGGCAGACAGACATTCTAAGGGGATCCAACTAAAAACACTGCAAAGGGTTGTTTTTATGGAATTTTAGGCATTTACTTAGCACTTTATGCATGTGTGTGAGTGTACTTCAAATAATCAGAAGTAGTAGTTCCCCTGCACACTTAAGTGGATTAATTGAAATCGCTGGTGTGGTGCTGCTCCAAAAACCATAGCCAATGGTTAATAGTATCCAAACAAAAGCAATTCAGAGCGCACTCCAGTCTTAAATGTTCAAATCGTTTATTTAACACATGACGTTTCGGTGTCCGTGCGAACCTTCCTCAGACGTCTGAGGAGGTGTCGCACGGACACCGAAACGTCACGTGTTAAATAAATGGATTGGAACATTTAAGACTGGAGTGCGCTCTGAATGCTTTTGTTTTGTGTACTTCAAATAAAGCTGTTTTTCAAACTTTACTACTGGCTGAACTGCATCCTTACTTGCAAAGTAAGTAGATTTTATCCATTTTAAAGGGTATGTCCACCCAAAAATAAACTTTTATATGTTCTTTATATATAGCACCAACCTCAAACGCCATGTTCATTTTTTCAAAATCATTTGCCTTGCCTGATTTTAATGAGATATATATCAGGCTGCACTTCTCTCCACTTCCACTTTAGAGACCCCGAGCTGCAGCTTAGAAAAAAAAAAAAATCTTGCCTGTGTTTGTGTGTGTTTACTCTCTCTCTCTCTCTCTGGGCTGGCTGGGTGCAGCTGTTGATCTGGATTTCTTCATGTACACATAACTTTACAGCTGTGATTGGTTGAGGGAAAATCCAGGGACCATTACTGATGCAACTTCCTCTGTTTCACTGCTGGATGTTAACAGACATGCTCAAGAACATGAAAAGAACAGAGACAAGGTAATGTAACCTGTCTCTGTTCATCACGTATTGGTCCATGCTGCAGGATTAAGCCAGCTACAAAGGTCTGTAACTTTTGAACCCACTGGACCGATTTACATGCTTAAAGTTTGTTTTGGAGCACTTATTTGGGCCAAATAAATATAAAAAGTTAGTTTTGGGGGTGGACATGCCCTTTAATATATACTTTATCAGTTTTTCTGAAGAAAATTTTACAATCACAACCATGAAGTCATCAAATAGTCTTTCAAACATGTGCACCTATTGCCAGATCCAGACCCCGGTATTCACCCTCTCTATACACAGAGTATTTTCTATACAGATGTCTCCCCACCAATATGAAAGTCCTTGATTAGACTTGAAAGCCGCTTGTTAACCTGCAGTTTATTCACCAGCCAGTGTGAACTGCATAGAGCTTTCCTGGGCAATATAAAATAGCTAATTTTAGATTTTTTTTTTTGAAAAAGGAGAAGACACTGGTCAGAGGGCATGGCTGTTTGATGACTACATGGGCTGCTGGTTGTACTGGAAACAAAATGGAAGCCTTTTTAGTTACAGAATCCTTATAATTCCAAGTTCTCCATCAAGTCCACCCCAGACAGGGCCAGCCCAAGCAGCAGAAGGCCATACAGACAGGTGTGGATGCGCGAGGATATGTCTGGATGCCATTTCTACTGGGCACAAAAGACATCAGGAGGCTTCCCTCTCTAGTACTCACATCTGGTCTGGATGGGTAGGCGCTGATAGCTTACACAACCTAGGGTAAGAGTTTGATGTTCTGTACACTTGAACTTGTACTATATTGAGTTATATTACAATGGACACTTGATGCACTTATACTGCCACTTTATTATATTATATATGGTTATAACTATTTCCACTTGTATCTGTCTATACTATTATGTGTAATGAGTTATTCTGATCTCCTATTTTTAAATTAAATCTATTTTTATTATTATAGCCGGACCATATTTATATTTTTTCAGTGTTTGGTAGTTACTACCTGGTTGTCAGGTTGGTTTCTATATTAGGGAACGTACTGTAGTGAGTTCCCTTGTCACAGTTTTAATTAGTGGGGGAAAGGGGCTATTCTTATATTTGCAAACACTGTAAAGCAAGAGATAGATTCCACTCACCATGCAGGGGCCTTGAGTTGTTGAAAAGCTTTCTTGCTGCTTGGACCACTTTTGTAGAATCGTTGGCCAGCACACTTGCCCCCAAATAAAACCCAACATCCAATAACTTTGAAGTTTTTCAAGGTTTCCTTTTTTACCCAGCAAGCTGCTCAGTTTAACCCCTAAAAAATGCAAAATAGATATTTTTATTGCAGATAAGGCACACAATCATTTATGATATAATTAAATAAAGTCTGGGTATGCATTAACAAAAGAAGCACTACCGTTATAATCAAGTATAAACCGAGGTTTTCAGGCTTTAAAAAAAGCCTGAAAATCTTACCTCGGTTTATACTCGAGTCAAGTTTCCCCTACCTTGTCCGGCGACCGCGCGATCCGCATCCTCGCTCCACAGCCGCTGCGCATCCGGATGATGTCATACCCGGCGCCGCAAAGTGAGAGGCGCGGTAGTGTAGTGACATCATCGGATGCGCAGAGGCTGTGGAGCAGATGCAGATCGCGTGGACGCCGGACAAGGTAGGAGAAACATTGACATTCACACATTACATGCAAAAATACATACAAAAAGAGTAAAACCTTCTTATTTGTACATACTGTATGCACAAAATAAAGGAGGGATTTACCCCTATTTGCAAGGATTTGCCACTTAAGATGTTTGAAAAATACAACTCCCAGCATGCTTTATTGCTGGAGTTGTAGTTTTCAAACACTCTTAAGTGGCAATACTTGCAAATAGGGTAAATCCTCCTATATTTGTGCATACAGTATGCACAAATAAAGAAGGTTTTACTCTTATTTGTAAGTATTTGCAACTTAAGATGTTTGAAAACTACAACTCCCAGCAATAAAGCATGCTGGGAGTTGTAGTTTCCAAACATCTTTAGTGGCAAATATACCCCCTCGGTTTATACTCGGGTCAGTGTGTGGTTTTCCTCCTTTTTTTCCTAAAACTAGGTACCTCGGTTATACCGGGACGGTTTATACTCGAGTATATACGTTATTTTTTTAATACAATGTAATAAAACAAGGAAACATGGTTACAAGATACTGTAAAAAAAATCCTGCACCAGCCCACATACAGTATAGGTAGTCAGGGCAACAAGGATTGATAAATAACTGGCCATACATTTGTGCCTTTCATGCAAAATACCAGTTAAGCAAAGAGTGGAGATACATGTTTTATACAAACTAATTGTTTTAAATATATTTTCTGTTGATACTGTTGCTGTATTAACTAAATATTGATGATCTCCTTTGTGTCATAACAGACTACAAACATTGGAAAGTCTAATAAGCACTGGATCATTCTTTATTGAAGGGATTGTGATACACATAACATTTGCAAATAATACACATGGATGACATTTTATCCATAGACATTTTTAAACTCAATAACATGGCAGATCGCCTTTAAATATAATCAGGGTTCTTCAATTCAAGTTCTATTTAAAATGGTGCAAATTTTGCCCCAACCAATCAGATTTTAATTAACATTTGAAAGCTAACATCTGATTGGTTGGGGCAAAATTAGCACCATTTTAAATGGTAAACTTGAACAGTACAGTTCAAGTTTGTTTGACTGGCAGAGAAGGAGGAGAGAGGTTGTAACAGACATTCCCACCAGCCAATGCCAAGTGATATGTTAACGATGGCCCTGGGCCGTCTAGGAGGCGGGCTGTTAGCACTCATCTTTGCTGTGTGATATCTAAGTCAGTGCAACAAGGTGGTAAATGAGAGTAAGTGATTTCAGCTGCTGGAAGTGTGGACATGGGAGATGTTTTTTTGGGGGGTATTGTCCTTTAAATACTTTTTATGCTAACAAGAATACAACTGCTAACAGCAATACAACAAATTAGACATAAAGAAGTTAAAACAAGCTAAGAGTAGTTTGAGAAATGTCATTTCTAGCTAAAAACATGTAGCAGGTTGGAGTGTGTTTCTGTTTTTGTCTCTCCCTCCTATTTCATTTATTGTGATTACAAAAAAGCTTTTGGTGATGATGCAAGGGGTTGTGCTACATAGCAGGAGTTTGAATAATCATTGAATAAAGCAAATCTACCAATATTGGTAGAAGAGCCCTGACAATTTTTGGAATACTGTAGCAGATTAGTTTTTGCTGGTCATATAATAAACAAATGTAAACAAAACAACAAGTACATGCATTTTTACCAATTTTTCGCAGTTCAAAAGATGTCTCAAACTGTTGCCCAGCCGCTAAAAGTAGTACTGCATAACTGATTCCAGACTGGAGTGCTGGCTCAGATTCAAAAGCCTTCTTGTACCTAAAGAAAATACAGTCAGCCTTTGCTTTTGAAAGATTTAAAATACAAACAAGTTTACGTCTTTTTCTTTTACCATATATTCATTAGGGAGCAGAATGGCAGATACAACATTCATTAAAATAGTTTATTTTTCTGCAGACTAACAGCAAAACTCTTGTTCTATAACAGTTTTACTGTTAGTCTGTATCTGTATATCCAGAGGTCATTGCTGTGCCTTTTACAGTATTTAGAGAAGTGCAGTCTACTCACCAGGCTATAGCATTGTCCCGACTTTCTATATCAGTGAAGTTAGAATCTAGGAAAGTATCTTTGTAGATTCTTCCAACTAGGCAGTACATGTCAGAGGCTATTTGTTCGTCCTGTTGCACCAATGGTAGCATTATTGAAAGAGCCTTCTCCCTGTCGCCTGGCAGTTTTCTCCTATGGAAAAAATAGTCATCAGTGATTGTTCTGTTTTAAACTATTTTCATTTGAGATAAAGAAAATGTAAAGGGGATGTTCTCATTTCTACTTAGTCTAACGATACTGCTGGCTGCAGTCTTCCTTTTCCTGTCCCTTTCCCGTTTGGCATAAGAGGGGAGCCGGGAGGAGAGAGACAAAAGTGCTGGATAGTACTGCAATATATGGTAGACGTTTCTCTCTGACAGAAAATGTTAATGAACTGGTTAACAACCAATCAATGAAATCCTTATTAACTTATCTCTCATAAATAGTAAATGACATTGTATAATGATAATCTTTTATTTGAACATAAATTATCATCTATTGGCACAGCTTGTTGGCTGGGAACAGCATGCTATGTCCTTGCAAAATATGGCAACAAAATGCAATTTCATATATTTTCCATGTTTTACCATGTGATAAAGGGCTGCTGAAACAAGTAATGTCTCCATCATAAAGCATGCATTTAAATATACAAAACAGTTGGAAACAATTACCGTATGTGTGAATGAAAAAATATTTAAAGACTGAAACAGCTTTAAAAATCAGCCGATATCACAAACCCTAAGGCTATGTACTATACATCAGCTTATTAGAGGTGCAGGTAAAGCAGTTTTCCTTGTTGCCTGTAAGGTCACAGTGTTTTAACTTCTCCACAGTTACAATGCTTTGATCTAGCTGCTATTTCTGTCATGAGCGTTACACTAAAATCTATTACAATTACTTACCTGCATGCAAAGCAATGCAATAGGTTAACTTCTTTCAATGTCTCATATAAACTCCTTGTTTGTTGTAAATTGAATAATTATAAAAAGTGTTTTTAGTAAAGGGTTATGTGGGCCATTTGTATGCTCTACAGCAATACATATATACTATACACACATTTTTACTTTAAGTAGTTATTTAAAAACATGATGCAATTTCTGCACAGTTTGTAGAGGATTAAGAATCTGACTTCTGAATCATGAGTTCATATATGCTTGATACAAGGACAACTTGTGCCAGGTGCATTTTTCCAATTGTTAATGATATACAGCCAGGAAACTGATAGGAGAGTCAGTAAACCAAGACCGTAAATTGAAAAGGTTATTAAACAGACAACAATTATTCTTTCTAAACACAGTATATTGTATTAAAATCACATTAAATCAACACACCAGTGAAATAAAATTCTCCAAAACAGAACAATTGTATTAAAGGGGAGGTTCAGTGGAAATGCATATGCTTTTAAGAAAAAAGAGCAGTATTTCTCCATCCCAATGACCTTAACCTGCTCATTCAGCATTTTGTCTGTGCATAAATGAATACTTCAGAAATACTGACTTCCTGTTTGCAGGACCCCTAATAGAGACCGTTATGGTCTTGTCCTTGACCCAGCACCTGGGTTGATTGAGTTGCTCAGTAGAGATCTGAGCATCTTTGACACATCCAACAGCCAATTAGTAGAAATTACTGTTAGGAACAATCCAAGGATGTGGTGCATCCTGGGAAGAAGAAGGACCGTTAGATTTTTCAAAATGGGAGAGAATATCTAGAATAACTAGGTATGTATAATATAAACGAATAATTTTTAAAATATTAATATTTTCCACAGAACATTCCCTTTAAAGGTAGGGGTTCCTGATAATAACTGTAATTAAGATAAATTGCCATGTTAACTGTCCTGAGAATAGGCTAAAATGTACATTTTTACTTACAACAGCCTCAAAACTGACAATAAAAGATCCACCTAACCCAACACTCTCACCATATACTCAATGTTTATCTCAAGAAATAGTGCTGCGATGAGCCCCTCTTTCCACCAGTGTTTAAGTTGTAAGCCAAAGAAAAGGAAACTGGACTCAGTGGGGTAACTAGGTAAATCACTTTCCTGCCTTTGCTTTGTGGAATATTTTTGTAGGAATCACAAGGGCAATTGCTAAAATGTTTTAATTAAAAGTTTAGACACATCAGCAAGTATTCAAACCTTCAGTATGCAGGTCTGTACCATGGTATAATGCACTGATGTTATGGCTTCTCTTATAGGTTTCATTTTCTGTGTCCAAAAGCTCCTGTTCAGAGGTATTGTGACTACCGTACAATGGCTGCTACTTAAAGGGAAACTATAGTGCGTATAGAGTTTTTAAAAAACCAAAAACATTAAAATAAAAAGTATTTGAGGCAGGGAGGTAGGATTGGTGTTTTTACCTTCCAATTTTGTTTCTATGAGGAGCAGCAGGACAAAGAAAACTGCTTCTGCCAGTCTTCCTGTATGCTTCAGTACTATCTTTAATATAGAATGGCTCCGGGCCATAACCTGGTAGATGAACTTTATGCGCTGTAGCTCCGCAACAAAACAATATTGAGAGGTGGAAATAATTTAATATCTCTTTGCCCCAGGTGCTTTTCATTTTTAAAAAGTTAATTTTTACAGTATAGTCCTTTAATACAAGCAAAGAAACTATCAGTAAGGGTAAAAGAAATACAACTAGACCAACAGTAATAAGGATCTAAGAGTCTTATATCAAGGATGTTCAGGGGACTCCCTGTCCAAGTTTGCTGCACACACCCCCCCCCTTGATCCACTAGGATTCGCAAGTACAGTATATGACTACAGCCTGATACTCTGTGACGCTAACAGCCAACCATACTACTCAATAAAGCATGGTAGTATCACTGAAAGGAACAATACAAAAAGTAAAAATAAGATTGAAATAAAAGGAAAGCCTTTGATCTGAAAAATTTATCTGAATGTTGATAAACAGCTTTTCAGAAAAGAAGCCAAAGTAAATTAAACGCTACCTACCAAAAAACATTAAGTGCACAGCATACCAGCAGAGGACAGCAAGCAAGGTAGAAGGGTTCAGGCAAAAAACATGCAAAGATTGCAGAAAAGTAATCTGAAAAAGTGCAGGAGGTGAAAGCAAAGACAAAATAGAAGAGAAAATGAAATACAGAAACACACAAGATGCAGAGAAACTTGCAATCCAAAGAAAATTGTCTTATAATACTTCACTAGGTTTCACAAACTATTACATTATAGAATTTATGTCATGATAACTACAATAAACAAATGACTGTTATTAAGCTTTGACACATTTGCAAAAGTCGCTAATTTATTTCATTAATATTGTGTGTTGATGTCAAAAAAATTTTTGCAAATCATAGGCTAATGTGACACTGCAAAGAATGCTGGGAGTTCTTGTTCACCAGAACTCTGGGTGACTGGCATTCTTTGCTAAATGTTGCATGTTTATATCACTTTAGGACTTATGGGCCCCATACAAACTCCAATCCTGTTTGTAAAACATTGTGATACTACTATATCATATAAAATCTATGTTTTTCATACAAATTTCTTCTCTATTGGACACGATAAATTTTTTTTATCCAATACTACCAAATCATACAATGCCTCAATCGTATGATTGGTATTTGTGTGTGTAAGCGCTCAATTTGGCTTTACTTCCTTAAATGACTGAAATACAAGAAAGTCCTCACCTGTTTAAAGCAAATCCATAGTGGAACTTTACATGGAGGTGTGTACACAAATCAAAGGTTGGAAGTTTCTCTAATGCTTCTACCAGCTTCACAATGGCATCATAGTCCTTTTCCACAGCAATATAAAAAAACAAGGGGAAAAAACATTTTAGGTTGTTGTCCTACCACTTTGCATTTTATGATTTATAAAGCATGGCTGTCATGTTTTTAAATATCCCTTGTTGTAAACCTTAATTTCCCCTGTATACAATGTTTAATATATCTCTCTCACAGTACCATGTTTTTATTCTGTACAATATAGGGAATGATATAAATGTTTGAAAAATATTTTAAGTGTGTATTATTGTTCTTTTAAAACCTTGTGAAGGACTTTGAACGACACGCAAATATAGACTAATTTCTCATTTTACAAATCAAAATAATACAAAATGTCCTACGCACTCTATGCAACACTGGGTGCAGACTCCTCTAGGTATCCAACCCTCACTGGGATACAGGTATCAAATGAACAACAGATTGAGGGTCACACTCCAAGGATTCTTTCCAAACTTTTATTGGTGACCACATTTCAGAACACAATATTTGGGGGGTAAACGTGACCCCATGCTTGTCATATGCTTGTATGTTTGTGTGCACGTATTGTAACGTATTGTGACCTTTGATCTCTGCAATTTATATATATATGTCCTACTATTAATTTTTCGTTTGTTTGTTCTAAGATTTTTCAGTCATATTTCATTTTGCCATATTATATCATCACATTACTCTCAATAAACAGAAGTTATTACAGAGCTCTATTGTCTGTCTATATCTGCAGCAAATAATTTAAATTAAATGTAACGTCTAACCCCTCCTGTGGATCTAAGGACATTGCAAGAGAGGTAGAATTGAAATTTAAAGCCAAGACTGTCTTGCAGATCCAGAGACTGTTGATAACTATAGTTATGTTTGAATATGCTATTAATTTAATGATTTTAATGCTTATGTCATAAATATCTATTTTCAGGTACTTTCTTTTTGTTGTTACTGTGCTACCAGTCCCATCCTGACAGTGATCGGTCTTTGTATTTTCCATAGGAAGATTTATGATGTGCCTTTTCCCACACTCCTGTGTATGGGGAAGAGTATTATATCACCATTAGCAGACTTAAGCAAAGTATCTGCACAGTATTATACAATACATCTTATTCTTACTAGTCTACAGAGAAAACACAGTGGTGTAAGTCACTAGAAAGAACAATGTTCAGCATTATGGTGTGATTGGCTACCAGCAAAATCATTGCTATGTTAAGGTGGCCATAAACATTAGCGATATTAGGTAAATCCCATTGATGCACGACAGGATTTACCTATTATCGCTAATGTGTATGGGCCGAATACAACCACCTGTAAATGCAGACGAAATTCTGTGTTCAGAATTACGGTCAGTCGGGAAAGACAGAATGTTTCTGGCTGTCTGTATTGGCTCCCTTTACTTTAAAGTAAAGAGAGCTGATACCATCGGTCCTTGTATGGCTGTATGGCTGCATGGCTGACCAGTCCCAATAACGCGATCGGTCGGGTCCATGTGTGCGGTTCCCATAGAATTGCAGACAGATACCAATGTGATCTGGTGGCACATTGCAATGGAAATCACATGAGTATGGCCCACTTTAGTCTTGATTTACCGACTGTGATTGCATGGATGTCATAAATGATTGGACAATGTAAGACACAGGCTGAGAAACTTCCTTGTACAACTTTCTTATTGGTTGGTAACAGACTCCCTAATCATGTTACCTCCGTGCATGTGGCTCTACATATGTTTGATTAAACCATTTAGGTAACATTGGGCAGGCAATTACAGAAGCACTACTTATGGTATTTCCATTTGATTGTTTAGGTCAAATTGGGCAGGTGAAAACACACAAATTAATGATTTTGCTTTGCTTGGGGAAGTTTAATGAAGACTTTGCATGTCTCCTTCCAAAGCTAATGCACGCTATATTTTAGCCGGAAACAGTTGGCAGAAAAGCCAGTGGTGATTGGCGTTCGGGGGTAAGTTCTCAATTTCTCAATCTTCGAGTGAACTATTCCTTTAAGATCTATTTTTATTAGTAATCTTTCTCAGTAATTTATTTAACATCTGTATTAACATACCTGTATATCTCTGTATGACAAAAGCAGATTGATGATTATGTCAGGTGAAAGCAGTTCGATGTTGTCCACTCGCTGGCGTATCCTCATTAGTTCAGCAGCTAGCTCCTTGCCAGTGTACTGGTCTCGAGCCCTTCTGATATCATTGAGTATTGCTTCTCGAAAGTACTGGCTTTTTTTTTATAACAAACATAAAGAAACAAAAAGGCAGAAATATACTGTAACCAAACTCAACTTCTTTTGATTAACAGAATGTAATAAATATTAGGACTTGGGTTAAGGCTTTACAAATTACATTTTGAAGATCTCATTATAATCACTAGTGATATGTTTTTGGAAACAAGTTGTATTTTTTTTTTTTTTTGCTGGCTTGGATGGTCACAATTTCTGTCTAAAAATGCAGCACTCAGGGCTCATTCACTGTCACCTGTGCATGTGACAAAGAGGAAGAGATTTGGGATGGAGGGTTGGTAATGGACTAGATAGAGCTGGGAGTCAAAGATAAACATTCAAGGTTACCACTAGGTGCTTGAACACATGGACCTATTTAGGTGGATCCAGAGAAACAAAGGAAATAAACTCACCAGGATGTTGTCTGTGCCATTTTTAGAATTTGAACAAAGCGATCCACCAGTGGCAAACATATGGGACCAAGCAATAACTCAAAGTTGGGCTGCATTAGCTCGGTTATTCCTTTCATAAAGCTACTTTCACAGCAGAACACCTTGTTATGTGGTGTTATCATGTAAGGAAGAAATGTGTAATTAGCAGTGCACACCTGTAAAAATAAAAGTAAAAACATATTTATAAACTGTCATATACACCTAAACACATGTCAGCAGTTCCAATCTTACAAATGTTCTCAATTTTTTTTGTCTTTTGATTTTACAAAAAACAACTGGTGACTGCTAAATTATTTGTATAAAGGATGAATATAGCATCTGCGGACTGTGTTCATTTATGAAGCCTTGACAATACTAGTTGTACAATAAAAAAAATCACAGCTGTACAATCCTTGTAATTTCGAAGCCAAGGCTTATACATTCAATTTTTATACATGCAATAAATATTTATACTAGCTTTCTGGCACTTTAAGGTTTTACTCAAGATAAAAAATATTAGAGTTGAACAAGAAAAATAGATTAGTAGAAAAAAGGGCAATGGAATTTTCGCCAAGGTTACTGGTGCCACGATTTTGGCCATGATTCTGATCTCTGCTGCTCGTGATTTAAAAAAAAGTGTGTGAATCATCTTCAACCTTTTATTTTAAAGAAGATTTCCAACATTTTTTCCAGGCCACTACACAATTTATAAGTTTTATAGTTATCATGATCACATTTTTGTGTGTCTGTATTAGAAAGTGCTTTATAGGATAGGGTTAGCAGCATGAATTGGATCATTTGCAATGTATTGTATGACTATATAATTGTAAAGCAAAACAGAAGAAGTTGACGCTATATAAATCCCTAATATTAATAACAATTGATTTTGCTAAAAAAAAATTCAGTAATCAGTAGTTGATCTGACAAAAATATTGGGCCAGCTGAACTATCAGGCCAAAAAATTGGCCCACATGTACCAAGTCACAGTCTTTAAGGCTAACTTAAAGGGGAACTGTGGTCTCCAAACAAGTTGAGTTTAAATGAAAGGCCAGTTTCCTACCTTTAAAACGAGCCCCATCAACACTCGTCTATGTGCTTCACAGCCCAAGATATAAAGAAATGACTGACCAGAAAGTTAATAGGTGGGAGGCTGACATGTGACATTCCTAAGGCTTCTCTGCACAGTGCCGCCGGCGAGCACAGCCTCAGACACCCTCAGTGTGTGAGGGAGACAGGAAGTCCCTCCTCCTCTCTGCTGTGTGAAGGACCTGCAGCTGCAGAGAAGGTAAGGGAATCTACAGCCCTTCTCTCTCACTATGTGAAAACAGCCTTTTCAGGCAGAGTTCTCAATCTGCCTGAAAAGGCTGTTCCACAGAGTTTTCGGGGGGGTAGGTGGGGTGTCAGAGTGGCCCGCAGCACCTGTGAGCAGGTGGGGCTTAGGCACCCGTGAGTGGGCGGACCATGGCACCCGCAAGCGGGCGTGGCTTAGGCGTCGTGGGTGGGGGGGCCACGGACACCCAGGAGTGGGCGGGCGTCACAGTGTGGGCGAATTAGGGCAATGGCGTAAGGGGGGGCTGCAACCCGGAAACTGGAGGACCTACACGGGTCCATGTAGTGGTTGAGGGACCTATCGGGGGGCATTGCCACACCACAGGGGTGGAAGACCCAACAGGGCCAGATTACGAACGGGTACAGGCCTCTTCAGAGCAGGAAGCAGGAAGTGCAGGGGACCTGGTGATGCTGCTGCCATATCACACACAAAAATGTAAATATCTTACAAACTACGCAAAATAAACAATGGAAATAAATTGCAAAAACTCTCAAGAGAGCAATTCCTATCAATTTACCTAAAGTCATTTTTGGACCACAGTTCCTCTTTAAGTTATAGGCATGTAAAGTTACAATTGAATGTCGTGTTTTTTTAACACGTGTGTGTAGAACACAGTTCCCCTTTATGTTAACTGTACTACCATAAAGGGGAACTAACATAAAAGATGCAATTTTCAAACCACAAAGCAAAGTGGTTTATCTTCCTTTCTCAATATCAGCAATTAATCATTTTGAAAACACAAGAAATAAAATTGTAACTGTTAAAGCTTCATTTAAAGCAGATAGTTTTATGTGCACATGATACTTACATTGTTCTTCTGGCAGATAATTTCCTAAAAGAAACAAAAGAGCAACATATTACACATACAAACTACATTAAAAAAATCTTTACCTCAGAATCAAGATTTCTCCAAATGCAATATCACTAATGCACAATACATTATTAGATGGACCTGCCTACATTCCCATCACATTTTGACAACCGTATTTGTCAATCACAAATGAACGAATAATTTTGATTGATTTGATGATCATGTCAAAACAAATGTCAAATATCGACCCAGTGTAGTTTTTTTAAGGAAAAAAACAAAACACGGATGAAAGTTAAAAGTTGGTCCTTTTATAAAAAAGAATAATTATATAACTATAATTCCGATATTGTTGCCACTATTTACTTCTAATATTTAATACAACACTGAGAAGTTCAAAGGTAATTTACCATGCACAGAAAATTCTACTGTATCCTGGCTGTAACTAGTCCCTAGTGATCTTTCTTTTCTCAATTGAAAGGTCTGGTGTGGTAGTATAGCCAATACAGTGGTATTGTATTGCCCCCTTGAAGTTTTCTACATTTTGTCACATTACTGCCACAAACATGAATCGATTTTATTGGAATTCCACGTGAAAGACCAATATAAAGTGGTTTACACGTGGAACGAAAATCATTCATGATTCCAAACATTTTTAACAAATCAATAACTGCAAAGTGGGGTGTGCATAATTATTCAGCCCCCTTTGGTCTGAGTGCAGTTAGTTGCCCATAAACATTGTCTAATGAGTGCTAATGATTAAATAGAGTGCACCTGTGTGTAATCTAATGTCAGTACAAATACAGCTGCTCTGTGAAAGCCTCAGAGGTTGTCTAAGAGAATCTTGGGATCAACAACACCAAGTCCAAAGAACACACCAGACAGGTCAGGGATAAAGTTATTGAGAAATTTAAAGGCTATGTCCACCCCTAAAATAGAAATTTAATATTCTGCTCCCCCCGTCCCCAGCCCCAACCGCATGTTTTGTTTTTTTAAAAAGCCCCCCCAAACTCTTACTTACCTCCCTCGATCCTCCGCCGCACTGCCGGCCCTCTGCTTGCGAGAATGCAAGCAGAGGGGCGGGACCGGCAGTCGCGTCTGGTGATTGGCTGAGCGGCAGCCAATCACGGACGCGGCTGCCGGTCATTCAGTGCAGCGGAGGAAAGCGGAGAGGTAAGTAAGAGTTTGGGGAGCTTTTTAAAAAAAACAAACATGCGGTTGGGGCTGGGGGACATGGGGGAGCATAATATTTAGGGGGTTTAATGCTAGGGGGAGGGATAGTAGAACGGGAGGGAGAGGGAGGGAGAGGGAGGGGGGAGGGAGGGGGGAGAAGGGCTGCAGCACGCATGGCAGGAATATCCGGGAGGCCAGGTAGCAGGCAGTGTCCTATATGGACCTGTAGCCTCTGGTGGGCAGTTTTTGGAAATTTGGGGGGGGACTACAGGAGAACCAGATGGAGTTGGGATGTGAGGTAAGGATTAAACTACACTACATGGTGGGGCCAGTAGTTGGGGGTTGTAGTTATAGTTTTGGGGGTGGACATGGCCTTTAAAGCAGGCTTTAGGCTACAAAAAGATTTCCAAAGCCTTGAACATCCCACGGAGCACTGTTCAAGCAATCATTCACAAAAGGAGTATGGCACAACTGTAAACCTACCAAGACAAGGCCATCCACCTAAACTCACAGCGCTGATCAGAAATGCAAGAGGCCCATGGTGACTCTGGACGAGCTGCAGAGATCTACAGCTCTGGTAGGGGAATCTGTCCATAGGACAACTATTAGTCGTGCACTGCACAAAGTTGCCCTTTATGGAAGAGTGGCAAGAAGAAAGCCATTGTTAACAGAAAAGCATAAGAAGTCCTGTTTGCAGTTTGCCACAAGCCATGTGAGGGACACAGCAAACATGTGGAAGAAGGTGCTCTGGTCAGATGAGACCAAAACGGAATCTTTAAAGGGTATGTACACCGTTATTTTAAACTTTTATGTTTCCAGTTTAACTGAATGACAGGAAGTAAATATGCTATGTCTTACCTCCTGTCCTTCAGTAAAACTTACTCCTGCTCTCCTGTAAGTTTTACTTAATTATTAAGGATTAAATTCTTAAATGATTAAATGTGTCCAAAAATAAATTAGCTCTTGAACAGACCTACCTTCAGTGATTGCAGGGAATCTGAGTTTGTATCACAATACAGGATTATGTTGTTGGCCATGCTAAAGCTTTCTCTAACACCCAGATGGTAGAACAGGGAGGGCTGTCGAAAAGCATCACTCATCTCAACCACTGCAATATCTGCATATCACAAAAACACAATTATTTTTCCTTTGAAAACTGTATTTGAATTGTTACCACAATACACACTTTGACCTCATTTACACTGTAACCAAATCCCTAAAAGGTTACTGATGCTGCATGATTTAACAGTTAACAAATATACAATATATACAAATATTTCTTTCAATATGTACTCAGAACCCCACAAGCTTCTGCAGGAAGCAGTCCCCCATTGGTTTCGTGACATCGGTCACTTCATCAGAGGCCTCTCCGATAAATAAAGATATATTTTTCTATATATTGATCAATGTTCTATATTTTGAAGCATTCTGTGTTTGGTGTATTGATGTCTGAGAGATGAATAAAAATAAGTAATAATATTTTTATGTAAGGGTTCCCCAAGATATTAAAGGGCATGTTCACCCTTGGAAAAAAAAACTGGTCAGTTGTCAGTTACCTGACCCCAACCCTAACTGATATATTTTGCACTTTATTACCTGCATTACTAATCAGATATTTATGATTATTATCCCCATTTTGGCAGAGTAAGCTGGCCCCTCCCTCCATTCACTTAATCAAGGCAGTGATTGCTGTCATTACAACCAATGATTGACTGCTGTTTTACCTGCTGCCTCCTCTGAACATGCTCCAGCTTATAAAAAGCTTTTAGAGCAGAGGGAGGAGGCAGATACATTTGCTAGAATAGCAATATGCTGGTTACAAACGCATGTAATAAACTGGAAAAATATATCAGTTAGGGTTGTGGCCAGATATATATGATATAGTCACCATTTTTTTGTTTTAAGGGTGGACATACCCTCAACATTTTTCAAGGGTTCCATAAGTATAAAAATGTGGAGAAACAATGGTATTGACCCATCCCCTGTTGTGAATTTGGATGCATTTTTTAAAATAGAAATATATTTATAGATCTATCATTAACATTTGTATAAATTATGTATTTTGATGATTTCCTGACAGAGAAAGAAAAAGATAAATAATAATATATAATCATTATTTTAAGTAGGGATTCCCCAAGACACGGAAATTGGGTTCACCACAGATAAAAAGGTTGAGACTGCTATAAACGGTAGCTAGGTTGTTTGTAAATGGCACAGGTACTGTGGCTCTATATTCAGCACTACATAGGAAAATAAATATAAAGCAATAAAATGTACAATATATATGGAATGGTGGATAGTTTACCAGCTGACCGTGGAACAGTCTAATTCATGACTCAGCACATCTAAAGAGTTAGTCATGATGAGCAAAATGTTCACTGCTTCCTGCCTCGGATCTGATTTCTAAAGTCAACACAATGTAAACTAACACTGCAAAAGTTCTGCTTACAATGAGACACTCCTTATCATTTGCTGTATTTAGTACCCAACATAATTTTATGCTGTAAATATTTTAGGCTATGCATTAGAAAATGATGCATTGTGCCAAAATTAAACAAATAAAACAAAAAATTCTTGACAGTTTCTGAATTATACTATGGGCCATATTTATAAACGGGCGATAATAGCGCGTAAAATTACCGCTGCACACCACGCGCGGAAAAATACAGCTATTTGGTGGGGGTCCCGCTGCTTGAACCGGGACCACCAGTGAGTGGCTCTTAAAAGAGCCCTTAGGCGGCGTCTTCTTTCTTCCATCCAGCCCAGCTCCACTGAGGCCGCTGACCCCCGAGAGGTACCCCTGGCAGCCGATGTTGCCGGCGTCTTGATCCATCGCGATGTCTTCGGGCTGGCAACACCAACCCCACTGACGTCACCAATGCCGAGGAACAGCCTCAATGCGGCCGGCCTTAGCAGAGCTGATGTTGCCAGCCGCTTCTTTCTTCAGCCATTTACTGCGATGGCATCTGTGGCGGGGTGCACCTCTTATATAGGTTTGCAGAAAACCCTAATCCGTTTCTGATTGGTCAATTTTATAATGCTTGGTTTAATGTTTATACATTAACCAATCAGATTTCATAAAAATTTCTGGGGGTCTCTCATAGGTTGGTGGATGGGAAGAAAGAAGACGCGCCAAAGGCTCTTTTAAGAGCCGCTCACTGGGGGTCCCAGTTGCCACAAGGGCCCTTACAAGGGCCGCGGAGGGAGGTCACGGTTTGAGCTGCGGGACCCCTTAAGCCGCAAAGGCCCTCCTCAGGGCCACAAGGGCACTTGTAAGTGCCGCAAGGGGCCCTCATGGCCAGGGAAGGGGGTCCCGGTTCGAGCAGCGGGACCCCTAAGCCCCAAAGGGCTCTGTTAGAGCCACAAGGGCACTTGTAAGTGCCGCAAAGGCCCTGATAGGGCCGGGAGGGGGGTCCCGGCTTGGCTGCGGGACCCTTAAGCCCCAAAAGGCACTTTTCAGTGCCCCACTTGGAGTGTCCCGCCACACCCTCCAGCGGGCCCTTCCCTCCCCCTTCCCAGCAGCCCCTCCCAGCCCCCCCTGCCCCGTAATCTCGTGGCGGGTGAACGCATCCGCCACAGGGGGCGAGGGTGGGGTGGGCATACACCCCCGCCCTCGCCATGAGGGGCGAGGGTGGGGTGGGCGTACCACCCCACCGCGCCCCTCTGATCAATGCGACCACCCGGCATCCTTTCCCGGCATCCCTTCTCATCAATCTCGTCCGTTTTCGCCACCTTCAAGGTGGCGAAGTGAAACGGCTGAGATTAACGCGGCGCATCAGTTACTGCCACTTTATAAATAGAAGCGAGCGGTAACTGATGCGAAGTTAACGAGGCGTTAACTTTTCACGGCCGGGTTTTCGCGCATTGGTAAATCACGATATTATCGATTTTAGAAAACTGCGGAAAACTTGGCCGCGAAAAGTTACCGCTCGTTTATAAATATCCCCTATGTGTAAGCCGGAAGCAGATGGGAAATGAAAGAGGACTTAGGGGAACAGCCTTTAAAATATTAATGCTGTGGATTCCATTTGATCCTTTTTCATAGGCTAGGCCCCAGACTGAGAAATATGGTGAAGCTGGACTGGAATAGTGATCATAACTTTAGATAAGTATTCTAACTGATCCATTGTGACTGTATGTAGCTTCATCTTGGCTACATACCAAAGAAATGGGGGTGTTTTGTATAGTATAGTGGCCCTGTGAAGAGATTTATTGAATGAATTTCAGTTACAGATGATGCCTACAAATACAACAACTTGTTATAGCTATATGGGCCATATTTATAAAGTCGCGATATCGCTAAAAAGGTATCGTAAATTTACGATCACTAAACCGATTGGAAATTAACGATCGGTTTAATGTACATTTACGACCGAGAACGTAAATTAACTAGCTTGCGGTATCGCTAAAAAGGGATATCGCGGGTTAATAAATATGGCCCTATGTGTCTTATGTATATCTTATGTATGTGATGTGATAAAGCTTGTTTCTGTGTGTTCTTGTGCATACTGTGTAAGTGATGCCTTTCTTGGTGGTTTTCCTAATATAAAACTAAAAAGGGCTCTTACACAATAGGGGGGATTTCGGAACGATTTTATGAGGTAAAATGGCACTGAATCGCTTTTGAACATATGGTAATGTAAGTATGAACGTTAACATTCACAACTGCGAGCTGCGATGCAATGTGTTTTCACTGTTCCCCACTGCGGTACCACACACAGTGTGTTCACACAGCCTAAAGCAAATGATCAAATAATTGCAGGGTGCTGACAATTCTTTTGTCATCCAACACAACTGGTTGGAAAATCTGCTAAAAATGGATGAGTAAATGTTTAAAGCCTCGTACACACATGCGATTGCGGTTACACACCCACGACGCACAATGTGTCCGAACATCCGTTTCAGCCGATAATCGTCCCTTTATCGGCCGAAACAGACAGTCGTTCAGAGATCCGCCTGGTCGGTCATGCAACGATCCCCAACCGAACGCCCATTTCAGCTGATAAAGTGCCCATACACGGGCCGATTATTGGCCAAAACGAACATTCGGACACAATGTGCGTCGTGGGTCAGGACCCGTGATCGCACATGTGTACGAACCTTTAGAGATGCGAATTAAACAGGTCTAGCACGTTATGTAAGGCACAAGTGGCATAGCAACTCCCCTTTCACAAAAAGGGGAAGCAATGAAACCATAGAAACTTTTAGCAATAATGAATGACTAGTAGATTATCCTTCAGCGTATTCCTTTTTTGCTGAGAAAGAATTTTAACTGGTTCTCCATTCCTACTTAGGGCTGGGCCACACTAGCGCATTTTTCACGCGTTTTCGCTCACGATTGAGACCAAATGGAAATTGCGGGGACACGAGAATTCCTGTAATTTCCGTTGCACATCCCTTTTGGGTTTTGCGTTCATCCATTTTTTCCCGCAATTGCATTCATTTTCTCTTTGTAAATAGCGAACACGCGTGTGCGATAACGCTCGCTATTTCGTGCGCGATTTTGTGCATTGTAATGTGGCCTCAGCCTGCTGTACATTGCATTTACTGTGACAGGCATTGATAAACACGCTGTCATACATATTCATTGATCAGGATGTGTCACCCTAAATTTATAATAATTGTAAATATTGAAACAATGTTTATAGTTTACACTTGTTATATTAAATGTTGCCTTTATTGTATGCTGTACATTGTACTTAATGTATCATTTCAGCTTTGTTATAATTATATTTCAAAGTGCAGTTTTGTCTGAAAAGGGACCTTATTCATTATATTCATATTGCAAACAATGAGAGGCTTCTCACTAACTACAGCAGCCATCTACCAAAGGGACGAATCATAACACTTGGGTTGGGAAAGATCATCTTTTCCCATCAGTGTATCCTGGCTGCTAACAGACTTCTTTGTACCTGGCATTTACAAGAAAAACCCTTAAAATCTAGTCAACTTCCTGTATTTATTTGAAAAACTGCTGCTTTCACATCTCAGATCTAAAAAAACAAGCCTTCTCGTTTGCTATTTTAAGCTGCCAAGATATTGTAACTTTAACACAGTGGTTCCGTTTCAATGGGGAGAATTCTCGAAGAAACACAGCAGCCATAATTTGAAACATAAATTGCCCTTTTCCTGGCACAATTGCAGAACAGGGAAACCCTGCAATAAAACCATTTGATTGCCATTGAGTTTACACTATTTAGATCTACTTTAAAGTACAACTCCACCCTCATAATGATATCTTTCAGAAAGAATGGCCTGAAATATATGATTAAAGTATGCCTGCTATGCTTTTGGATGCCTTGTGGAAACTGAGCAATTTAAGGTTGCCATAGAAGATACAATCCAATCGTATGATCTACGGATCTTTCGATCAGATTGGTCGGCGAACATTTTTTTTCAACTGGCCCAATAAGGGAAATTATTGGGTGATTATCGGATAACCGGATATCCCAATATAGCCTCAATAGCATCTATGGCCACCATTAGTGATCTGGTTCTGAGCTTCAGCTTTCTCAGATGAGGCAGCTAGGGGATTAGCATTCAATCATTGGCTGTGATGTCAACTTTCAAATTCATAGCTGACAGTTGCTAAATGGAAGAACAAGGAAACAAACCTACTAATTCATAAACCAAACGACAGTCTGCCAGCTCCAATATTTTTGCCTAATTAATCCTGCACACTATAGATTGTTTTGCCAGTTGCAAGTGATCAGTTGGGTCAGAGGTTTCTGTGATTTTTGGGCCCACTCAATAGACGTAACAGCTTGGGTTATCGATTAGACCTTCATTTTAATCAAGCCCAGTTGGTTTAAAATTTCCAATTTGTTTTACAGATAGATTGACACATGCCCACTATAAAATAAAACATTCATTGTTCAAAATACTACAAACTTCTTAGAGCACTGTAGCATTAAAGCAGTACAACTTGTTTAGCTATAGAAGAAAGTATTTGTGCCTAGAAGGCTAGACTCTTTACTGTTTATATAGAGACTGGTCTTTTAGAGGCACTGTTTAATAAATGGTTCCTTGTTTTTCTGGTCACCTTGATACTGTAATCAAACCTATAGTAGGTTTTAAGAGGGAGGACAGGGCATTGGCCCAAAAAACCCTATAGACCTTATTTGGGCTCTGATTAAATCAGCAAATGTAGCCTTAAAAGGAATGTCCAAACCCCCACCCACCCCCTGACCTGTCTGAGCTTTTTAAGATCCAGATCCATTACAACTGTGGCATCAGAGTTAGGTTTAGGCAGATTCAGACGGCACAAGCAAATGTTATGTTTTACGCCTAAAATTTTGGAAATAGTTATCCAGAGAAACATATCCATCTACTGGTATAAATAAGTGAAAGGTTATCTATAGAGTGCTAGAAAAGCGTTAAAACTCCATTAAAAGCAGTATTATTACATCAGTAATCAGAGTGCGCATCCAATATGTGGATTGTCTAATTGCACTCAATCAGGCTCATTTACCCAGAGCCGCTATCGCTCTGGGTAAATGCTCATTCCGTGATTGAATATCGCAGGGTTTTTTCATAACCCGTGCATCTGACATGGAGTCGGTAGCGAACTGGTTAGCGTGACTTTAATATATATATTTGCCCCTAAAAAAAAAAAAAAAAAAAAAAAAAAAAAAAAAAAAAAAATCCAGCTTCCTTTGGCAATATACACATTTTCCTTGGTTTTCACATTTTTTAAAATAGACATTACAATGCCATCTTGGAAATTGCTTAGTTTTGCTTTATGTAAAAATGTTCTGCTTCTACTGGGTATTTTTTGATCACTTTGTGAAGTTGACGTGGTGAAAATGTGTTAAAACAAAATGTTTTTAAGGTATAAAATAAGCAAAAAAAGATTGAGGTGCCATTCCTGCATTTCTGGGGACCTTTCTAGCCTGAAATCAGAAAATAGGCCTTTTTTTCCTGGAAGGTGTCAGTATGCCAATATTGCTGCAAAAGAATAGCCTTGGTGTATTTCCCACAACAGCAGATGTCCATGGGGCTTTTTACTTTTTTTTTTTTACATATCATTTGAATATCTGCCAGGTAGGTGATAGATTATTTATAGATTATTGATAGATTATTTATCATAAATGTAGAAATGTCACCTGGGTATTTTCCCAAAATTGCTACAGCCTAAAACTTAAGGCTGCTTCCTGAGTTTCCTCCTCTGTCTAGGCTGTGCAAACATGTAACATACACAGAGAAGGTTTAAACCTATAAGACAGGAGCTGGTGAGGATCAAGGAGAATCTCTTCTTTCTGTATTGCAAACATAGGGGTCCTTTGGTGTCCAGGTTGTAAATATTAAATGCTGTTGGGTAAACATGCCCTTTAACATTACATGCCTGGATTTCATTTTTTATTTGGATATGGTTTAGTTTTTTTACCCCATTACCTTACATTTCATAGTTTTTAATGTTACTTTTTTTTGCCTTTTTATAAATATGGCATAAAAAAAAGACAAAAATGCTAAAATTTCACTGCACTGCCAAGAAACGTTAAAGCTCCTTTACAAATTATGGCCAGTATTTACATATTTGTGGTTTCTGGTCCTTGACATTTAATTTTATTTTATTCCTTACCAGGACAAAGTGGGTGGGCTAAAAACAATATATCAGCAACAGTCCTTATGAATATATTTATACTGTAGATTATCTTAAGTATGCACTACACACACACATCAAATTAAAAGTGTAACCCTAAAAAAAACTTTTGGTGACTCTGAACTGCCTATCTGTCCAGGTAAACCTGAAACCTGAGTAGAGGTAACAACACATGACGGCGTTTTCAGGATTATGTACTCCAAAACTTGCCAAACAGGTTTATTAAGAGTTCACAAACCCCATAGCACAAATGTTCAAATGAAACAGGGGGAGGGTAGAAAGAATATCTGTTCCTAGCTGTCTGATCCTAGCTGAACACAAACATCTATAATGTTCCAAATGTGAGATCTAAATAACTATGTTAGAGTTCTTTGGAAGTCAGAGAATCATAATGATTATATTAAATTTGACACCTCCAGACACAGTAGCAGACCAAGCAGGTGATAATAGTCAGACCGTCAAAAGTCAGCAATGGAAAATTAGCAAAATACAGGGGTGGAGCCAGAAATCATTTCCAAGAGTCAAGCTACCCCAAATAGGAAAGGTTTTTCCAGACAGCATATAAATGAAGATCAGAAAAGTCTGTAACAGGAAAATCATGACACAAATCACACCACCAATAGAGTAGCCAAGCTAAAATAGGCAAACTCTATGGGCTGGGAACATTCAAAGAAGCAATAACCAATGAAAAAAAGAGAACATGAAAAAACTCTTTGACCACTAGACAAAGAATAAAGGTTCGTACACATGGCAGGTAATTTTCGCACGATCTGCCTGAAGAAACGTTCTGCGACCATCTTGCTATGCACTAGTTCTGCCAATGACACCTGTAGTTACATCAACGATAGTGGATAGATATTGCTTGTTGGTAAAGGTGTATACATGTATGTATAATTTTATTTATAAAGAGCCACCTGGGTACGCAGCGCTGTACCATTATAAAATACAGAGTAACAAACAAGGGGATAAGTGCAATTATACAGATAAATGAAAATGAAATACAATTCATACATATAATAAATAATATATATATATACACATGTCATATATACATATATATATATATATATATATATATATATATAATGTATAAATTGATAGTGCAGCCTGCCTTGACACATCAGGAATGAGAACCCTGCCCGAAGAGCTTACAATCTAGGGTTAGGTGAATTACTTATTACATGACGTTCGGATCTCGAAATGTTGCACATGTGTATTTCATCAATCTTCCATCACACTCTACCAATAATCTGCTGACATCGTACAAACATACCAAATTGTATGTTTTGCTACCGCCCAGAGTGTATTTTTACTATTAGATAGATTAGATAAATTGTGAAAATGCTTTGGATGCTACAATATAATTTGGAAAATGTAAATAATTCACAATGGTACAGTAATTATTTGTTTATTGTAAAAACTGCAAATATATATACACCCGCCAGGCTGATCGGTGGAAAAAGCTGAGAATAGTTGTGGATCGTTGGTCTTAGAAGATCGTTAACATTATCTGACGTGTATAGGAAGCTTAGGTTTAGCTGTCTTGCTTGAGGTAACATCACCTGGAGGTAAGGGTGTTTGGAAATTCCAGGGGGGTGGTTGGGGCAAGGTATGGTGTGTGTGGTGTGGGGGGGGGGGGGTGTGTGTTTCATGTTGGCCTATATCAGGAATGTCAAACTTAATCACTTAAGGGGCCAAAACCAAAAACAGGCTAAGTGGTGGGACAATTTTTTTTATTAGGATAAGTCTATCTAGTCCAACCTACTCAGCAATACCTACATTTCCTGCATAACTGTTGTTAAAGGGCATGTCCACCCCTCACACTAAAATTTAACCCACTACTGGCCCCACTGTGAAGTTTACAGCGTCTGCCGGTCTGGCCCCTGTTTGCAACTTCCTGCAAACAGGGAGCCGCCAGGAGAGTGCCACAGGAGTCAAGGACTGTAAGTATGATTTGGATTTGTTTTTTAAAGAACTTACACAGCGTTTGGGTCTAGGCAGGGAGGAGCTACCTTATATTAAAATGTAAGTTTTAGGGTGGACATGCAAAAATCAGTTCCAATATGTTAGAATAAAGTTCTGTTTTTACTTGAGCCTACTATCCTCTGGGCTTTTTTCTTTTCATTGATATTACAAGTCCCTTAAATGCAGTCCCTAGCAGCGGCATAACTATATATCTGCTTGCTAGATACCACGATTAGCTGTTTTTAAAAAGCTGATTGCACGTATCTTAGTAAAGGTGCGCGCGATCAGCTGTTTAAAATCAACTGATCAATACTGCTGGTTTTGACGGCACAAATGGATAGCAGTCTAGTAAGCCTTGGATGCTGTACAGTCACCGGGGGCCACAAAAAACATCGAGACGGGCCAAATTTAAAAATAATTTGCCTTAGAAATGTTTCAGTGCCAGTTTTTAATCCCTCTGGCTAAGTGCAGTGAAAAATATTGTTACAAATATGGTTACAAGGCAGGATTCAGGCAGAGACATGGCTTACCTTACTTGTAACATTTTTCATTGAACTCAGCCAGGGAAACCGCAAACGTATAAAATTACTAAACCTAAAAGCAGAACGGGGGGTAGTAATACTTGATTCAACCTTCTATAAATAGACAGATTTGGTGTTTGTTGGGTGGAGTTTCCATTTATTTCGCAGCATACTTCTTTTTAAATTGCTAGGGGTTATACTGCTGCTGAATGATGGATGGCACATTGAGCTTTCCCTTGATATAAACAGGCAGTTGACATAGAACCAGCAGCAGTTTCTTCTTTCAAATCAATGCATTCTTTTCTTTCTACATCACATGGCAGCTAATTGTGCCATCTGCATCACATAAAAAGCTCTAAGGAAAGGCTGCATGTTATAGTAATGTGTACATTTGGATTGGATTGCTAAGTAACAGTTTGAATATATTTACATACTGTTTACCTGTGATATTTCTGTCTGTCCTGTATTCTTTATACTACGTCATGTTAAAAGTGTACTGTGTCTTTACAAGGTAATGGAATTGAATGAGATCCTTGGAAATAACAAAGTATCAATTCTAGGAATTCCTTACCACTGGAAGAAAGGCATTTGTCATGAAACAGAAAATTCTATGGTCCAGCACTGGGTCATTCTACTAACTGTAAATTTATAGCAAGTCCAAAACGAAATGACTTCTTTCCAGTTGTCTGCATTATTTAAAGGAATATTTGTTCCCGTTCTCAACAGAATGGTTCCAGCATCAGTTTCACAATGTAAAAGTGTTAATTAATGGTTACGCCACACTACTTTGGAAATGGTCAGTTTTATAGATTGCATCCGCAAAGACACAGTGATTACATGAACAGGTATCACAATGGACACACATACATTTTCCATAAGCTGTCCAATATTGATTTTTGGAAAGTGATACATAAAGGTCACTAATACGTAATATGGCATGTTGGGTGGCTGTACAGATGTAAAGGCAGCTGTGTTGGGGTTTGAGGGAAGATTGTGTTTCTAAAGCCATGTTTTGAAAAAAATCCTAGTAAATGGGAGCACAATGTTTTTGTCTCTTCCCCTTGCCTTCCCTTTCATTACCATATGCTAGGACAGTGACTGAGAGAAGGCAGAGAACAGTTACTGCCTGAGTATGGTGTCTCTTTGCCTAGTGGCTGTAAGTTTATGTTAAAGCGTATCTTTACTCTAATATAGTACCTTTAGATACAGCAATATTCCACTTCTCCAAAACTTTTTTCAGATTTTTAAGTAGATTCTGAGAAATCATTATTTTAATCACAGCATTTACAGGGAAAGACCTGTCAGAAATAATAATATGTAACCCATGCTTGACCTCTTTGCCTGCCAGCCAGTACACTTTCTGCAACATTTAAAGGGCATGTCCACCCCCAAAACTATAATCCCCCCCACTACTGGCCCCATTGTGTAGTTAGTTTCATCCTTACCTCACATCCTGCTACATCTGGATCTACTGTAGTCCCCCCCAAAGTCCTAAAAACGCCCACCAGGAGGATAGCAGAGTCCATATAGGACTCTGCCTCCTACCTGGCCTCCGGGAGAAGTTTGGCATGCGTACTGCAGCCCTTCACCCCCTCCTCTCCCTCCCGATTAGGATTCCTCCCCCTAGTGTAAAACCCTTTTGCTATAATAATCCCCCTGTCCCCCCAGCCCCAACCGCTATGTTTATTTTATTAGAAAGTGCCCCAAACATTACTTACCTCCCTCTTTCCTCCGCCGCACTGAATGACCGGCAGCCGCGTCCGTGATTGGCTGCCGCTCAGCCAATCACAGACGCGACTGCCGGTCCCGCCCTCTGCTTGCATTTTCTCGCAAGCAGAGGGCCGGCAGCGGCGGAGGAAAGAGGGGAGGTAAGTAAAGTTTGGGGAACTTTCTAATAAAATAATATAGCGGTTGGGCTGGGGGGCAGGGGGATTGTTATAGCAAAATGTATTTCAAGGGTGGACATACCCTTTAAGAGAATCAGCAGAAAAAAGACAGCAAGGGGAGGGAGGGGGAAATGTGTAAGAGCGACTGGTCCATGGTGAGGCTGTGCAGAACACATAAGTGTCGCAGACACTAAAAGAAGGCAGTGAGTAAGGGAGGGTGGGGGGAATTAGGAGCACTCACTAAACATTAATAATTTAATGACAACACAAGCACAGATAAACAGTGAGAGTACCATCATTTTACCATCTCCAAATTGTGTTTCAACAAATCATAAAATGACCCTTTAATGATTCAAATTATGAGTCTGGTTTTGAAGCTTCGTATTCAGTCCAACAGGACGAACAATGCCGACCCCTGAGTGTGTGCACACACGCAATGAACGATTGAACGATGTTTTGGGCAATAATTGCACGTGTGTGCATGCATTCGCCATGGTGGATCAACAAATGCCTCCTAACTAATGCATACACATGCGCTACTATCTCTGAAACAGGCTTTCACCGCGCATGTGTCTTGCGCACAGGGTTAAGCATCTACGTCCTATGGACATGTGGAATATGCAGGAACATGCAATAGAAGAGGTGCAAATGTTTGTAGTGGAAAATTAATGCAGTAGCTCAGTAAAAGGCTATCATACTGATTGGTTGCTGCAGAGTAATAGCACAGGAAACATTGCACCTCTTATTACATAAGCCTAAATCAATGATGGCAGAGAGAGAAAAAGAATATAACTTGGCCACCCAGCACCCAAGGAGGTAGGAATAAGATTTCTGACCTTCCTGGGAAAAACCCAACATGATTTTAAAGCCCATTTTTAAACTAAAGTTGCCCTTTAAAGTCTCTCTCCCCATGGCCAGCTAACATTAGACCAGCTTCACTCCTGCAGGACTGTAGAAGATTTCGGTTCCCTTCTAGGAACCTTTCTCAAGTTAAATACGGTATTTGGCTTGAGAAAGGTTCCTAGAAGGGAACCAAATGTTGCCTGCATTATAAGAATGTGAAATAAAACGTTAAAAAAAACCAACGTGCACAATCTTCTACTTTGGCTTTTCTGTACAACTATATCGATTGGTAGCACTGTGGCACCACTCTAAGGATTGGTGCCTGTATTACTGCTCGGAATATATATATATATTATACCGTATATACTCGAGTATAAACCGAGTTTTCAGGCTGAAAAATCAGCCTGAAAACTCGGACTCGGTTATACTCGAGTCACCACTTACCTGGGCATTCCGGCAGCCGCGCGATCTTTTTCTGTACTGGCGCGCCGGTCTGACGTCACTGCCGGCGCCAAGCCCGGGGCCGGGCAGTGACGTCACCGGCGCGCCAGTACAGGAATGCGCGCGCAGCTGCCGGAATGCCTGCCAGAAGCCGAGAAGAGAGCCCAGAGGGAGAAGAGAGCCCAGAGGGAGAAAGAGAGCCCAGAGGGAGAAGAGAGCCCAGAGGGAGAAGAGAGCCCACAGGGAGAAGAGAGCCCACGGGAGAAGAGAGCCCACGGAGAAGAGAGCCCACAGGTACAAACTGAACTGGGTGGGAGGGGGAGGGGGGCATTCAAGATGTTTGGAAACTACAACTCCCCAGCATGCTTTATTAGCTGGGAGTTGCAGTTTCCAAACATCTGAATGCCAAGTGAGGGTGGCATTCAAGATGTTTGGAAACTACAACTCCCAGCAGTTTATTAGCTGGGAGTTGTAGTTTCCAAACATGAATGCCACCCTCACTGGCATTCAAGATTGGCATTTCTACCCTCGGTTTATACTCGGGTCAACAACTTTATTAGGATTTTGCTGTGAAATTGGGTACCTCGGTTTATACGGGTCGGTTTATACTCGAGTATATACGGTATATATATATATTATTATATCATTATTTATACATTTTCAGGGGGCAATGCTGAAGATTGACACTAATGCAATGTAAAGAGTCAGTCTACAGCTGTACAACAATACGCATTTGCTGGTCCCATAAAATAACTCAACACCATTAATGTGTAAACTGCTGGCAATGAAAGTAAGGTACTATTGTCAAAATTAGCCAATCCCTCCCTGGTGTCATGTGACTCGTTAGGTGTTACAATATGTCAGGTGAGAATGGGGACAGGTGTGTTAAATTGGTATTATCACTCTCATACTGGTCACTGGAAGTTGGCATGGCACCTCATGGTAAAGAAAACTCTACAGGGAGATGTTATAAAAGTTCTTATTGTTAAAAATGGTGTAATTTTGCCCTAGCCAATCGGATGTTAGCTTTCAAATGGTAAATGGATCGATTGGTTGGAGCAATGTAGCACCATTTTTAAGAATAGACTTTTATTACATCTCCGGTAAGGTGGATATAAAACAGAATTGTTGCACTACCCTAAGATGGCCTAGGCTATTAATATATGCCCAACACCTGAAACTGAGATGCAGCATGGGAGCAAAGACCATACAGCGGTTTAACATACAGGTCCACCGTTCCACTTAGTACAGGCCTCGTCGACGACCAAAGTAGTTGAGTGCGTTGCTCTGCATTATCCAGAGGTTGTCTTTTGCAAATAGTTGTATGAGTGCTGTCGCTATTGCTTAGGGGGGAAAAGGTGGGAGGTTGCTTTTCAGTACTCACACTATACACTGCACACTGCACTCAAATTAGTCTTGTCTTGCAGACAAGCTGACTAAGGGATGGATTAATAGAACTATGTCCTGTAGTCTGATGAGACCACGATAAATTATTTGGTTAAGATGGTGTCAAGCGTGTGTGGTGGCAACCAGGTGAGGAATACAAAGACAAGTGTGTCTTGCATACAATCAAGCACGTTGGTGGGAGTATAATGGTTTAGGGCACTGGAGAGCTGCATTCCATTGAGGGGACCATAAATGCCAACATGTACTGCGACAACCTGAAGCAGAGATAATTCCCTCCCTTTGTAAACTGGGATGCATTGCAGTATGCTAACATGATAAGAACCTCAATCACCTCCAAAAAGACCAATGCCTTACTAAAGAAAGGAGGGTAAAGGTGCTGGACTGGCCAAGCAGGCTCCAGGCATAAACCCTATTAAGCATCTGTGGGGGATCTTCAAGCTTTATCATAGAGAAGTGGAAGAGGGTTCCAGGGGCAACCTGTGAAGCTCTAGTAAACTCCATGCCCAAAAGAGTTAAGCAGTGCTGGAAATAATGGTGGCAATACAAAATATTGACACTTAGGGCACAGTTTGGACATTTTTCACTTAATGGTGTACTTTGCAAGCGGTTTAGACATGATAGCTGTGTACTGAGTTATTTTGAAGGGGCAGCTAATTATACTGTAATATAAGATGTACACTTACTTGCATTGTATAATTGTACATAAGAATCACCCATTTCAGCCCCCTCTCCTAGGTTAACAGTGTTCTTAACAACACCCTCATACTACCACCCCACTACACCACCTGCTCCTACACACCCAGCCACACTAGAAGTGAATAATTGTCTGCATTAAGAAAAACGACAGCCTTTTCTGACTGTGACCCTCCTCTCTACTCAGGTTGTGGCCACATACCTCCTCTTGCTTATACATATAAAGACCACAGTCTCAACACCGCCTCCCTACCACGGCCGAAACCTTAACATATCATACTAACTTACTTTGTGATCTTAAGGCTGGGGAGAGGAGTGGGTGTTTGCACGTCTGCCACAGTCAACAAAACTGTTTCAAACAATCACAGCTCTTTGTTGTAAATGATGTAAGATCAGGGGTTTCGGTCGATTATATAGTGGACAATGTACCCCCAACTGTAAGTATATGGATATTTGAAGTCACAGGAAAAGTGCACAGAACTCCGAGGTGATCTCTAATGTCCGCATAATTTTAGTAGGGGTTACATTATTCATTATAACCTGCCCCTTTCCCCTCAATTGAAGGCATTAGTGCAGTGGCTTCAGACAATAGGCACCTAGCTTTTGGTAGCTGCAGCTCTGTTTAAATCGCCTGAATGAGTTTGTTGGTGTGTGACTATCATCTTTTGCTTCTAGTCTCTAGTCACCTGGAGTGGGGATTCAGATGCCTGCAACCCAGTCAGGTTTAGTGTGCACTACAAGTTTTGATCACTAACATAAAAAAAATTCCCTGTAACACAGCCACCCACTTATCTCTAAATGCTTCCTTCTAAGTTAACGGTAATCATTTTGGAAGGAAATGAAAAAAAGAAACTGCTGATTCAAATGATGTATCACTTGTCTTCTAAGAAAAAACCTAGTAGGTGAACCTCAAGTAATGTCACTTGCATATAGTTTAATGAAGATACAGCACTGATATGTGCAATCTACATTTTACAGCCTGTGTTTCTAATGATGTCCTGTTACATTACTGAAACCCACACGTGGACATATCTAGCAGCTATTGAGCATAATATTTCTTGAGCTGGAATTACCTAAACCACATGATTCAATTTGGTTAGTTCCTGGCTTAAACTTGAATATAGTTTTACACACCTATGTTAAAATAATTTGGTGAGTTATTGTAATTTTTTATCTTGTATAATGGTATTTACTTTATGCTGCCTAACATGCTTCTTTCATTTGTTTATAGGAGTAAAGTTACTCTGTAGACAAGAAAAAGGCTTGCAAGGGTAAAGGTTCCTCCACACACCACAAACTCACCTTCTGATGTTCCTGCAAAGTTCTCCAGATGTTGTCATGAGGTCAAGAGAATTTCCTGGCAGCGTTCCTCTAATTTGAAAGGATTGTGCACACAAAAAAGGAAATTTTGTGCGCTAACATAACGAGGATACTTTTATTTAAGCAGATTTTTTGTGTGTGCACTACTTTAACCTGTGGGAGCAGGCCTGCAGAGGTCTGATCTTTTTTTGCGATGTCAATTGAATTTTGCATCTATAAAACCTCTAATAAGAGCAGAAAGAACTGCCGGATTTACCTTCTGATGTTCCTACAACGTTTCCTGCTCCAGCCCATTAATTTGTGATCAAGCCTTGATCTCAAATATGATTGGGCCAGGCGGTTTTAAATAAGAAATGTAGTCATACACTTTCTTAAAGACAGAGCACTAGAAAACACTGTACTTTCTTTTAAATCTAGTAGTAAAATTAGCCTCTTAACTAAACAAGTTGGGGCTAAGATTCTCCACATTTCTTAGTGGTAAATTCCTAAACCCCCAGGGTTGGTTTTACTATAGAAGCAAACAGGCTAATTGTCCTTGGCCCAAAACCCTAACCAAAGGTTTTAAATGGTAAAAAGTAAAAAAAATGGGCACCACACAGTGTGCTGTCCAGGGCCCCCCACATACCTGTCCCAAAAGCATTGTCCTTGAACCAATAAAATCATATAAAATATGTATTTCATAACATTTTCAGGGATGTATGCACATGGCAAAAAATTGATTTTGAAAATTATTTACAATAAATGTAGGTTTTTAACAATACTTTTTCTGGGAAAGAATACATTTGATCTCCTTGAGGAGGAGTTTTTGAGACAAAGTATCAATAATCTTGCTAAAAGCCTTTTAGATATTCATTCAAGGTTCGATTGCAAATGAATGGGCCAGCAAAAACTGTGGGAATGTCATAAGGTAAAAACGCCTTCTTCCTGCTCTTATTAGACATTCAATAGACAACGATCATTGTCAAAATCCAACACTGCTGATTTTATACATTAGGCACTTTCTGTAATTTTCTTATTTTCAAAAAAAATATATGTAGTATATAAAAATAATTATATTATGACCGATTTAAGGTCATCTTACCAATTTGCTAATATAAAATGTAGAGTCTGCATTACAAAGTGAATGGTGGATTTATTTGAAACCAATCATCAAAACATACAAGGTTTAAGCGGATAACCCTTCTTCAGGTCCTGATGAATGGGGCTTGTACCCTCGAAACCTTGTATGTGTTGATGATTGGTTTCAAATAAATCCACCATTCACTTTGGAGGACAACTCTACATTTTCTATTTACGATTAAAGGGTATGTCCACCCTAAAATTGAATTTTTAATATAAGATCCCCCCTGGGCTCCCAGCCCCAACCGCTATTTTTTTTTTAGAAAGCCCCCCAAACTCTATTACCCCCCTCTTTCTCCACCGCGCTCCCGGCCCTCTGCTTGCAAGGAAATGCAAGCAGAGAGGCGGGACCGGCAGCCGCGTCTGTGATTGCTGGCGGCGCCAACAGACGCGCGCGCAGTCACTTCGCGGGGAAGAGAGAGGTAAGTAAGAGTTTGGGGAGCTTTCTAAAAATAAAAAATATGCGTTGGGGCTGGGAGACATGGGGGAATACCGTACTGAAGGGATTTTATGCTAGGGGAGGGATAGTAGAACGGGAGGAGAGGGAGGGAGAGGGAGGGGGGGAGGGGGGAGAAGGGCTGCAGTACGATGGCAAAAATCTACCTGAGGCTAGCTAGCAGCAGTGTCCTATATGGACTCTGCTAGCCTCCTGGTGGGCAGTTTTTGGGACTTTGGGGGGGATTACAGGAGAACCCTATGGAGCTGGGATGTGAGGTAAGGATTTAAACTACACTACATGGTGGGGCCAGTAGTTGGGGGGATTATAGTTTTGGGGTGGACATGCCCTTTAAGTATGTTCCCTTGAAAGTAGGAAAACTGATGTCTGCACCCCGTGGGGTAAGTGTGGATATGGACTTTGTTTGTTACTTGGATTCAAGATCTTACCAATTTACTGAAACAAATGCAAATACACAATTTACAATTTGCCAACTAGATTGCATTGTCTCATAGATGCAAAAGTGTAGTACTTCACTTTACTGCACACAGAGGTGCTTATTTTTGTTATGCTATATCTATTGTAGTTTGGCAGAGCCCATATTGGCTCACTGTCCTGCACCCAGTTGCATTACTCATTTCCTATTTTTACTCACTGAACAGTTATTACAGTAGGCAATCTGCCCATAATCTCATTGTTACAGTTCTTAACTTGGCCTGATGGTTGGCAGAACAGATCAAGAGAAATTCATCATTTAAAAACTTTAAAAGGGAATGGAGGCCGTATGTTTGTATTTCTTAATACATGTAATTATTATTATTATATAGCAGATTTATTTATATTCTTACATATATTATGCAGCACTATTATCTTATAACCTAACCATGTAGTGGATTTCTATGGGAGGAACTGTAAGATTATAGCCTTATAATCTTACAGTTCCAGGAGAAGGAAACCAGAAGCCACAAGGGGTAGGTTATAATAAGAGTGCACACGAACTGTAAATTAAAGTGATATTATAAGTCACCGAGGAGTTCCGTGCCTTGTATAAAGGGTACTCAGCCTGCGGCCTTGTGCTTTATATGGTCACGGAACTCCTCAGTGACTTCTATATCCTTATAATTTACAGTTGGGGGTGCATTATCCACTATATCTATTCATATCAGGCCTGCACCAAAGGACATACAATCTGCACCTATCACACAAGAACCTATCATTGGGGAATCCCATGCAAGCACATGGAACATGAAACACATGTTGACTCTACATGTCCCTGTGTATCTATAATATGAACATTGAATGATCAGTAACAAGCTGGCAGTTGTACCATAAGGAAACATGTTCTTACCCGCATTGTAAGAAGCGGTCCAGCACTGTGGTCTCCCCGAAGTCTAACTTGCCAAAGTGTAGGGTCTCCAAAGTTACCCCTTGACTCTCGCAGCCTCCTGCAGGGTGTGAAGTGCAGCGGTCTCACATGCCTTCAGCTCGGAACTCACCTCGTTGATCACATAGACCACCTTGAGCAGCGGGTGCTGGAGTCAGAGCCGGATTGAGCCCCTGAACAGCGGAGTAGCAGGAATCCCCCTCCTCCGGGGGCTACAGGGTGGAGAGTAATTTCATTCCAGAAGCTGCCAGCTGCAGGAATCCTGCTCCCCCCAACAGCTGCTGCAACCCTGTCCTGCTGTCTGGCTTCGTGGTCCTCATACTCACAGCACCCGTCCGTGGAGGGAAGGAGAAGGCACAGAGAAGGTGATCCCCTCGCTGCTGTCACTCATAGTTCAAAATGACAAGTAGATGAAGAGGCCAACTTCCCCTCCTTCACCCTGCATACAGTCCAGTCTGTGTATTGATTAGTCAGTCCACCCCCGCAGACAAACACCACGGGCGCTTGGCTCTGTCAGCTCCTCTCAGCAGCTCATTTACCTCCAGTTCCCTTGAACCCCCCCGCCCCGGACAGTTTCGCCTATTCACAGATATCTCCAAACTGATAAGTGTCCAGGCAAATGAAGCGCTTTTAGCCCAGTGGCAAAGATCCCTCCTCCTATGTATGCCACACAATCAGTCCCATGTTTGCCTGCTGTTGCTAGATGAGAGGACTGTCTGGGTGCATTGGCTTTCAGTCTCCCTGGTAGAAGATAACAGATCAGCCCACTGGAGGGTCAACAGCTCAGACTTACTCTCCCTACAGAATTCTCTTACCAAAGAACAAGACAGAGGAGGAATGTGAATGTGACTCCTCCTTCCTCTTTAGAATCCACGCCTCCTACTGGGGATTCCAGACAACGGTGTGATCCTCTGGTGCCACTTGCTAAAGGAGAGTTCAGCTGTTTTCTCATTGCTGGGGTTTGCCACATCTGCATACACCCCAACATTTACCTTGGGTACACTGTGGCAAATGCATTGCACAGAGCTGGGCCATGATTGGATCCACTTCATTATAATAACCCCCTTGAAGCTTGCACCATGCTGATTCTTTATGATGTATTTATAAAGGGGGAATGTGCAAAACCTGCAGATGTGCAAACAGGGATTGTTGTGCCCAGAAGCAATACAATTGGGTCAGGGAGGGGTTAGAATAATCAATCAAAATAAATGATGGAAACAAAAGCAAAACGTCACCTGGAGAGAAGAGAAAAAAAATTGTCCTGTTTCACTAAATTTCGCTTAACTGCTCCTCCCCTCTAAGCAGCCTGATTACGGTAACAGAACTGACACACACCTCTGAGTATCTGGCTGTTGGCTTTTTTGGGGGGTAAGAGCCAATAAGCAAGTAAAAAACTGAACCTATGACAAGTGTAGGCAGACTGACCATAAATTAGACTGATTTTATGTATCCGACATTTACACTGATGCCGAAAAATTGTAAATTTTCCAGATCTATTTATGCGACATTAGATCGTAAAATCATCGTAATTACGATCGGGAAAGTCGTTTTTTAAGTCGAATGATAAAATGATTGTAGTGTTTTCTGACGTTCCAATTAAATGTAAAGGAATGTAACCTCACATGGACGATTTTCAACACATTAAAGGGCATGTCCACCCCCAAAACTCAAATTTAACCCATACTGGCCCCACTCTGTAGTGTACAAAAAATCCTACCTTACATCCCAGCTCCAATGGTTGCCATGCTATGCCCCTCCAAAGTCCAGGAAGATATGTGTAGGAAGCTTGTGTGACTCATCCTGCGCCTGTCTCAGCCTCAACCTCGAGAAGGTCTGGCAGCACAGGAGAGTCCCCCTCTCCCTACCCGTTTTCTTCTCCCTCCCCCTCACCTAGTGTAAATTCCCCAGATATATTATATATATTTATCCCCCAGCACAACCGCCGTACAGAATTCATAGAAAGTGCCAGATGTACTACCTCCCTCTATCCTCCGGCTTTTGTGCAGCCGGCAGCCGGATCCCAGATTGGCTGCCTCTCAGCCAATCAGGGACGCGGTGCCGGTCCGCCCCCTGCTTGCATTCCGTGCAAGCAGAGGGCCTGGAGAGTGCCGCGGAGGATAGAGGGAAGGTAAGTACATATCGGGGCACTTTCTAAGAGTTTTATTACGGCAGTGGGGCGGGGGATCAATATGTAATATGGTAATAAAAAGTTCAAAAAAGGGCTGGACATGCCCTTTATTAAAAACAAATTGAATGTCGAACAATGACAATTAACATGTACGTTGGTCTATCAAAAGTATCGGTCGGTTAAGATCGTAATTAAGATTGCAATAGAGTATGGCCCACTTAACCCTGCCCGGTTGCCACTAGCAGATTTAATACATGTGAATTAGACAAAGATCCAGACGTGCACCTATCTTTGTCTAATTTATATATCACAAGACCCATACTGCTCCAGACTTGGGGCACACATGCAGCACCCTAGGCTCTGCCCTCAGAATATCCTGATTTTTCCCCCTTAACTGCCTATGCCCTAAACACATATATATATATATATAAAATTATATATCCTTCCTTTATATAAAAATATTTTTGCCATTTTGTGGAGATTGCATTGATTTTAGACTGTATAGTAGTGGGAGGCTAAAATAATATTACATGGGTTAACAGTGTATGATGTAATGTTAAAAAGGTTATAACATTAATTAGTTTATGTAATGTGTTCTAAATAAGAGATATAAGTGTGTACCAGTGTGTAAAGGGGCCCCTATGAAAAAAAAATAAAAAAAGTACTAACCATACAGAACTCACCCCGTTTCAATGGCTGTCAATGGGAGCAAGACACACCTCCAAATTATTCATATGCTGAGGAAAATAAAGGAAGTTTTGCTTTGTAATTTCCTTATTGTCCTTACTATCCAATAGTGTGCTTCTGGTAGCTGCTGTAGCACTCTTAGCCAATTGAAAGAAGTTGCAGTTGTTTACATCACTCCCGGAGCAATGCATGCTTTACGTAACATCCTGTAGGCTTTGCAGTTGTGGTAGAGCTTAGTGAGCATGTGCGGTTAATTGCCATCAAACACGGAAAATCTTCATCCATAACTTACCAGTGATTTTCTTTTCCTGTGCTGGACAAGTCAGTGGGCAACGAAGGGTTAAATCCTGTATGTCCGCGCAATCGCCAGGATGTGAGTAGCATAAATTAGGGCTCCGCCCCCCTCCGGCGCGTCTTTGAGTGAACTGGTTCCTTAGGAGGTAGGGGTGGGATCTTGCCCACGGACTGTGTTCCAGCACAGGAAAAGAAATCCACTGGTAAGTATGAAGTATTTTCGTGTTCTCGTAACGCCAGAAAAACGCCAGGAAAGTGGAGAGTATGAACGTGTTAGTGGCTCTAATGATTATTAGGTTCATCTTGTTACTTCCTTCCATAGCAGAGCTATGCCCTCTTTTACCATTTTGCAGATGTGATTTTTTTGATACCTTGCGTCCCTTATTGCTCCGAAAAAGAGATGAATGAGGTATCTTCTTTCGAAATTCACTTTGTTCTATTAACGTAAGTTTGGAGGCAATTCTGGACTGGAGCTGTCAGTATGGTTTAGTGTCCATCCTGTTCTCTCGGAGGGGGTAGAACGGTATAATTATCTCCTGCATTAATGTGGTATTTGGTTACCACTTTTGGCGATATGTGAATCTGGTTAGGATAATTTTGTGGGATGGTGAGAATCAAGGGTTCTGATATCTGAGCGCTCAATATCAGAAGCTCTTCAGCTGGGCTAGGCGACTAATAATACTGTTTTGAATGTTAGTTCCTTGATGGGAATATCTGTAATGGGTTCAAACGGTTGTGATGCTAACGCGCAGTACCAAAGTAAGATCCCATTGAGGAATGGACTGTCTTCTGCGGCTTTAAATGTTTTACGCCTTGAAAAAACCTTTCAATAAGTGGTTCTGATGACCATTGATCAGTCTTGTCATAGCAGAGATGCTGAATGTTGCCTTTGAGGGTTAAAAAATACTGAGACCCTTCTGAAACCCTGTTTTTGAGAAATTCTACTATTATAGTTAGGATTTGAAATGTTGGGTTCGTATATTGATTCTCTACACAAACCGATTCAGAAAGGTGTTCCCAAATACGATAATATTTGGTGTATGTAGCAATGTTTCACTGAGAGCAAGATGGGTGGTTGTTGCTTTTTCAGAGGCCTCAGGTTCTATGGGAAAGTTTCCCCCTTTCACCAATCCAAGCCGATAGTTTGAGCTGTCCTGAGTTGCTGATGCAGGAAGGCCATTGTGTCAGAGATTTGGAATTTTCAATGGTAAGCTTGAATGGTGTCGTCTATGGTTAAAATTTCATCAGTGTTGAGAACCAAGGTCTCCCTCGGCCAATAATGCTGGTATAGTCAGGTGTCAGGTTGCCATGACTGAATTCGGTGATTTTTTCTGCATGATTCCTGGGAACCAATGGGAGGCGAAAGAAGGGAAGGAAAAATATAACCACAGTTTGTGGAAGTTTCATGGTATACTGAGAGGAATCTGTTGACATAGCTCCTGTGTCTGGAAACGTGAGCAAAAAATGGGAAAGCTTCTGTTGAGTGGTGTGGCCATAAGGTCCACTTGAGGGTGTCCCCCAGTTTCTGCGATCTGCTGGAATATTGGACGGTTGAGCCTCCCATTCCATGGTGAGGATGCTGCCCCCTGCCAAAAAAATCCTGCCTCTTAGGTTTAGTATATTCCTGGGAGATGGATTACATATACCATAGTAAACATTGTAAGTTAACGGTTGAATAAAGAATTCGTCCATCAAGTCCAACCTATTCCCTTTTTTTTTTTTTTTTTAACCCTTAACAACAGTTTGATCCAGAGGAGGCAAAAAAACCCCAGCTAAAAAAGGGGGGAAAAATTCCTTCCTGACTCCAAAACGGCAATTCGGAAAGTATCCTGGATCAACCAGATCTATATGCATTTTAATACCAGTAATTCTCAAGTATTTTTTAGTTTTAGAAACTATCAAGGCCTTTTTAAAGTTATTCAATGAACTTGCCATTACCCACCTCTGCGGTGGAAGAAGTTCCACAGGTTTCTCAATCAAGTTTCACTGTAAGAAACCTTCCAACTTGAAGAGAACTTCTTTTCTTCCAACTTAAAGGATTGTCCACAAGTCCTCGATATGACTATTGAGTGAAACCAATGCACCAGAGAAAGTTCACTGTATGGGCCATTAATATATTGTTTATAGGTTATCATGATCCCCACGAACCGCCGCTTCTCCAATTGTAAAACAGCCCCTAACTTGTCCTAATCTGCCTGCATATGCGAAGTCCCCTCCATTACCCCTTTTATTTAGTTGCCCATTTCTCTGAACTGCTCAATTTCCAAGATGCATTTTGTTATATGGGATTCCAAAACTGCACCGCATATTCCAAATGTGGCCTTCCAGTGCCTTGTAAAGAGGGAAATAACTATTTGTCTCTCTTGATTCCATTCCCTCTTTAGTAACAAGACAATTCTTGCTAGCTCTAGCTGTTGCTACCTGGCGATTGTTTCTACGCTAAGTCTGTTATCTGACTCAAACCGCCAAATCTTTTTCCACGTCTATATGGCACTTACACCAGCGTTTTATGGTGTAGGGTGGCAAGAGGGATTTAAATCCCAAATGCATCACCTACACTTTAGTCACATTGAATCTCATCTGCCATCTGCTGCCCATTTGATAATCTATCTAGGTCTGTTCTTGCAGCACTTGCACATCATTGGAGTTTCAAAGCTCTGCATAAGTTTAGTGTCATCACAAACACAGAGACCTTGCTCTCAAGCCCCTGCTAAGTCTTTATAAACAGATTAACAAGACGCGGCCCCAGTACAGAACACTGAGGAACTCCGCTTAAGAACTTTAGCCCACAGTAGGATTGTAGCTCCATTAACACCACTCTTGGTTTGCGGCCAATAACCAGTTCTCTACGATGATGAACAAATGTTTTCTTCAGGCGCAACATCCCAGTTTATACTTAGTCCCGCATGTGGCACAGTATCAAAGGCTTTTGCCAAAATCCACAATATACCACATCCCAGCTGTGCCTGAAATCTAACTTCTTACTCCACTTCGTGCATAAAAACAAGTTAAGTTTGTATGGCATGATCTATTTTCATAATCCATGCTGACTACTACTATAGATGATCTCTGGAGAACAAGTTGAGGTTGGTCTTGCCCAATAATATTTTGCTCCATAGTTGCATAAGTGTTTTGTTTCGAGTCTCCACATTTTTGTTGAGATAGGAGACCACACGTGTGGTATTGTCGACAATATCTTTGATTGGGACATTCTTGATGAAATCTTGAAAGTTTGTAAAGCCAATCCATAAGCCATCATTTCTGGAACGTTTTGAAGATTTGCTTGAAAATTCTCGCTCAACTTCCCCTGTGCAGACCGATGTGTAGTGGGCACCCAACCTTGAACCTTGCATCCGCTGGTTATAGATATCCAATTGGATTTTCAGTTGAATGGTTTCAGGTTCGTGGGGGTTCCAGCCAACCACCCATTTTGTTCCTGAGCTCTAGAGGAGAGAATCAGCTTGTCTGCTTGGTTCGGTCTCCACTGGGACAGGAGGTGTTTTGAAGGGGGGCGAAGATGAAGAAGGCCACCATTGGGGATGACTCCTGAGTGGATTACAAGTTGCCGTACCACTTGTTGGCGAAGCTGGCTGGCGTTAGCTGGAAATCTTACAGTGTGATTATCAATTTTTGAATGCTTATCGGCGCTTCTTGTTCTGGTAGTAGATACTTCGATCTTTCTGTATCTACTTAATACTACCTAATATTCTACCTCTAGTCTGAGTGTGGATGTGAGACTTGGTCCATTTTGATCATCCACACTTGGTTTTGGAGTTTCTGGGTACCTTTTTTGAATATGGGCATGGTCGTAGAGTAGACTGTCTGGCACTGGCGCTGTTATGAGTATATCGTCATGTATGTGAAACACTTGAATGCCTTATCCTCATTGGTTCCAGGTGTTGTGATCAAAATTTTCTGTGTACACTCATTGGAGATGTGAAATTCCGATGTTAGCGTAGCAATTGGTAGCTAGTAGTGTGATACGAGTATGCAGAATCTGAGGTCTTCGTGCGGTGGGACATATTGGAATATGAGGTAAAGGCATCTTCTAGTTCTATTTCTTCCCGTAACCAATCGTTTCTGCTGAAGATGTTGTAGTACTACCTTGATTCCACTGAAGTCTTTTGTTCTAGATGTATTTGTTTAGACGCACGAAGGTCTAATATCTGGTGCTGTATATCTCCCGATTGTTTTCTTTAATAGGAAGAGGGGGGTGAGTAAATCCCTTCTTTTGTTGCGGGATCGGGACAGGTTACTATACCTTCTTTTGACATGAGTGTAAGACATGATTCTCTTGAGTAACCTGTGTTGGGCTGACTGATGCCATTGTTATTTGTCGTTGAGTTTCAGAAAGCCCAGATTGAAGTTTGGTTTCTGCGAATTTGTATTCTTGTAACCGTTTAAGATTGTGTCCAGTACCCATTGGTCGTGCTTGTCTGAAAGTATGTACCTGCACAAAGTATGGAGAGGTGGCTAAACAACACCTTCATTGGTGTTTGTTTCTTGGAAGTATAGTTCCTTTGGGTAAGAGTTTTGCTTCCAACTCTTTGGAAGTAATTACTTCCAGGTTTGGAGATCTTTGCTTCTTGGAAAGACATTCTTGGTTGGGTAGGGAAGGTATTGGTGCTCATTCTTGGGCTAGCTTCTGGTCTGGAACTACTGTGAAGAAGAGAGTTTTTTTATTTATTGTCTGCGTTTTCCGCAATTATTCTTTAAGCTAATTGCCAAAGAGGAATTCACCTTGAAACGGTAAATTAGATAAGTTGTGTTTGTTTTGAATTTGCATCGGCCTTCCACCTGACGAAGCCTATACTGCTCTTTCTAGCGGCTACAGGCCTGCCCATATCCTTAGCAGTTAGTCTTAATTATATCCATGGGAAGCCTGGGGCACCCCACGATGAAGAATTAGCAGATATAAACTTTTTGCAACATCTCTCGAACTTCTCTCCCTAGGTGTTCATATCAGAGAGAGCTTGATCTACATCTTCTAACCCAAAGGTTAGCCTCTGGAGATTAACAGTTGGTAGACTATGGCAGGTGGTTTATTGCACTTAAAATATTGTAATTTCTGTTTGAGGAGGGGTCCTTGCCTCCTTTCTTTTCTTTTTTTATTTTTTTTTTTATTTTTTTTGTTATTTTTTTTCGGTGTTTATGTTTTTCCTTTTGTTGGTTGTTTCAGCAAGGGTTGACTCCATTCATCGAAGCAAGAGATGTTCTTCTTGCAATTCCCAGCATAGTCCCGACTTAACTTGGGTTAACAGATTCCCATTAATTTAAGTATCTGACTGACTAATGGTCATGTTTCTCTTTAAATTGATGGAGATGGGGAAAATCTCTTATCCAAAAGACGCCATTTTCATCTAAAAGGTTTGAGTATTTTCTCATGACACTGGAAAATACTTTTTTGTGTCGCTTTTTACTTGAAACCTCATCTATCCTGTTCTTTCTTTGGGTGCTCTTGGTGTCTACACACTGAGTTGTCCCTCATGAGGACTGTACAGATAGTCTAAATACCATCGGAATGTCCTATGATCCCTGAGTTTCATCTTGCGTTTCTATCTCTCCTTCAACATCCTCGTTATTGGAGGCCCGGATCTCAGTCAGTATAGGCCTGAACCTCTGGGGTGGTTTTGATAGAGGATGATGGTACTCTAAGAAGACTTAAGTGATAATTTTCAGTAAGGCGGTCTTCTCCAATGGCTGATGGAAAGCAGATTTCAAAACACTCTGCACAAAAACTTTTTTGTTATTTTATGGGCGTTTGTGGACAGACAGAGCACTCCTTTTCTTGAAGATTTTGGTGACGGGGGCATCATGTGATTCTCCTGTAGGTTTACATCAGAATACAGTAAAACACATACCAATATATTAAGATTATCCAACCAAAAGGCGGATACTCCTCTCATGCTCACCACCTGGGAGGGAAGATCTGGATATTCTTTTAGAGGACATCCAGGCCTCTAGAAAAAAAGATTTTGATTCATAAAACACCTGACTGATGAAAAAAGTAGATGCTGTTGCCTGATTTAACTCACTGCTACAGGTTATAGAATAGTGGTGTGGGGTTGCTGCCAAGGAACAGGCGAAACACAGGCTGAATACAAGGCCGCTAACGCGACTGCAAAGAACTTTTGCGGGTCGCTAGGGGTTGTGGACGTCATAATCAGCGCTTACCCCAGCAAACAATGGGTGGCCGCGGCTTGCATATCCGCTGCGCAAATTGGGAGGTCCAAAACCACAGCACCCGCCGTGTCAGAGAGCGGCGGTCTCTCAATGTGGAGAGGAACATTGGTGTGTAGAATATATTCCGGTGATGGAGGAACAGGAACAAAAAAAGACGCGCCGGAGGGGGCGAGAGGCAGAGCCTAAATTTTTAGCTATACCACTCCTGGCATGCGCGGACATACGGGATTAAACCCTCGGTTTGCCACTGACTTGATGAGGAAAAGAAAAAAAAAAAGTTTGCTTTCCCAGTAAGTGAGCTGACATCATGCGGTATTGCATTGTCGAAGAGAGTGTCAGGATGTTTACGACGTTATATCCTGCTGTATTGCATGTGTGGGAGAGAGTTCACATCCAAATGCAATGTGTGTGGGAGTTGTAAGCGTGAGTCCAACCATGGCACTGATTTACTGAAGACGTTTCTTCTCGCTAACAGGATGGCTTTAACTAAGGACTTTGTTTTGCTTATTTCCCGAAGGGAAGTTTCCTCTTCTGCTGGGTAAATGTTAGAATGTTATGTTTTGCTTAGTGTACAGTCTCTCTGTCTCTCTCTCTACTCTCTACTCGTCGCCTTGTGTCTCTTCTCATCTCTCTCTTTAGGTGCTCTGTACTCTCTCGTTGTGGTCTTCTTTCTGTCTCTCTCGTCTCTGTCTGTCTGTAGCTTGTCTGTCTCTACTCTGGTCTCTACTGTGTGGTCTGTCTCTCTCTCTTTTCTGTCTGTTCTCTTTGTGGGTCTGTCCTTCTACGGTCTCTCTGTGTGGCTGCTCTTCTCCTCTCTACTCTCTCTATCTCTCGTGCTGTCGCTCTGTCCTGCTCTCCATGGGTTGTCTGTCCTCTCTGCTCTCTCTCTGTCTGTTCTCTGTGGTGTCTGTCTCTCTTTCCTGTCTGTCCTCTTCTCTCTCGGTTGTGTGTCGTCTTTTCTTGATCCTTAGACGTGCTCACATGTATCAGATTCAAGGTTAGTACAATTATTATAAATGTCCACAGTTACTGTAATAAGTGGGCCGACTGGATTTAGCAGCCAATAGGAATACCCCATATTAAACAAGCACCAGGTTCCTCCTTACTCCCGCATGTTGTCGCCCCACACCTAACTAGCATCTAAAAAAACCCTTCCACATTGGTGTGGAATCCAGGTAAAATCCAAGGTGTTCCATTTTAATGGGAAAGAAGGCAATTGCCTATAGAAATGGTGGGGATCCCTGCTGTGTGCTAGGTATTGAGACGATGCCTGTTCCTGTTGAGAGCCCTGGGAGATTAGCTAGGAGGAGAGTTAATGTGTGTGTACAGTCTACTGTATTTTAAACTTGACAGCACCTGGTCTGTCTCTCCTACCTGGAAGATGGAACTACCGGGAATGCGGACAGGGCTGACGGGAATCCGCGGAGACCTACCCACACTCGCGGCTGGGGCTGGAGCTGGTTTTTCATTCCCGGACCAGCGCAAACTACTCGGAACGACCGGAACTACTGGGAAAGGCTGTGTAAGCAGAGCAGTGTCCATGGTGAGGCTGTGCAGAACACATAAGTGTCGCAGACACTAAAAGAAGGCAGTGAGTAAGGGAGGGTGGGGGGAATTAGGAGCACTCACTAAACATTAATAATTTAATGACAACACAAGCACAGATAAACATGTGAGTACCATCATTTTACCATCTCCAAATTGTAGTTTCAACAAATCATTAAAATGACCCTTTAATGATTCAAATTATGAGTCTGGTTTTGAAGCTTCGTATTCATGTCCAACAGGACGAACAATGCCGACCCCTGAGTGTGTGCACACACGCAATGAACGATTGAACGATTGTTTTGGGCAATAATTGCACGTGTGTGCATGCATTCGCCATGGTGGATCAACAAATGCCTCCTGAACTAATGCATACACATGCGCTACTATCTTCTGAAACAGGCTTTCACCGCGCATGTGTCTTGCGCACAGGGGTTAAGCATCTACGTCCTATCGGACATGTGGAAATATGCAGGAAACATGCAATAAGAAGAGGTGCAAATGTTTGTATGTGGAAAATTAATGCAGTAGCTCAGTAAAAGGCTATCATCTGATTGGTTGCTGCAGAGTAATAGCACAGGAAAACATATGCACCTCTTATTACATAAGCCTAAATCAATGATGGCAGAGAAGAAAAAGAATATAACTTTGGCCACCCAGCACCCAAGGAGGTAGGAATAAGATTTCTGACCTTCCTGGGAAAAACCCAACATGATTTTAAAGCCCATTTTTTAAACTAAAGTTGCCCTTTAAAGTCTCTCCCCATGGCCAGCTAACATTTAGACCAGCTTCACTCCTGCAGGACTGTAGAAGATTTCGGTTCCCTTCTAGGAACCTTTCTCAAGTTAAATACGGTATTTGGCTTGAGAAAGGTTCCTAGAAGGGAACCAAAATGTTGCCTGCATTATAAGGATGTGAAATAAAATGTTAAAAAAAACCAACGTGCACAATCTTCTACTTTGGCTTTTCTGTACAACTATATCGATTGGTAGCACTTGGGCACCACTCTAAGGATTGAGTGCCTGTATTACAGGTAAGCTGGCCCCTCCCTCCATTCACTAATCAAGGCAGTGATTGCTGTCATACAACAATGATTGACTGCTGTTTTACATGCTGCCTCCTCTGAAATGCTCCAGCTTATAAAAAGCTTTTAGAAGCAGAGGGAGGAGGCAGATACATTTGCTAGAATAGCAATATGCTGGTTACAACGCATGTAATAAACTGGAAAAATATATCAGTTAGGGTTGTGGCCGATATATATATGATTATGTACCATTTTTTTGTTTAAGGGGGGACATACCCTCAACATTTTCAAGGGTTCCATAAGTATAAAAATGTGGGAAGAAACAATGGTATTGACCCATCCCCTGTTTGTGAATTTGGATGCATTTTTAAAATAGAAATATATTTATAGATCTATCATTAACATTTGATAAAATTATGTATTTTGATGATTTCTGACAGAGAAAGAAAAAGTAAATAATAGTATATAATCATTATTTTAAGTAGGGATCCCCAAGACACGGAATTGGGTTCACCACAGATAAAAAGGTTGAGACTGCTATAACGGTAGCTAGGTTGTTTTAAATGGCACAGGTACTGTGGCTATATTCAGCACTACATAGGAAAATAAATATAAGCAATAAAATGTACAATATATATGGAATGGTGGATAGTTTACCAGCTGACCGTGGAACAGTCTAATTCATGACTCAGCACATCTAAAGAGTTAGTCATGATGCAAATGTTCACTGCTTCCTGCCTCGGATCTGATTTCTAAAGTCAACACAATGTAAACTAACACCGCAAAGTTCTGCTTACAATGAGACACTCCTTATCATTTGCTGTATTTAGTACCAACATAATTTTATGCTGTAAATATTTTAGGCTATGCATTAGAAAATGATGCATTGTGCCAAAATTAAACAAATAAAACAAAAAATTCTTGACAGTTTCTGATTATACTAGGGCCATATTTATAAAACGGGGATAATAGCGCGTAAAATTACCGCTGCACACCACGCGCGGAAAAATAAAGCTTTGGTGGGGTCCCGCTGCTTGAACGGGACCACCAGTGAGTGGCTCTTAAAGAGCCCTTAGGCGCGTCTTCTTTCTTCCATCCAGCCCAGCTCCACTGAGGCCGCTGACCCCCGAGAGGTACCCCTGGCAGCCGATGTTGCCGGCGTCTTGATCCATCGCGATGTCTTCGGGCTGGCAAACACAACCCACTGACGTACCAATGCCGGACAGGTCAATGCGGCCGGCCTTAGCAGAGCTGATGTTGCCAGCCGCTTCTTCTTCAGCCATTTACTGCGATGGGCATCTGTGGCGGGTACACCTCTTTAATAGGTTTGCAGAAAACCCTAATCCGTTTTGATTGGTCAATTTTATAATGCTTGGTTTAATGTTTTACATTAACCAATCAGATTTCATAAAATTTTGGGGGTCTATCATAGGTTGGTGGATGGAAGAAAGAAGACGCCGCCAAAGGGCTCTTTTAAGAGCCGCTCACTGGGGGTCCCAGTTGCACAAGGGCCCTTACAAGGGCCGCGGAGGGAGGTCACGGTTTGAGCTGCGGGACCCTTAAGCGCAAAGGCCCTCCTCAGGGCCACAAGGGCACTTGTAAGTGCCGCAAGGGCCCTCATATGGCCAGGGAAGGGGGTCCCGGTTCGAGCAGCGGGACCCCTAGCCCCAAAGGGCTCTGTTAGAGCCACAAGGGCACTTGTAAGTGCCGCAAAGGCCCTGATAGGGCCGGGAGGGGGGTCCGGCTTGAGCTGCGGGACCCCTTAAGCCCCAAAAGGCACTTTTCAGTGCCCCCATGGAGTGTCCCTCACCCCCCTCCAGCGGCCCTTCCTCCCCCTTCCCAGCAGCCCCTCCCAGCCCCCCCTGCCCCGTAATCTCGTGGCGGGTGAACGCATCCGCACAGGGGGCGAGGTGGGGTGGCATACACCCCCCACCTCGCCATGAGGGCGAGGGTGGGGTGGGCGTACCACCCCACCGCGCCCCTCTGATCAATGCGACCACCCGGCATCCTTTCCCGCATCCCTTCTCATCAATCTCGTCCGTTTTCGCCACCTTCAAGGTGGCGAAGTGAAACGGCGAGATTAACGCGGCGCATCAGTTACTGCCACTTTATAAATAGAAGCGAGCGGTAACTGATGCGAAGTTAACGAGGCGTTAACTTTTCACGGCCGGGTTTTCGCGCATTGGTAAATCACGATATTTAGATTTAGAAAACTGCGGAAAACTTGGCCGCGAAAAGTTACCGCTCGTTTATAAATATCCCCTATGTGTAAGCCGGAAGCAGATGGGAAATGAAAGAGGACTTAGGGGAACAGCCTTTAAAATATTAATTGTGGATTCCATTTGATCCTTTTTCATAGGCTAGGCCCCAGACTGAGAAATATGGTGAAGCTGGACTGGAATAGTGATCATAACTTTAGTAAGTATTCTAACTGATCCATTGTGACTGTATGTAGCCTCATCTTGGCTACATACCAAAGAAATGGGGTGTTTGTATAGTATAGGGCCCTGTGAAGAGATTTATTGAATGAATTTCAGTTACAGATGATGCCTACAAATACACAAACTTGTTATAGCATATGGGCCATATTTATTAAAGTCGCGAATCGCTAAAAGGTATCGTAAATTTACGATCACTAAACCGATTGGAAATTAACGATCGGTTTAATGTACATTACGACCGAGAACGTAAATTAACTAGCTTGCGGATCGCTAAAAAGGGATATCGCGGGTTAATAAATATGGCCCTATGTGTCTTATGTATATCTTTGTATGTGACGTGATAAAGCTTGTTTCTGTGTGGCTTGTGCATACTGTGTAAGTGATGCCCTTCTTGGTGGTTTTCCTAATATAAAACTAAAAAGGGCTTACACAATAGGGGGGATTTCGGAACGATTTTATGAGGTAAAATGGCACTGAATCGCTTTTGAACATATGGTAATGTAAGTATGAACGTTAACATTCACAACTGCGAGCTGCGATGCAATGTGTTTTCACTGTTCCCCACTGCGGTACCACACACAGTGTGTTCACACAGCCTAAGCAAATGATCAAATAATTGCAGGGTGCTGACAATTCTTTTGTCATCCACACAAACTGGTTGGAAAATCTGCTAAAAATGGATGAGTAAATGTTTAAAGCCTCGTACACACATGCGATTGCGGTTACACACCCACGACGCACAATGTGTCCGAACATCCGTTTCAGCCGATAATCGTCCCTTTATCGGCCGAAACAGACAGTCGTTCAGAGATCCGCCTGGTCGGTCATGCAACGATCCCCAACCGAACGCCCATTTCAGCTGATAAAGTGCCCATACACGGGCCGATTATTGGCCAAACGACAATTCGGACACAATGTGCGTGTGGTGGACCCGTGATCGCACATGTGTAAGAACCTTTAGAGATGCGAATAAACAGGTCTAGCACGTTATGTAAGGCACAAGTGGCATAGCAACTCCCCTTTCACAAAAAGGGAAGCAATGAAACCATAGAAACTTTTAGCAATAATGAATGACTAGTAGATTATCCTTCAGCGTATTCCTTTTTTGCGAGAAAGAATTTTAAACTGGTTCTCCATTCCTACTTAGGGCTGGGCCACACTAGCGCATTTTTCACGCGTTTTCGCTACGATTGAGACCAAAGGAAATTGCGGGGACACGAGAATTCCTGTAATTTCCGTTGCACATCCCTTTTGGGTTTTGCGTTCATCCATTTTTTCCCGCAATTGCATTCATTTCTCTCTTGTAATAAGCGACACGCGTGTGCGATAACGCTCGCTATTTCGTGCGCGATTTGTGTGCATTGTAATGTGGCCTCAGGCCTGCTGTACATTGCATTTACTGTGACAGGCATTGATAAACACGCGTCATACATATTCATTGATCAGGATTGTGTCACCCTAAAATTATAATAATTGTAAATTTGAAACAATGTTTATAGTTTACACTTGTTATATTAAATGTTGCTTTATTGTATGCGTTACATTGTACTTAATGTATATTCAGCTTTGTTATAATATATTCAAAGTGCAGTTTTGTCTGAAAAGGGACCTTATTCATTATATTCATATTGCAACAAATGAGAGCTTCTCACTAACTACAGCAGCCATCTACCAAAGGGACGAATCATAACACTTGGGTTGGGAAAGATCATCTTTTCCCATCAGTGATCCTGGCTGCTAACAGACTTCTTTGTACCTGGCATTACAAGAAAAACCCTTAAAATCTAGTAACTTCCTGTATTATTTGAAAAACTGCTGCTTTCACATCTCAGATCTAAAAAAACAAGCCTTCTCGTTTGCTATTTTAAGCTGCCAAGATATTGTAACTTTACACAGTGGTTCCGTTTCAATGGGAGAATTCTCGAAGAAACACAGCAGCCATAATTTGAAACATAAATTGCCCTTTTCCTGGCACAATTGCAGAACAGGGAAACCCTGCAATAAAACCATTTGATTGCCATTGATTACACTATTTAGATCTACTTTAAAGTACAACTCCACCCTCATAATGATATCTTTCAGAAAGAATGGCCTGAAATATATGATTAAAGTATGCCTGCTATGCTTTTGGATGCCTTGTGAGAAACTGAGCAATTTAAGGTTGCCATAGAAGATACAATCCAACGTATGACTACGGATCTTTCGATCAGATTGGTCGGCGAACATTTTTTTTCAACTGGCCCAATAAGGGAAATTATGGGTGATTATCGGATAACCGGATATCCCAATATAGCCTCAATAGCATCTATGGCCACCATTAGTGATCTGGTTCTGAGCTTCGCTTTCTCAGATGAGGCAGCTAGGGGATTAGATTCAATCATTGGCTGTGATGTCAACTTTCAAATTCATAGCTGACAGTTGCTAAATGGAAGAACAAGGAAACAAACCTACTAATTCATAAACCAAACGACAGTCTGCCAGCTCCAATATTTTGCTAATTAATCTGCACACTATAGATTGTTTTGCCAGTTGCAAGTGATCAGTTGGGTCAGAGGTTTCTGTGATTTTTGGCCCACTCAATAGAAGTAACAGCTTGGGTTATCGATTAGACCTTCATTTAATCAAGCCAGTTGGTTTAAATTTCCAATTTGTTTTACAGATAGATTGACACATGCCCACTATAAAATAAAACATTCATTGTTCAAAATACTACAAACTTCTTAGAGCACTGTAGCATTAAAGCAGTACAACTTGTGTAGCTATAGAAGAAAGTATTTGTGCCTAGAAGGCTAGACTCTTTACTGTTTATATAGAGACTGGTCTTTTAGAGGCACTGTTTAATAATGGTTCCTTGTTTTTCTGGTACCTTGATACTGTAATCAAACCTATAGTAGGTTTTAAGAGGGAGGACAGGGCATTGGCCAAAAAACCCTATGACCTTATTTGGGCTCTGATTAAATCAGCAAATGTAGCTTAAAAGGAATGTCCAAACCCCCACCCACCCCTGACCTGTCTGAGCTTTTTAAGATCCAGATCCATTACAACTGTGGCATCAGAGTTAGGTTTAGGCAGATTCAGACGGCACAAGCAAATGTTATGTTTTACGCCTAAAATTTTGGAAATAGTTATCCAGAGAAACATATCCATCTACTGGTAAAAAGTGAAAGGTTATCTAGAGTGCTAGAAAAGCGTTAAAACTCCAAAAAGCAGTATTATTACATCAGTAATCAGAGTGCGCATCCAATATGTGGATTGTCTAATTGCACTCAATCAGGCTCATTACCCAGAGCCGCTATCGCTCTGGGTAAATGCTCATTCCGTGATTGAATATCGCAGGGTTTTTTCATAACCCGTGCATCTGACATGGAGTCGGTAGCGAACTGGTTAGCGTGACTTTAATATATATATTTGCCAGCGAGTCTGGGTAAATGACATGAATGTGTTTTGCCATTTTTCCAGCTTCTTGGCAATACACCTTTTCCTTGGTTTTCACATTTTTTAAATAGACATTACAATGCCATCTTGGAAATTGCTTAGTTTTGCTTTATGTAAAAATGTTCTGCTTCTACTGGGTATTTTTTGATCACTTTGTGAAGTTGACGTGGGGAAAATGTGTTAAAACAAAAATGTTTTTAAGGTATAAAATAAGCAAAAAAAGATTGAGGTGCCATTCCTGCATTTCTGGGGACCTTTCTAGCCTGAAATCAGAAAATAGGCCTTTTTTTCCAGGAAGGTGTCAGTATGCCAATATTGCTGCAAAAGAATAGCCTTGGTGTATTTCCCACAACAGCAGTGTCCATGGGCTTTTTATTTTTTTTTTTACATATCATTTGAATATTGCCAGGTAGGTGATAGTTATTTATAGATTATTGATAGTTATTTATCATAAATGTAGAAATGTCACCTGGGTATTTCCCAAAATTGCTACAGCTAAAATTAAGGCTGTCCTGAGTTTTCTCCTCTGTCTAGGCTGTGCAAACATGTAACATACACAGAGAAGGTTTAAACCTATAAGACAGGAGCTGGTGAGGATCAAGGAGAATCTCTTCTTTCTGTATTGCAAACATAGGGGTCCTTTGGTGTCCGGTTGTAAATATTAAATGCTGTTGGGTAAACATGCCCTTTAACATTACAATGCCTGGATTTCATTTTTTATTTGGATATGGTTTAGTTTTTTTACCCCATTACCTTACATTTCATAGTTTTTAATGTTACTTTTTTGCCTTTTTATAATATGGCATAAAAAAAAGACAAAAATGCTAAAATTCACTGCACTGCCAAGAAACGTTAAAGCTCCTTTCAAATTATGGCCAGTATTTACATATTTGTGGTTTCTGGTCCTTGACATTAATTTTATTTTATTCCTTACCAGGACAAAGTGGGTGGGCTAAAAACATATATCAGCAACAGTCCTTATGAATATATTTATAACTGTAGATTATCTTAAGTATGCACTACACACACACATCAAATTAAAAGTGTAACCCTAAAAAAAACTTTTGGTGACTCTGAACTGCCTATCTGTCCAGGTACCTGACCTGAGTAGAGGTAAACCATGACGGCGTTTTCAGGATTATGTACTCAAAACTTGCCAAACAGGTTTATTAAGAGTTCACAAACCCCATAGCACAAATGTTCAATGAAACAGGGGGAGGGTAGAAAGAATATCTGTTCCTAGCTGTCTGATCCTAGCTGAACCACAACAATCATAATGTTCAAATGTGAGATTAAATAACTATGTTAGAGTTCTTTGGAAGTCAGAGAATCATAATGATTATATTAAATTGACACCTCCAGACACAGTAGCAGACCAAGCAGGTGATAATAGTCAGGACCGTCAAAAGTCAGCAAGAAAATAGCAAAATCAGGGGTGGAGCCAGAAATCATTTCCAAGAGTCAAGCACCCCAAATAGGAAAGGTTTTTCCAGACAGCATATAAATGAAGATCAGAAAAGTCTGTAACAGGAAAATCATGACACAAATCACACCACCAATAGAGTAGCCAAGCTAAAATAGGCAAACTCTATGGGCTGGGAACATTCAAAAAAGCAATAACCAATGAAAAAAGAGAACATGATGAAAAACTCTTTGACCACTAGACAAAGAATAAAGGTTCGTACACATGGCAGGTAATTTTCGCACGATCTGCCTGAAGAAACGTTCTGCGACCATCTTGCTATGCCAGTTCTGCCAATGACACCTGTAGTTACATCAACGATAGTGGATAGATATTGCTTGTTGGTAAAGGTGTATAAATGTATGTATAATTTTTATAAAGAGCCACCTGGGTACGCAGCGCTGTACTATAAAATACAGAGTATACAACAAGGGGATAAGTGCAATTATACAGATAAATGAAAATGAAATACAATTCACATTATATATATATATATATATATATATAAACACATGTCATATTACATATATATATATAATATATATATATATATATATAATGTATAAATTGATAGTGCAGCCTGCCTTGACACATCAGGAATGAGAACCCTGCCCGAAGAGCTTACAATCTAAGGTGTTAGGTGAATTACTTATTACATGAAGTTCGGATCTCGAAATGTTGCACATGTGTATTTCATTCAATTTCCATCACACTCTACCAATAATTGCTGACAATCGTACAACATACCAAATTGTATGTTTTGCTACCGCAGAGTGTATTTTTACTATTGTAGATTAGATAAATTGTGAAAATGCTTTGGATGCTACAAAATAATTTGGAAAATGTAAAATAATTCACAATGGTACAGTAATTATTTGTTTATTGTAAAAACTGCAAATATATATACACCCGCCAGGCTGATCGGTGGAAAAAGCTGAGAATAGTTGTGGATCGTTGGTCTTAGAAGTCGTTAACATTATCTGAGTGTATAGGAAGCTTAGGTTTAGGTCTTGCTTGAGGTAACATCACCTGGAGTAAGGGTGTTTGGAAATTCCAGGGGGGTGGTTGGGGCAAGGTCCATGTGTGTGTGTGTGTGTGGGGGGGGGGGTTGTGTTCATGTTGGCCTATATCAGGAATGTCAAACTTAATCACTTAAGGGGCCAAAACCAAAAAGCAGGCTAAGTGGTGGGACAATTTTTTTTATTAGGATAAGTCTATCTAGTAACCTACTCAGCATACCTAATCACAATCTGCATAACTGTTGTAAAGGGATGCACCTACATAATTAACCCACTGGCCCCACTGTGAAGTTTACAGCGTCTGCCGGTCTGGCCCCTGTTTGCAACTTCCTGCAAACAGGGAGCCGCCAGGAGAGTGCCCAGGAGTCAAGGACTGTAAGTATGATTTGGATTTGTTTTTTTAAAGAACTTACACAGCGTTTGGGTCTAGGCAGGGAGGAGCTACCTTATATTAAAATGTAAGTTTTAGGGTGGACATGCAAAAATCAGTTCCAATATGTTAGAATAAAGTTCTGTTTTTACTTGAGCCTACTATCCTCTGGGCTTTTTTCTTTTCATTGATATTACAAGTCCCTTAATGCAGTCCCTAGCAGCGGCATAACTATATATCTGCTTGCTAGATACCACGATTAGCTGTTTTTAAAAGCTGATTGCACGTATCTTAGTAAAGGTGCGCGCGATCAGCGTTTAAATCAACTGATCAATACTGCTGGTTTTGAAGGCACAAATGGATAGCAGTCTAGTAAGCCTTGGATGCTGTACAGTCACCGGGGGCCACAAAAAACATCGAGACGGGCCAAATTTAAAAATATTTGCCTTAGAAATGTTTCAGTGCCAGTTTTTAATCCCTCTGGCTAAGTGCAGTGAAAAATTGTTACAAATATGGTTACAAGGCAGGATTCAGGCAGAGACATGGCTTACCTTACTTGTAACATTTTTCATTGAACTCAGCCAGGGAAACCGCAAACGTATAAAATTACTAAACCTAAAGCAGAACGGGGGGTAGTAATACTTGATTCAACCTTCTATAAATAGACAGATTTGGTGTTGTTGGGTGGAGTTTCCATTTATTTTGCAGCATACTTTTTTTAAATTGGTAGGGGTTATACTGCTGCTGAATGATGGATGGCACATTGAGCTTCCTTGATATAAACAAGGCAGTTGACATAGAACCAGCAGCAGTTTCTTCTTAATCCATGCATTCTTTTCTTTTACATCACATGGCAGCTAATTGTGCCATCTGCATCACATAAAAAGCTCTAAGGAAAGGCTGCATGTTATAGTAATGTGTACATTTGGATTGGATTGCTAAGTAACAGTTTGAATATATTTACATACTGTTTACCTGGTGATATTCTGTCTGTCCTGTATTCTTTACATACGTCATGTTAAAGTGTACTGTGTCTTTACAAGGTAATGGAATGTGATGAGATCCTTGGAAATAACAAAGTATCAATTCAGGAATTCCTTACCACTGGAAGAAAGGCATTTGTCATGAAACAGAAAATTCTAGGTCCAGCACTGGGTCATTCTACTAACTGTAAATTTATAGCAAGTCCAAAACGAAATGACTTCTTTCCAGTGTGCTGCATTATTTAAAGAAAATATTGTTCCCGTTCTCAACAGAATGGTTCCAGCATCAGTTTCACAATGATAAATGTTAATTAATGGTTACGCCACACTACTTTGAAATGGTCAGTTTTATAGATTGCATCCGCAAAGACACAGTGATTACATGAACAGGTATCACAATGGACACACATACATTTTCCATAAGCTGTCCAATATTGATTTTTGGAAAGTGATACATAAAGGTCACTAAACGTAATATGGATGTTGGGTGGCTGTACAGATGTAAAGGCAGCTGTGTTGGGGTTTGAGGGAAGATTGTGTTTCTAAAGCCATGTTTTGAAAAAAATCCTAGTAAATGGGAGCACAAGTTTTTGTCTCTTCCCCTTGCCTTCCTTTCATTACCATATGCTAGGACAGTGATGAGAGAAGGCAGAGAACAGTTACGCTGAGTATGGTGTCTCTTGCCTAGTGGCTGTAAGTTTATGTTAAAGCGTATCTTTACTCTAATATAGTACCTTAGATACAGCAATATTCACTTCTCCAAAACTTTTTTCAGATTTTTAAGTGATTCTGAGAAATCATTATTTTAATCACAGCATTTACAGGGAAAGACCTGTCAGAAATAATAATAGTAACCCATGCTTGACCTTTTGCCTGCCAGCCAGTACACTCTGCAACATTTAAAGGGCATGTCCACCCCCAAAACTATAATCCCCCCCACTACTGGCCCATTGTGTAGTGTAGTTTAATCCTTACCCACATCCTAGCTACATCTGGATCTCACTGTAGTCCCCCCCAAAATCCTAAAAACTGCCCACCAGGAGGATAGCAGAGTCCATATAGGACTCTGCCTCCTACCTGGTCCGGGAGAAGTTTGGCATGCGTACTGCAGCCCTTCACCCCCTCCCTCTCCCTCCCGATTAGGATCCCTCCCCTAGTGTAAACCCTTTTGCTATAATAATCCCCCTGTCCCCCAGCCCCAACCGTAGTTTATTTATTAGAAAGTGCCCCAAACATTACTTACCTCCCCTCTTTCCTCCGCCGCACTGAATGACCGGCAGCCGCGTCCGTGATTGGCTGCCGCTCAGCCAATCACAGACGCGAATGCCGGCCGCCTCTGCTTGCATTTCTCGCAAGCAGAGGGCCGGCAGCGCGGCGGAGGAAAGAGGGGAGGTAAGTTAAGTTGGGGAACTTTCAATAAAATAAATATAGCGGTTGGGGCTGGGGGGACAGGGGGATTGTTATAGCAAAAATGTATTTCAAGGGTGGGACATACCCTTTAAGAGATCAGCAGAAAAAAGACAGCAAGGGGAGGGAGGGGGAAATGTGTAAGCAGAGCAGTGTCCATGGTGGGCTGTGCAGAACACATAAGTGTCGCAGACACTAAAAGAAGGCAGTGAGTAAGGGAGGGTGGGGGGAATTAGGAGCACTCACTAAACATAATAATTTAATGACAACACAAGCACAGATAAACATGTGAGTACCATCATTTTACCATCTCCAAATTGTAGTTTCAACAAATCATTAAAATGAACCTTTAATGATTCAAATTATGAGTCTGGTTTGAAGCTTCGTATTCATGTCCAACAGGACGAACAATGCCGACCCTGAGTGTGCACACACGCAATGAACGATTGAACGTTGTTTTGGGCAATAATTGCACGTGTGTGCATGCATTCGCCATGGTGGATCAACAAATGCCTCTGAACTAATGCATACACATGCGCTACTATCTTCTGAAACAGGCTTTCACCGCGCATGTGTCTTGCGCACAGGGGTTAAGCATCTACGTCCTATCGGACATGTGGAAATATGCAGGAAACATGCAATAAGAAGAGGTGCAAATTTGTATGTGGAAAATTATGCAGTAGTCAGTAAAAGGCTACATCTGATTGGTTGCTGCAGAGTAATAGCACAGAAAACATATGCACCTCTTATTACATAAGCCTAAATCAATGATGGCAGAGAAGAAAAAGAATATAACTTGGCCACCCAGCACCCAAGGGGTAGGAATAAGATTTCTGACCTTCCGGGAAAAACCCAACCTGATTTTAAAGCCCTTTTTTAAACTAAAGTTGCCCTTTAAAGTCTCTCCCCATGGCCAGCTAACATTTAGACCAGCTTCACTCCTGAGGATGTAGAAGATTTCGGTTCTCTAGGAACCTTTCTCAAGTTAAATACGGTATTTGGCTTGAGAAAGGTTCCTAGAAGGGAACCAAAATGTTGCTGCATTATAAGAATGTGAAATAAAAACGTTAAAAAAACCAACGTGCCCAATCTTCTACTTGGCTTTTCTTACAACTATATCGATTGGTAGCACTTGGGCACCACTCTAAGGATTGAGTGCCTGATTACTGCTCGGATATATATATATATAATACCGTAATACTCGAGTATAAACCGAGTTTTTCAGGCTGAAAAATCAGCCTGAAAACTCGGACTCGGTTTATACTCGAGTAAACACTTACTGGGCATTCCGGCAGCCGCGCGATCTTTTTCTGTACTGGGCGCCGGTCTGACGTCAACTGCCCGGCGCCAAGCCGGGGCCGGGCAGTGACGTCAGCCGGCGCGCCAGTACAGGAATGCGCGCGCAGCTGCCGGAATGCCTGCCAGAATGCCGAGAAGAGAGCCCAGAGGAGAAGAGAGCCCAGAGGGAGAAGAGAAGCCCAGAGGGAGAAGAGAGCCAGAGGGAGAAGAGAGCCCACGGGAGAAGAAGAGCCCACAGGGAGAAGAGAGCCACAGGGAGAGGAGCCCACAGGTACAAACTGAACTGGGTGGGAGGGGGAGGGGGGCATTCAAGATGTTTGGAAACTACAACTCCCAGCATGCTTTATTAGTTGGGAGTTGCAGTTTCCAAACATCTTGAATGCCAAGTGAGGGTGGCATTCAAGATGTTTGGAAACTACAACTCCCAGCATGCTTTATAGCTGGGAGTTGTAGTTTCCAAACATCTTGATGCCACCCTCACTTGGCATTCAAGATTGGCATTTCTACCCTCGGTTTATACTCGGGTCAACAACTTTTATTAGGATTTTTGCTGAAATTGGGTACCTCGGTTTATACTCGGGTCGGTTTATACTCGAGTATATACGGTTATATATAATATATATCATTATTATTATACATTTTCAGGGGACAATGCTGAAGATATGACACTAATGCAATGTAAAGAGTCAGTCTACGCTGTACAACAATACGCATTTGCTGGTCCCATAAAATAACTCAACACACATTAATTGTAATGTGTAAACTGCTGGCAATGAAAGTAAGTACTATTGTCAAAATTAGCCAATTCCCTCCCTGGTGTCATGTGACTCGTTAGTGTTACAATATGTCAGGTGAGAATGGGGAGCAGGTGTGTTAAATTTGGTATTATCACTCTCATACTGGTCACTGGAAGTTGGCATGGCACCTCATGGTAAAAAAAACTCTTACAGGGAGATGTTATAAAAGTTCTTATTGTTAAAAATGGTGTTAATTTTGCCCTAGCCAATCGGATGTTAGCTTTCAAATGGTAAATAGGATCTGATTGGTTGGAGCAATGTTAGCACCATTTTTAACGATACGAACTTTTATTACATCTCCCGGTAAGGATATAAAAAAACAGAATTGTTGCACTACCCTAAGATGGCCTAGGCTATTAATATATGCCAACACCCTGAAACTGAGATGCAGCATGGTAGCCAAGACCATACAGCGGTTTAACATGACAGGTTCCACCGTTCCACTTAGTACAGGCCTCGTCGACGACCAAAGGAGTTGAGTGCACGTGCTCTGCATCATATCCAGAGGTTGTCTTTTGCAAATAGTTGTATGAGTGCTGTCGCTATTGCTGCAGGGGGGAAAAAGGTGGGAGGTTAGCTTTTCAGTACTCACACTATACACTGCACACTGCATCAAATTAGTCTTGTCTTGCAGACAAGCTGACTAAGGGCATGGATTAATAGAACTATGTCCTGTAGTCTGATGAGACCACGATAAATTTATTTGGTTAAGATGGTGTCAAGCGTGTGTGGTGGCAACCAGGTGAGGAATACAAAGACAAGTGTGTCTTGCATACAATCAAGCACGTTGGTGGGAGTATAATTGTTTAGGGCACTGGAGAGCTGCATTCCACTGAGGGGACCATAAATGCCAACATGTACTGCGACAACCTGAAGCAGAGATAATTCCCTCCCTTTGTAAACTGGGATGCATTGCAGTATGCTAACATGATAAGAACCTCAATCACCTCCAAAAAGACCACTGCCTTACTAAAGAAATGGAGGGTAAAGGTGCTGGACTGGCCAAGCAGGCTCCAGGCATAAACCCTATTAAGCATCTGTGGGGGATCTTCAAGCTTTATCATAGAGAAGTGGAAGAGGGTTCCAGGGGCAACCTGTGAAGCTCTAGTAAACTCCATGCCCAAAAGAGTTAAGGCAGTGCTGGAAAATAATGGTGGCAATACAAAATATTGACACTTAGGGCACAGTTTGGACATTTTTCACTTAATGGTGTACTTTTGCAAGCGGTTTAAACATGATAGCTGTGTACTGAGTTATTTTGAAGGGGCAGCTAATTTATACTGTAATATAAGATGTACACTTACTTTGCATTGTATAATTGTACATAAGAATCACCCCATTTCAGCCCCCTCTCCTAGGTTAACAGTGTTCTTAACAACACCCTCAATACTACCACCCACCACACCACCTGTCCTACACACCCAGCCACACATAGAAGTGAATAATTGTCTGCATTAAGAAAACGACAGCCTTTTCTGACTGTGACCCTCCTCTCTCACTCAGGTTGTGGCCACATACCTTCCTCTTGCTTATACATATAAAGACCACAGTCTCAACACCGCCTCCCTACCACGGCCGAAACCTTAACATATCATACTAACTTACTTTGTGATCTTAAGGCTGGGGAGAGGAGTGGGTGTTTGCACGTCTGCCACAGTCAACAAAACTGTTTCAAACAATCACAGCTCTTTGTTGTAAATGATGTAAGATCAGGGGTTTCGGTCGATTATATAGTGGACAATGTACCCCCAACTGTAAGTTATATGGATATTTGAAGTCACAGGAAAAGTGCACAGAACTCCGAGGTGACTTCTAATGTCCGCATAATTTTAGTAGGGGTTACATTATTCATTATAACCTGCCCCTTTCACCCTCAATTGAAGGCATTAGTGCAGTGGCTTCAGACAATATGCACCTAGCTTTTGGTAGCTGCAGCTCTGTTTAAATCGCCCTGAATGAGTTTGTTGGTGTGTGACTATCATCTTTTGCTTCTAGTCTCTAGTCACCTGGAGTGGGGATTCAGATGCCTGCAACCCAGTCAGGTTTAGTGTGCACTACAAGTTTTGATCACTTAACATAAAAAAAAATTCCCTGTAACACAGCCACCCACTTATCTCTAAATGCTTCCTTCTAAGTTAACGGTAATCATTTTGGAAGGAAATGAAAAAAAGAAACTGCTGATTCAAATGATGTATCACTTGTCTTTCTAAGAAAAACCTAGTAGGTGAACCTCAAGTAATGTCACTTGCATATAGTTTAATGAAGATACAGCACTGATATGTGCAATCTACATTTTACAGCCTGTGTTTCTAATGATGTCCTGTTACATTACTGAAACCCCACACGTGACATATCTAGCAGCTATTGAGCATAATATTTCTTGAGCTGGAATTACCTAAACCACATGATTCAATTTGGTTAGTTCCTGGCTTAAACTTGATAATTATAGTTTTACACACCTATGTTAAAATAATTTGGTGAGTTTTATTGTAATTTTTTTTATCTTGTATAATGGTATTTACTTTATGCTGCCTAACATGCTTCTTTCATTTGGTTATAGGAGTAAAGTACTCTGTAGACAAGAAAAAGGCTTGCAAGGGTAAAGGTTCCTCCACACACCACAAACTCACCTTCTGATGTTCCTGCAAAGTTCTCCAGATGTTGTCATGAGGTCAAGAGAATTTCCTGGCAGCGTTCCCTCTAATTTGAAACGGATTGTGCACACAAAAAAGGAAATTTTGTGCGCTATACATACCGAGGATACTTTTATTTAAGCAGATTTTTTGTGTGTGCACTACTTTAACCTGTGGGAGCAGGCCTGCAGAGGTCTGATCTTTTTTTGCGATTGTCAATTGAATTTTGCATCTATAAAACCTCTAATAAGAGCAGAAAGAACTGCCGGATTTACCTTCTGATGTTCCTACAACGTTTCCTGCTCCAGCCCATTAATTTGTGATCAAGCCTTGATCTCAAATATGATTGGGCCAGGCGGTTTTAAATAAGAAATGTAGTCATACACTTTCTTAAAGACAAGAGCACTAGAAACACTGTACTTTCTTTTAAATCTAGTAGTAAAATTAGCCTCTTAACTAAACAAGTTGGGGCTAAGATTCTCCACATTTCTTAGTGGTAAATTCCTAACCCCCCAGGGTTGGTTTTACTATAGAAGCAAACAGGCTAATTGTCCTTGGCCCAAAACCCTAACCAAAGGTTTTAAATGGTAAAAAGTAAAAAAAATGGGCACCACACAGTGTGCTGTCCAGGGCCCCCACATACCTTGTCCCCAAAAGCATTGTCCTTGAACCAATAAAATCATATAAAATATGTATTTCATAACATTTTCAGGGATGTATGCACATTGGCAAAAAATTAGATTTTGAAAATTATTTTACAATAAATGTAGGTTTTTAACAATACTTTTTCTGGGAAAGAATACATTCTGATCTCCTTGAGGAGGAGTTTTTGAGACAAAGTATCAATAATCTTGCTAATAAAGCCTTTTAGATATTCATTCAAAGGTTCGATTGCAAATGAATGGGCCAGCAAAAACTGTGGGAATGTCATAAGGTAAAAACGCCTTCTTCCTGCTCTTATTAGACATTTCAATCAGACAACGATCAATTGTCAAATTATCCAACACTGCTGATTTTATACATTAGGCACTTTCTGTAATTTTCTTATTTTCAAAAAATAATATTAGTACGGTATATAAAAATAATTATATTATGACCGATTTAAGGTCATCTTACCAATTTGCTAATATAAAATGTAGAGTTGCATTACAAAGTGAATGGTGGATTTATTTGAAACCAATCATCAACACATACAAGGTTTCGAGGGTACAAGCCCCATTCATCAGGACCTGAAGAAGGGGGTTATACGCTTGAAACCTTGTATGTGTTGATGATTGGTTTCAAATAAATCCACCATTCACTTTGGAGTACAACTCTACATTTTCTATTTACTGATTAAAGGGTATGTCCACCCTAAAATTGAATTTTTAATAAAAGATCCCCCCTGGGCTCCCAGCCCCAACCGCTATATTTTTTTTTTAGAAAGCCCCAACACTCTATTACCTCCCCTCTTTCCTCCGCCGCCTCCCGGCCCTCTGCTTGCAAGGAAATGCAAGCAGAGAGGCGGGACCGGCAGCCCGCGTCTGTGATTGGCTGAGAGGTAAGTAAGAGTTTGGGAGCTTTCTAAAATAAAAAATATGCGGTTGGGCTGGGAGACATGGGGGAATACAGTACTGAAGGGATTTTATGCTAGGGGAGGGTAGTAGAACGGGAGGGAGAGGGAGGGAGAGGGAGGGGGAGAAGGCTGCAGTACGCATGGCAAAAATCTACCTGAGGCTAGCTAGCAGGCAGTGTCCTATATGGACTCTGCTAGCCTCCTGTGGGCAGTTTTTGGGACTTTGGGGGGGATTACAGGAGACCCTATGGAGCTGGGATGTGAGGTAAGGATTAAACTACACTACATGGTGGGGCCAGTAGTTGGGGGGATTATAGTTTTGGGGTTGGACATGCCCTTTAAGTATGTTCCCTTGAAAGTAGGGAAACTAGATGTCTGCACCCGTGGGGTAAGTGTGGATATGGACTTTGTTTGTTACTTGGATTCAAGATCTTACCAATTTACTGAAACAAATGCAAATACACAATTTACAATTTGCCAACTAGATTGCATTTGTTCTCAATAGATGCAAAAGTGTAGTACTTCACTTTACTGCACACAGAGGTGCTTATTTTGTTATGCTATATCTATTGTAGTTTGGCAGAGCCCATATTGGCTCACTGTCCTGCACCCAGTTGCATTACTCATTTCCTATTTCTTACTCACTGAACAGTTATTTACAGTAGGCAATCTGCACTATATCTCATTGTTACAGTTCTCTAACTTGGCCTGATGGTTGGCAGAACAGATCAAAGAAATTCATCATTTAAAAACTTTAAAAGGGAATGGAGGCCGTATGTTTGTATTTTCTTAATACATGTAATTATTATTATTATATAGCAGATTTATTTATATTCTTACATATATTATGCAGCACTATTATCTTATAACCTACCCCTGTAGTGGATTTCTATGGGAGGAACTGTAAGATTATAGCCTTATAATCTTACAGTTCCAGGAGAAGGAAACCAGAAGCCACAAAGGGGTAGGTTATAATAAAGAGTGCACACGAACTGTAAATTAAAGTGATATTATAAGTCACCGAGGAGTTCCGTGCCTTGTATAAAGGGTACTCAGCCTGCGGCCTTGTGCTTTTATATGGTCACGGAACTCCTCAGTGACTTCTAATATCCTTATAATTTACAGTTGGGGGTGCATTATCCACTATATCTATTCATATCAGGCCCTGCACCAAAGGACATACAATCTGCACCTTATCACACAAGAACCTATCATTGGGGAATCCCATGCAAGCACATGGAACATGAACAGCATGTTGATCTACATGTCCCTGTGTATCTATATAATATGAACATTGAATGATCAGTAACAAGCTGGCAGTTGTACCATAAGGAAACATGTTCTTACCCGCATTGTAGAAGCGGTCCAGCACTGTGGTCTCCCCGAAGTCTAACTTGCCAAAGTGTAGGGTCTCCAAAGTTACCCCTTGACTCTCGCACGCCTCCTGCAGGGTGTGAAGTGCAGCGGTCTCACATGCCTTCAGCTCGGAACTCACCTCGTTGATCACATAGACCACCTTGATGCAGCGGGTGCTGGAGTTCAGAGCCGGATTGAGCCCCTTAACACAGCGAGTAGCAGGAATCCCCCCTCCTCCGGGGGCTACAGGGTGGAAGTAATCTTCATTCCAGAAGCTGCCAGCTGCAGGAATCCTGCTCCCCCCAACAGCTGCTGCAACCCCTGCTCCCTGCTGTCTGGGCCCTTCGTGGTCCTCATACTCACAGCACCCAGTTCCGTGGAGGGAAGGAGAAGGCACAGAGAAGGTGATCCCCTCGCTGCTGTCACTCATAGTTCAAAATGACAAGTAGATGAGAGGCCAACTTCCCCTCCTTCACCCTGCATACAGTCCAGTCTCTGTGTATTGATTAGTCAGTCCCACCCCGCAGACAAACACCACAGGGCGCTTGGGCTCTGTCAGCTCCTCTCAGCAGCTCATTTACCTCCAGTTCCCCTTGAACCCCCCCGCCCCGGACAGTTTCGCCTATTCACAGATATCTCCAAACTGATAAGTGTCCAGGCAAATGAAGCGCTTTTAGCTCCAGTGGCAAAGATCCCTCCTCCTATGTATGCCACACAATCAGTCCCATGTTTGCCTGTTGCTAGATGAGAGACTGTCTGGGCTGCATTGGCTTTCAGTCTCCCTGGTAGAAGATAACAGATCCAGCCCACTGGACGTGTCACAGCTCAGACTTACTCTCCCTACAGAATTCTCTTACCAGAAATGAGTTTCACAAGAACACAGAGGGAGGAATGTGAATGTGACTCCTCCTTCCTCTTTAGAATCCACGCCTCCTACTGGGGATTCCAGACAACGGTGTGATCCTCTGGTGCCACTTGCTAAAGGAGAAGTTCAGCTGTTTTCTCATTGTCTGGGGTTTGCCACATCTGCATACACCCCAACATTTACCTTGGGTACACTGATGGCAAATGCATTGCACAGAGCTGGGCCATGATTGGATCCACTTCATTATAATAACCCCCCTTTGAAGCTTTGCACCATGCTGATTCTTTATGATGTATTTATTAAAGGGGGAATGTGCAAACACCTGCAGATGTGCAAACAGGGATGTTTGTGGCAAACACCTGCAGATGTGCAAACAGGGATGTTTGTGCCCAGAAGCAATACAATTGGAAGTCAGGGAGGGTTTAGAATAATCAATCAAATAAATGATGGAAACAAAAGCAAAACGTCACCTGGAGGAAGAAGAAAAAAAATTGTCCTGTTTCACTAAATTTCGCTTAACTGCTCCTCCCCTTCTAAGCAGCCTGATTACGGTAACAGAACTGACACACACCTCTGAGTATCTGGCTGTTGGCTTTTTTGGGGGGTAAGAGCAATTAAGCAAGTTTACAAAACTGAACCTATGACAAGTGTAGGCAGACTGACCATAAATTAGACTGATTTTATGTATCCGACATTTACACTGATTGTCCGAAAAATTGTAAATTTTCCAGATCTTATTATGCGACATTAGATCGTAAAATCAATCGTAATTACGATCGGGAAAGTCGTTTTTTTAAGTCGAATGATAAAATGATTGTAGTGTTTTCTGACGTTCCAATTAAATGTAAATGTAATGTAACCTCACAATGGACGATTTTCAACATTAAAGGGCATGTCCACCCCCAAAACTCAAATTTAACCCCATACTGGCCCCACTCTGTAGTGTACAAAAATCCTTACCTTACATCCCAGCTCCATATGGTTGCCATGCTATGCCCCTCCAAAGTCCAGGAAAGTATAGTGTAGGAAGCTCTGTGTGACTCATCCTGCGCCTGTCTCAGCCTCAACCTCGAGAAGGTCTGAGGCATGCACAGGAGAGTCCTCCCTCTCCCTCCCGTTTTCTTCTCCCTCCCCCTAGTGTAAATTCCCCATGATATATTATATATATTTATCCCCCAGCACCAACCGCCGTAACAGAATTCATAGAAAGTGCCCAGATAGTTACTTACCTTCCCTCTATCCTCCGGCTTTCTGTGCAGCCGGCAGCCGCATCCCAGATTGGCTGCCTCTCAGCCAATCAGGGACGCGGCTGCCGGTCCCGCCCCCTGCTTGCATTTCCGTGCAAGCAGAGGGCCTGGAGAGTGCCGCGGAGGATAGAGGGAAGGTAAGTACATATCGGGGCACTTTCTAAGAGTTTTATTACGGCAGTTGGGGCTGGGGGATCAATATGTATAATATGGTATATAAAAAGTTCAAAAAAGGGCTGGACATGCCCTTTAATTAAAAACAAATTGAATGTCGAACAATGTACAATTAACATTGTACGTTGGTCTATCAAAGTATCGGTCGGTTTAAGATCGTAATTAAGATTGCAATAGAGTATGGCCACCTTAACCCCTGCCCAGGTGCCACTAGCAGATTTAATACATGTGAATTAGACAAAGATCCAGACGTGCACCTATCTTTGTCTAATTTATATATCACAAGACCCTAACCTGCTCCAGACTTGGGGCCACACATGCAGCACCCTAGGCTCTGCCCTCAGAATATCCTGATTTTTCCCCTTTTAACTGCCTATGCCCTAACAACTGTGGCAGCCATACCTAAATGGTAACTAAAGTAGAATTTTTTTTTGACCAATCATCAAAAAAGTTAGTTTTTTTAACCCCCAACCTGACACAGGTACACACACCTACTGATCTACTTATCCATTACTGTGGCAGCTATACTTAAAGGGTAACTAAAGTCAAAAAAAAAATATTTTGACCAATCATCAAAAAGATACAGAGAGATTCAATAAAAGTTCTTATCATTGAAAATGGTGCTAATTTTGCCCTAACCAATGTTAGCTTTCTGATTGATTGGATCAAAATTAGCACCACTTTGGGCTGGGTACACACAAAAGTTTTTTTTATCCCAAACAAGCTACAAACTCATCATTCCCATTATTGAGTTTTAAAATCTGCAGCAAACACACATATTCCCTTCCAAAATGCAGCCCTTCAAGCCAAATTCAAAGTTTATACTTAAACTTTCCCTTTCTAGTTATTTATAGTTTCTTTCCATATTGTGTGCCTATTAAATGGGGAGTTTAAACCTGTAACGTTGTAAGTTTGTATTTAAATTGTCATTGTAATTTCTTATGGTTTTGAGTGTTTGTTTTGTAGTTTGTTTATGATTTTAAATAGTAATGGTTTGTTATATTAGTGGGATGTGATTGGTTCAATGATCGTGTGATATGTAGGGTATTTTAACCTCATTTATCCTTTTTCTCTTCTTTCCTCTATTTTGAGGTACTGTTGGTCAGTGTGTTTTCTACATTTTCTTACTTCTGTCTTAAAAAACCTTACAACTTCTAAATAAAAAATTTTTTTTAAAAGAAAACAATAGTTACATAGTTGAGAGGGGTCTGTCACAAACCCTCCTGGCTGCGACGCCCAACCACCTATCAGCTACCGGAAAACACACTCCAAGCAACCGACAGGCGGACGGAACAGATCGGACCCGGTGGGGTTAGTGAACAAATGATATACTACACAATTACCGTATATACTCGAGTATAAACCGAGATTTTTAGGTCTAAAAAAGACCTTAAAAATCTGTCCTCGGTTTATAATCGGGTCATACACAAAATAGACCCGAAAATCTGTTTAAAAAATACACCGGCAAAGTTGTAACTCACATCTGCCGACACTGCACCTCAATTTCCAGCAAGGAGCCATGTATTTATAAAGAGGAGACCAGGAGCGTGTAGGAGTGGAGACCGGAGCAGTCTGAAGCAACAGAGAGAGCAGAGGCGCAGGCACGTTACGCACGCAAGTTACGCACGCAAGTTACGCACGCATGTTACGCACGCAATTTACTGATGCTTACCGGTACATCAGAGTGGCATTAAGGATGTAGGAACAGAACAGTCTCCCAGAATCTGTCAGCCTTTACCTACGGTACATCTTCAACCCTCTAGTAAGGAGGGTTTATTTTCTATTGGTGGGCTATTAAGTCTACCATTACCTACCAATAATGCAATGGGTTTGTGGGTGGGTAGGAAGGTGGGCGGGGGAAGGGGGGTGGTGTGGTTGGCACTCTATTTAATTATTACAATTTATTACCATATCAGCCCTCTAGTAAGGAGGATATAATCTTATGTTTAGGGTGGACTTTTAAGTCTACCTACTTTATGCAGTAGGTGGGTGGGAGGAAAGGGGGGTGGCTGGGTGTCTCACATCTGAAATGCCATGGAATCATTTTTGCTAATTACAGAATTGAATTAGTGGTCATATTTTCTACCCTCGGTTTATACTCGAGTCAATCAATTTTACTAGATTTTTAATGTAAAAATAGGTACCTCGGTTTATACTCGAGTATATACGGTAATATTAATTAATATCAATATACTCTCGGACCACATTCTGAGAAAACAGCAGAATGACCTGTTACCTATATCTATGGGGTATCCGTACCACTACTTCTAACAACCTGTAAGAAAATTGGTTATTCACCCCTAATATTCTATACACAGTTATACAGTATATCTATATACCTAAACAATACTTCTCTATAGTAGCGTACTTCAAAGACACAGGTTCGTTTTGGGATATTCTCAGAATAGGACAATAGCCTATAAATTATTTTATAGCATTTATTAAAAGTTGACAAAAATAGTGCATAAAAAAATATAAAGAAAAACTAAAGTAGATAACTGAACATAAAAACGGTAACACACAGGTAAGAAATGGGTAAAAGAATGAATACTTAAAGGTAATTGGCATCTGAAAAGTCCATGAGCAGAGTCCAGAGCTTGTTAATCCAGATATGGGAAAGGTCCAAATAATAGTTCTTGCTGTAAACCAATATGGTCCGTCCTGTTGGCTAGATGTTATTGAAGATGTTATGACGAACTCTGAGCTGAGACCCGGCTCCCAATTTTATCCTTTGTCAGAAAATGGGAGCGGTCTGGTCTCTAGAGGGGGTGGACTTGGTTCTGCCCCCGAAGGTTGTCTCCTATTTTTGGAGGGAATTTTAAATGTCCAATGCCCCTCCAGTCCATAATCTGTGAACCATACATGTCACATTCAAAATAATAGCATGATGGTCCATAACTAATTTTACCCAACAGAATGAGACCAAATATGACAAATCTGGGAGATCGTAGGCCTAGGAAGGATAATATCCCAAGTTTGGTTCGGGCTGTCATATTATATCAGGTATCTATAAATGCAGAATTAATTACTGGATAAACTGGGGGTATTTATGAAAACCTGAATTATTAAGGAATATGAATTACCTTTGATCCGCCAGTTGGTTTCTGCTTAAATCTCAACTAGAAGATTCCCTGCTGAGCTGGTACCTACTAGCCTGTAACAGTGTGACAGGGAAACAATGTGGGAGCTGCCATACTGCTTGACCATGCCAATAAGGGGAAATAATTGAAAATTAGGAGTGCAATTTCAGACATTGTCTATGGGGTTTTACATTGCACTCCTGTTCGTCACAGGGGTCATCTCATAAATCTTATTTTCTGGACTGTCTCAACTTTGGGAGGCATTGTCTACTTGATCTTGCCTTTCATCTGATTCCCAAATTAGACCAATATTTATTTATTATTATTTATTATATATTTAGATTTATTTGTATAAGCTATATATTTAGAGATATTGGTTGTAGTGTTGAGTTAGTCTATCTATGTTCTGGTTGTGCAATGCTGACAGTAAATTTCTATGGTTATCATTGCTACATTGTGTATAGCCCATACAAAGTCTCCAGGTTACTTGGCAATGCAAACTGTAATTAAAGGAGAACTAAACTTAAAATTTTTAAAACCTAATGTGACAGTTTTTCTCCCCAGAACACCTATACATTGTAAAATTCTTCTCTAATAAGTTGTATTTAGTACATGTGAGAAATAGATCATGTAAATAAGAAGGCTTCCATGTTGATGCTAGTATAACCCAGAGCCCATGAAGTCATCAAAGAACCACACCCCCTGACCCCAGTATTCACTGTCTCTATGCACAGTGTGTTTTCTATACACTAATATGGAAGTCCCTGAAAAGTTTTTGAAAGATGATTGTTACCATAATTTATTAATTCAGTGTGAGTTGCTGGAAAATAAACTGCAGGGTAACAAGCAGCTTTCAAAGTCTTATCAGGGACTTTCATTTACCATATTTTTTTAAGGATTTGTTTAGCAAAAAATAAATCTTCCAAATGTATCTGGGTTTAAAAATACACAATTCAAAAGGTCATGAGTCCTGTCATGAGTCCTGTCATTCAGAAAGTCATGTCCGAACTTCGCAAAATCCGGTCCGCTTGAGGATCCGCGAATTTTCAAAAAAAAATTCGAAAATCCGCGAGCGGACCCATTAAAATGAGAAAAATACAAGATTTTCCGTATTTTCGAAAAATTTCGAAATTACGGGTTTAGCGTATTTTCGAAAAATCCGCGAATCGGAAGTTCGGAAGGCGGAAAATCTGGAAAATCCGCCGTCCGCGGACGGCATAAATCTGCGGCGGATCCTAATCCGAGTTCAATACCCTAGACTTCTTTTTTTTTTTTGTTTCTATTTTGTCCCAAGCAAAGTAAGTCCCAAGCAAGTGTTCAGCTTACTCAGTGGTGGCACACCTTGTAAGATGCCAGTTATAGAAACAGAAGATTGGTTGCAGGTTCTATTCCCCAGACTTAATTTTATTTTATTTTTTTTAATTTTTGCTGAAATGTTAGTATTCCGTTTCTTACATCCATGCTATCTATAAAATACACTGCAAAGATTACTTTTATTTTTGTATGAAAAGTAAAGAATGATATCATTGTTAGGACAGGAGCATTAAATGTGTTTGAAAACAAAAAACTTAAATCTCTTTTCTGTCAGGGAGAGGGAGGATCTCTGTGCTGTAATGTGATTGGCTGTCAGCTCCTAGGAAGCAAAGCTACAACTTCCTTGTTTTGATCTGTTGATCAGTACAGAGCATGTGCCTGTGTGCAGATACTTAGCTGGGGGTTTACCCAGCTAAGGTGGATTGTGGGAGCTGACTTCCAGGGGCACTTCTAGGGTTTTTTGTTGCCTGAGCCAAACTTTTGAATGCCGCCCTTGATTATTTCCAGGCATGGCGTAAAGCCGCTGTGTTAAAATGGATGTGGCCTTGACGGTGGGCTTGGATTTAACGTGGCTAAAATGTTACAATTTATAAAGGGCATGTCCACCCCCAAAACTAAAATTTAACCCCTTACTGGCCACATCAAGTAGTTTAAAACATTCCTTACCTTACATTCCTGCTCAAAATAGTTCCCCTGCTGTGCCCCTCCAAAGTCCAGGAAACTGCTGTGTAGGAGCAGTGTGTGACTCATGCTGTGCCTGAGACTTCCTCAACCTCATCAAGGTTGAGGCATGCTCAGTGCAGCCCTCCCTGCCTCTCAGCCAATCACGGACGCAGCTGCCGGTCCCGCCCCCTGCTTTCAATTCCATGCAAGCAGAGGGCCTGAACACTGCAGCAGGGGAGAGAGGGCAGGTAAGTAAGAATCGGGGGACTTTCTAACAATTATATTAATGCGGTTGGGGCTGGGGGAGCATGCCCTACCACATATCAAAAGTTAAATTTTGGGGTGGACATGCCCTTTAACTTCCTAACACATTTAAACAGTTCCTCAGATAGTCATTTAGCAATAATGTAAATCACTAGAAGCAGATATTACATCCCTTTCTCAAGCAGTTTGTGTTGCCACTACCATATTGCTCCTTTTAGGTTTTTGTTGCTCAAATGAAAACAGTTTATTTTATAGCCTGTGCTATACATGTTGGTTCAACTGTTACAATACATTAGAAATGCCATACTTTCTGTAGTATAAAAGATTTTAGTCAAAAGATTTGTAAGCCTGCCACCACATAAGGTAGGCTCTTTCAGCAGGGCCCTAACCAACCTAACTAGTCTAACCTTGCCTAACAAACTAACTAAAGCTAACCTTACCATATAAAATGATTTTATCAACATCATATCTGTTACTAAGGAAAATTCATTTTTTTCTTGACTGGTCAAGGGATACAAACATTTTTTTCACCACTGCCTGTTTGCTGCCTTTCTTCTTCAGTGCAGGGGTGCCACCTGAGACAAATTTCTCACTCTGCCTAATGGTAGAAGTGGCCCTGCTGATTCCTAGTACTTACAGGTTGTTTTCATAAATCACCTAATGGCTACAGCAAAGGGAGAGGTGAGACACAGCTTGTTGTATTTTTGTGAATGTGCTCTGTCCCTTGGGACAATGTTGTCTGGAAACGTTAGTTCTCCTTTAAAGGATAAGTGCCTGTAAAATCAAGTTATGTTTATTTGGAAGCTGCAGCTTTAAAAATAATGTTGCCATTTTTTTTTTACCTTTTTTACCTTTGCCCCTCCAGAGCCTACCTTTGTGCCATGAAAGTTGCTGACATCTTGTTACTGATTTGCTGAATGTTAAGCTCCACCCCTCTGAGATTTCCTCTGCTTTCTCTGCTTTTTGTTTGAGCCTCAAACAGTAATGCCTGTGAGTTCCGTGCACTCTCCTGCTTGAGCCTCAACCAGTAATGCCTGTGAGTTCCGTGCACTCTCCTGCTTAAGCCTCAAACAGTAATGCCTGTGAGTTCCATGCACTCTCCTGCTTGAGCCTCAAACAGTAATGCCTGTGAGTTCTGTGCACGTGCGTGTGCACGGAACTCACAGGCATTATCGTTTGAGGCTCAAGCAGGAGAAAGCAGAGGAAATCTCAGAGGGGTGGAGCTTAACATTCAGCAAACCAGTAACAAGATCAACTCAACTCATCATCCTCACCTCTCCAGTCAGAATGGATCTGGAATGGTGGACACTGAAGAGTAATTTCAGACCAGTGCCTTTTTAAGACACCTTCATGGCAAGTCCTTACCACGGATGCGAGCCCTGTTGGCTGGGGAGCCACTTTAGGGAATCTGATGGTCCAAGGTGTGTGGCCAATGAAACCATCATTGGTTTCTCAGAATAAGAGGGAGATGACTGCAGTACTCTTGGCACTCAAACACTTTCAACACCAGCTGTTAGGAAAGTCAGTGCAAGTGAACAAGACAATGCAACAACAGTTGCTAATATCAACAAGAGGGGGGGCATTCGAAGTCACCATCTTTGGTTAATCTCCAAACAGATTTTCAACTGGGCAGAAACTCATTTATTCAACCTGAGCTCATGTTACATTCCTGGAATAATCAATCTGGAGGTAGATTTCCTAAGCAGAAATCAGTTTCCCCAGACAGAGTGGCAGCTTCACCCTCAAGTATTTCTTAGAATTTCACAAATGTATTTTGTCGCAATTGACGAAATACTGCTCCAGGTTCCAGGATCCCAGTGCATACAAGGTAAATGCTTTCTCGATCAAATGGGATTTCCCCTTGATGTATGTTTTCCCCCCATAGCCATCATACCATGGGTGCTCAAGAAGATCAGAGACGACAAAGCAAACATCATTGTCATCCTCCCCTGGTGGCCGAGAAGGCCATAGTTTCCGTGGGTCCTGCAAATGTTTGCAGCTCCACCATTTAAACTACCTCTGAGGAAGGACCTTCAGAGGCAGGGGTCAGTTTTTTGTTCAGAACATCAAGAGCCTTCAGTTGAAGGCCTTTTTATTGAAACCACGAGCATGAGGCTTAGAGGGCTCTCAGACAGCACTATATCAACACTATTAGCAGCCAGGAAGCCTTCCACGTCTGCTAAATATTACAAATCCTGGAAAGTACCTTGCGACTGGTGCAAACTTAAAGAGTTAAACCCCTTAAGCCCCTCAGTAGAATCCATTACAGTATTCCTGCAGGCTGGGCTCAAGAAAAATCTCAGTAAAGCCACCAAGAGGTGTCTGCAATTTACGCTCTAACCAATACAAAATGGGCCTACGATCCACTCATTATTCGTTTTTTTTGTTGGACCCAAAGTGCCTCCTTGGGATCTTACCCTGGTTCTTTATTACCTCAAGGGACCTCCTTTTGAACCTCTGGAGAACTGTTCAATAAAACATTTAACATACAAAACATTATTTTTGGTGGCCATAACCTCTGCAAAAAGAGTGGCAGAGTTACAAGCCCTTAGGGCCTCTGAACCATTTACTGTAATCCTCCAGGACAGAGTAATACTCAGACCAGACTTCACTTTTCTCCCCAAAGTTGTGTCCAGCTACCACATTAATCAGGATATTGTTCTGCCTACGTTAAACATCTCATCTGATGAACGTGATCTGCCCTTCCCACATTTTCTTGATGTTGGAAGAATTCTAAGAGTGTATATTGATAGAACTAAGAATGTTCGCAAAAACAGATGCACTCTTTATACTCTTCTCAGGTAGCCGATCAGGATGTCAACCAGCAAAATCCATCTTAGCCTCATGGCTAAAACATTGTATAGAGCAAGCTTATGTGGGCAGGACAGAGCCATTACCTGATAATGTCACAGCTCATTCCACCAAATCGGTTGCAGCTTCATGGGCATTCAGTGCCAGAGCTTCGCCTGAAGAAATATGCAAGGCGGCAGCATGGTCGTCCTTATCTCCTTTTATTAGGCACTACAAAATTGATATTGCCTATTCTGGACAAGCTGTTTTTGGTTCAAAAATTTTGTCTGCTGCTTTTCAAGAGTAAAATAAGTTTTTCAGCATATATTGGATTCCCGCCCATTTCTTTAAGCTTTTCAAATCCCATTGTTTCATACTGCCGTGCAGGACCAGGGAAAAACGAAAATTCTATTTCAGTTCTTACCGGAATTTTCTTTTCCTGGTCTGTAGCACAGCAGTATATACTTCCCTCCCCGTTGTGTGTTTAATACCATTTCAGATCTGACGCTCGGACAGTCGTTCAAAGACACTGGTAGACGAAAATCTTCATCATACTTACCAGTGATTTTCTTTTCCTGTGCCTCCTCAAGTCAGTGGGCAACCGAGGGTTAAATACCGTATGTCCGCGCATGCCAGGAGTGAGTAGCTATAAATTTAGGCTCTGCCCCCCTCCCGGCGTCTTTGAGTGACTGTTCCTGAAAGGAGGGGTGGGAGCTTGCCCACTGACTTGTTCCAGCACAGGAAAAGGAAATCACTGGTAAGTATGATGAAGATTTTCGTGTTTCCTGTGCCTCCTCAAGTCAGTGGGCAACCGAGGGATATAAAAAAGCAGTAATGAGCGGAGGACACAATTGTAGAATGCTATTATTTATTAGATGCAGCTTGTAATAGTTTAACTGCAAATGTATCAGGTGATACGTCTAGTTTATAAAACTTTAGAAATGTATTTAGTGAAGACCAAGTGGCAGCTCGGCATAGCTCCTCTGGAGTTGCACCAGCAGAAAATGCCCAGGAAGTGGAGATTGAACGGGTAGAATGGGCTCTAATATTATTAGGTTCATCTTTGTTACTTATTCTGTAGCATAGCCTAATGCCCTCTTTTATCCATTTTGCAATGGTGATCTTTGATTCTTTGCGTCCTTTATTGGCTCCAGAGAATGAGATGAATAGGTTATCTTCGTTCCGAAATTCACTTGTTCTATGCACGTAAGTTTTGAGGCATCTGACTGGATCTATCAGTATGGTGTTAGTGCCTTCCATATTTTCTTCAGGAGGGGGTAGAACAGGTATAATTATCTCCTGATTTATGTGGTATTTGGTTACCACTTTTGGCAGATATGTGAAGTCTGGTCTGAGGATAATTTTGTTGGGATGGTAGATGAGATAAGGTTCTGATATTCTGAGTGCTCCGATATCAGAAACACTTCTAGCTGAGGCTAGGGCGACTAATAATACTGTTTTGAATGTTAGTTCCTTGATGGGAATATCTGTAATGGGTTCAAACGGTTGTGATGCTAAAGCGTCAAGCACCAAAGTAAGATCCCAGGGAGGAACGGACTGTCTTCTTGCAGGCTTTAAATGTTTTACGCCTTGAAAAAACCTTTCAACAAGTGGTTCTCATGACCATTGATAGTCTGTCATAGCAGAGATGGCTGAAATTTGACCTTTGAGGGTATAAATACTGAGACCCTTCTGAAACCCTGTTTGAAGAAATTCTACTATTATAGTAGGAGTCGAAGTGTTGGGTTCTATTTGATTCTCTACACACCAGTTCAGAAAGGTGTTCCAAATACGATAATATTTGGTTGATGTGGAATTTTTCCTGGCAGCAAGGAGGGTGGTTGTTACTTTTTTCAGAGAGCCCTAGGTTCTGGAATTTCCCCCTTTCACAAGCCAAGCCGATAGTTTGAGCTTCCTGAGTTGCTGATGCAGGAATGGCCCTTGTGTCAGAGGATTTGGGATCAATGGAAGCTTGAATGGTGTCGCTATGGTTAAATTCATCAGTGTTGAGACCCAAGGTCTCCTCGGCCAATAAGGTAATATCAGGTTTGCCGTTACTGATTCGCTGATGATTTTCTGCAGGATCCTGGGAACCAATGGGAGAGGCGGAAAAATATACAAAAGTTGGAAGTTCCATGGTATACTGAGAGCATCTGTTGACATGGCTCCCTGTGTCTGGAAACGTGAGCAAAAAATGGGAAGCTTCTTGTTGAGTGGTGTGGCCATAAGGTCCACTTGAGGTGTCCCCCATTTTCTGCATATCTGCTGGAATATTGAGCGGTTGAGCTTCCATTCCCATGGTGAGATCTGCCGTCTCTTCAATTTGAGAGAGTCATTGGTGGTGTGAAATAATTCCTGGATGCTGGAGGAACAGGAACAAAAAAAGACGCCAGGAGGGGGGTGGAGCCTAAATTTATAGCTACTCACTCCTGGCATGCGCGGACATACGGGATTTAACCCTCGGTTGTCCGCTGACTTGAGGAGGCACAGGAAAGGAGGGCTGTGAAGCAATTTATCAGATTGGGGAGTGGCCTGTCAGATGATGTCACAAGGGGGATTAACCCATTGTTTCATACTGCCGTGCTATAAATAGAATTTTCGTTTGTCAGCAACTTTCAAGGCACAAAGCTAGGCTCTGGAGGGGCATAGGTAAAAAAAAATATGGCAACAGTCTTTTTAAAGCTGCAGCTTCCAAATGAACATAACTTGAATTTTACAGTGCACTTATCCTTTAAGGTTTAGAGTGAGAAGGAAAGTTTTTCAATTTTCTAGAGCATATATATATTACTCTCAGAGAAATATATGTTCATTAATTCCCAATATTTCCAAGTTAAGTTCTAGGTTAAAACATCTATTTTATTTTTTTGTATGTATGGATTTATTGTATAATCCATATATTTGGAGAAACTGGTCATAGTCTATCTATGCATTGTTCTAGTATTTTAAGTTTTATAACTTTCGTTATTGTGTTGTATATATCTTATACATAACATGATGCAAACAATGATTATGATATAGATATATAGAGAAGAAAGAAGAGAAATAAAAAAAAAGGGGAAGAGGGAGGAAATATATATTTGCATACTGTGGTTATGTCTATATAACAATATATCAAACATTTCAACTTTCTATGACATATATGTATTAATCGAGAGAGAGAGAAAGAAAAGAAAAAATATATTCATTAATTTTTAATATTTCCCGGTTTTGTCTTAGGTTAGGACACCTCTCCCTCATTCACCTCTCCCCCCCCTCCTCAGGGGTAAATTTAGTTCCCCTCCTCTCTCCCTCCACTTTCCTTTTGTTTTTAGTCTTGCAACCTGGTGGATATTGTTAGGTCTCAATATATTAAAGGTTTTGCTGGTGATAGGGGTTATTATTGGTTATTATGTGTTGTTTGCGGATTGTCTTTGTCCTCTGTGTTGTAGATCATTCTTTTTGTATTTTATTTGGAGGAGAGATTGAGTTTTTCTTGCTTGGAGAATTTGGTTGGTTCCATATTCCCCATTTTTCAGTGTTTGTATCCCTTGTACATAGTAACATAGTAACATAGTAACATAGTAATTAAGGTTGAATAAAGACATACGTCCATCAAGTCCAACCTATTCACCCTCTTTATATATATATTTTTTTAACCCTACCTAACAGTTGATCCAGAGGAAGGCAAAAAACCCCAGCTAAAAAGGGGGAAAAAATTCCTTCCTGACTCCAAACGGCAATCGGAATGTATCCCTGGATCAACCAGATCTATATGCATTAATACCAGTAATTCTAAATATTTTTTAATTTTAGAAACTTATCCAGGCCTTTTTTAAAGCTATTTAATGAACTTGCCATTACCACCTCTGCCGGAAGACAGTTCCACAGTTTCACCGTTCTCACTGTAAAGAAACCTTTCCTAACCTGAAGATGAAACTTCTTTTCTTTCAACCTTAGAGGATGTCCACGTGTCCTCTGATATGACCTATTAGTGAACAATGCACCAGAGAGTTCATTGTATGGCCCATTAATATATTTGTATAAGGTAATCATGTCCCCACGCAAACGTCGCTTCTCCAATGTAAACAGCCCTAACTTGTCTAATCTGCCTGCATATTCGAGCCCCTCCATTCCCCTTATTAATTTAGTTGCCCTTCTCTGAACTGCCTCAATTTCTTCCCATAATTTAGTATCTGACTGACTAAATGGATAGCTATTTAGAAATGATGGAGATGGGGAAAATCTCTTATCCAAAATACGCCATTCATCTAAAAAGGTTTGAGTAATTTTCTCATGAACTGGAAAATACTTTTTTGTATCAGCTTTTTCTTGAAACCATCTATCCTGTTCTTTGGGTTGCTCTTGGGTGTCTACACATAGGGTGTCCCTCATGAGACTGATAAGATTATCTAGAATACCATCGGAATGTCCTATGATCCCTTGGTATTCATCTTGCGTTTCTATCTCTCCTTCAGACATCTCAGTATTGGAAGGCCCAGGAATCTCAGTCAGTATAGGCTGAACCTCTGGGGTGGTTTGGATAAGAGGTATGATGGTATCTAAGACAGACTTAGTGATATTTTCAGTAAGCGTCTTCTCCAAATTGCTTGATGGAAAGCAGATTTCAAAACACTCTGCACAAAACTTTTTATCTTGTATGGGCGGTTTGTGACAGACAGAGCACTCCTTTCTTGAAGATTTATGGACTGGGGCATCATGGGATCTCCTGTAGGTACAAAAGAAATAAGTAAAACAAATACCATATATATAATTATCCAACCAAAAAGGAGGATACTCTCTCATGCTCACCACCTGGAGGGAGATCTGGATCTTCTTTTAGAGGACATCAGGCTCTAGAAAAAAAGATTTTGATTTCATAAAACACTGACCTGATGAAAAAAAGTAGATGCTGTGCCTGTAATTATACTCACAGCTACAGGTTAAGAAGATTGGTGTGGGTTGCTGGCAAGGAACAGGCTGAAACACAGGCTGAATCACAGGCTGAACGCTGACTGCAAAGAATTTTGCGGGTCGCAGGCTGTGACGTCATATATCCGCGCTACCCAGCCAACATGCGGGTGGCCGCGGCTTGCCAGATCGCCTCGCAAATTGGGAGGCCAAAACCACAGACCGCCGGTCAGCAGAGCGGCCGGTCTCTTCAATGTGAGAGGAACATTGGTGTGTAGAATAATTCCTGGATGCTGGAGGAACAGGAACAAAAAAAGACGCCGGGAGGGGGGGCAGAGCCTAAATTTTTAGCTACTCACTCCTGGCATGCGCGGACATACGGGATTTAACCCTCGGTTGCCCACTGACTTGAGGAGGCAAAAGAAAAAAAAAGTTTGCTTTCCCAGTAAGTGTAGCTGACATCCTGCTGTATTGCATTGTGGAAGAGAGTGTCAGGATGCTTTAGAGTTATATCCTGCTGTATTGCATTGTGGGAGAGAGCTTCACATCCAAATGCAATGTGTTGTGGGAGCTTGTAAGCGTGGCCAAATGGCACTGCTTTACTGAAGACTTTTCTTTCTCCTACAGGCTGCTTTACTAAAGGATCCCTTTGTTTTGGCTTCTTCCCTGAAGGGAAGTTTCCTTCTTATGCTGGTAAATGTCTAAATGTTATTTTTTGCTTTAGTGTACAGTCTCTCTGTCTCTCTCTCTCTCTCTCTCTCTCTGTGTGTCTCTGTCTCTCTCTCTCTTTTAGTGTCTCTGTCTCTCTTTGTGTCTCTTTCTGTCTCTCTCTGTCTCTGTCTGTCTGTCTCTCTGTCTGTCTCTCTCTGTCTCTCTGTGTGTCTGTCTCTCTCTCTTTCTGTCTGTCTCTCTGTGTGTCTGTCTCTCTCTGTGTCTCTCTGTGTGTCTGTCTCACTCTCTCTCTCTCTCTCTGTCTGTCTCTCTGTCTGTCTCCATGTGTGTCTGTCTCTCTCTGTCTCTCTCTCTGTCTGTCTCTCTGTGTGTCTGTCTCTCTTTCTGTCTGTCTCTCTCTCTCTCTGTCTGTCTCTTTCTCCTGTCCTCTTAGCAGTGCTCACAATGATCAGCTTCCAGGTTAGTACAATTATTATAAATTGTCACATTACTGTAATAGTGGCCGACTGTATTCTAGCAGCCAATAGGAATACCCCATATTAAACAAGCACCAGGTTCCTCCTTACTGCCGCATGTGTGTAAACTACAGCATCTAACAAACCCCTTCCACATTGGTTGGAATCCAGGTAAAAGCCAATAGTGTTCCATTTAACTGGGAAAGAAGGCATTGCCTATAGAAATGGTGGGCGATCCCTGCTGTTGCTAGGTATTGAGACGCTGCCTGTTCCTGCTTGAGAGCCCTGGGGATTAGCTGGAGGAGGGAGTTAATGTGTGTACAGTATTGTATGTATACAACTTGACAGCACCTGGTCTGTCTCTCTCTCCTGGAAGATGGAACTACCGGGAATGGGACCAAGGGCTGCGGGAAGCCCCGCGGAGCCTCCCAACACTCGCGGCGGGGCCTGGGAGCCTGGTTTTCAGCCGCGACCAGCCGCAAACTACCCCTGGAAGACGGAACTACTGGGAAAGGCACCAAGTGCTGCGGGAAGTTAACATTAAGAAAAAACGTATCTAATACATAATAATTACACTACATAAATAAAAGCATTATTACTTAAAATATGTCATTCTTAGATAGGACTACCCTAATATGGAGGGCCTTGTAAGTGGCGGGTAGCTTACACATATATTTTAATCAATATATGTAACTAACACTCTAGCAAATAAAACTAAATAAAATTAACACATAAAAAACTACTGTGCACCAACGGGCACACTTTTGCTAGTATATATATATTATTATTACACTAGACATTAAGCCTGCTACAATAACGGGCGCTAGAAGCACAGAGTGCCCCCTTAGTGTCCCAAGGCCATAGTCCTCCTCTATGTCCCAAGGCCAGAGTACCTTCTTAGTGTCCCAAGGCCAAAGTCCCCCCTCTGTCCAAGGCCAGGGGCCCCATCTGTCCCAAATCCAGAGGCCCCCCTCTGTCCCAAATCCAGCCCCCCTCTGTCCCAAATCCAGGGCTCCCCCTCTGTCCCAAATCCAGGGGCCCCCCTCTGTCCTGAATCCAAGGGCCTCCCATCTGTCCCGAATCTAGGGCCCCCCCCTCTGTCCCAAATCCAGAGGCCTCTCTGTCCCAAATTCAGGGGCCCCTGTCCCTAGTAACCTTACCTGTTTAATTACTGTTCTCCCTCCGTGTGTTTCCTGTGTTTCTCCCTCTAGTGGTGAGTAAATAGGAACTGCAGACACTCTCCCTCTAGTGGTGAGTCAATAGGAAATGCAGAGACTCCCTCTTGTGGTGAGTCAATAGGAACTGCAGAGACTCTCCCTCTAGTGGTGAGTCCATAGGAACTGCAGTGACACACATACATGGACACAGGGACGCACACTTAGGGTTTTATTATATATGATGATGATGATGATGATGATAATGGAGTGTGACATATAATAAAGAATTTGAAGCATTCCATATTCTGTGTGCCGGAGTCTCTACATTGATTCTCTATGTTGGAGTGATACAGCGTAACTTATTTTACTCTGCTGCACCAGGTAATGAGTTGAGTGGAGGGTGTGCTGCGGATTGAAGATATTTATAAAAATAATATAATTATTAAATACAAACATATTGTCTAAGATAGTTACGGTAAATATAAGATAAAAGACAGAATGAGGCATGTTCATTTATTGTACAAGTTGCTGTAAACCCCTCACAGGTCTACAAACCCGCAATATCAAAAGCAGAATTTAATCCTGAGGGGACCCTAGTACCCATTTTGAAGATCCATTTGGTCTACCATTTCCGTAGTAATTTGTAACATATATGTAGGTTGCATGCATGGGGTGTATTTAAAGGGCATGTCCACCCCCAAACCTATAATTCCCCCCACTACTGGCCCCACTCTGTAGTGAATAATCCTTACCTCACTTCCCAGCTCCAAATGGTTCTCCAGTAATCCCCCCCAAAGTCCCAAAAACTGCCCACCAGGAGGATAGCAGAGTCCATATAGCACTCTGCCTTCTGTGAGAACTTCTGGAGAAGTTTGGCATGCGCACTGCAGCCATCTCCCTCTCCCTCCCATTTTGCGATCCCTCCCCCTAATGTAATTTCCCTTTGGCAAATAATAGTTTACCTTCCCCCAGCCCCAACCGCTATAACCCAGATAGGAAGGAGTTATTGATTAAACGTTGAGATATGGTCAGAATGGTCAGTGTTGATGATTGAACATTGAACCAGTATTGATTTTTGGTTAGATTATCAACATTGATAATCTGATTGTTAAATAACATTGATTCAACATTAATAAATGGTGAGTTTTTTCAACATTGAAAAAGATATGTTGAGCCAACATTGATATTAGGAAAAATCTCAACATTTAACTGCTGTGGCACATACTGTCTTTTTTTTTTTTTTAAATGGTCACTTGTTTTTTAATTGCCCCAAGCCTAGCACTTCATTACATACATTTCTAACTAGATATTTAAAGGGGAAGTTCAGTGCAAATATATATGCTTTTAAGAAAAAGCAGTCATTTTCAATCCTAATGAGCTTAACCTGCCCAATCAATATTTTGTCTGTGTAAAAAGAAATGCAACTGAAATACTGACTTCCTGTTTGCAGGACCCCTAGTAGAGGCCGTTATCGTCTTGCCCTTGACCCAGCGCCTGGGTTGATTCAGTTGCTCAGTAGAGATCTGAGCATATTTGGCCCATCCAACAGCCAATCAGTAGAAATTACTGTTAAGAACATTCAAAGCAAGTGGTGCATCCTGGGAAGCAGAAGGACCGTTGGAACATGAAATGTAAGCTCACTATTGTCAACAGCAGGGAACAGCAAGGGTATGAAATCAACAGATTTTTCAAAATGGGAGAGAATATGTAGAATAGGTAGGTATGCATAATACAAACCAATAATTTTTATAAAATTGATATTTTACATTGAACTTTCCCTTTAATGAAAAATATTGCCCCCCCCACTTCTCCTTTTCTGGCAGAGGTTGTGCCAGTATGGGTGCAATAATTACCTTTAATGTTTAAAGGCGAGAAGAGAAAAAAAAAAAAAGAAAAGGCGCTTGCCTGGGGATATGTATTACTGTGTATAAGTAAATTAACTGGTCATACATTAAACTATCTGGGGCATTGTTCATCAACAGAGCATGTCAGAGGACCTTCCCTATTACCCTCCCATACCCTGCCTTTAATGCTTGAATCTTGCTGGCTTTCTCCTCCACTGTAATCATATTTTATCACTGCCCCCACGAGATTTTCAAATCTCCAACATGGTCAAAGAATAGCGTGGCTGTTTGACACACAGGTGATGTCAATGTGTGTGGCAGATATAACACACACACAATAAAATCTTGCGGATTTGGCCGTTATATCTGCCACTCATGATGACATCACTGGGGCACCAACTAACGTCACCGCATGGGATATGCGCACGTGCGATACAGCCACGCTGTTCAGTGACCAGTGGATGGTGGAAGTTGGAAACCTAATGGGGGCAGTGCTAAAATGTGATTGCAGTGGAGAGGAAGCCATCAAATTAGAGATGTCCGAACTTCGCAAATCCGGTCTAAACCTATAATTCCCCCCACTACTGGCCCCACTCTGTAGTGAATAATCCTTACCTCACTTCCCAGCTCCAAATGGTTCTCCAGTAATCCCCCCCAAAGTCCCAAAAACTGCCCACCAGGAGGATAGCAGAGTCCATATAGCACTCTGCCTTCTGTGAGAACTTCTGGAGAAGTTTGGCATGCGCACTGCAGCCATCTCCCTCTCCCTCCCATTTTGCGATCCCTCCCCCTAATGTAATTTCCCTTTGGCAAATAATAGTTTACCTTCCCCCAGCCCCAACCGCTATAACCCAGATAGGAAGGAGTTATTGATTAAACGTTGAGATATGGTCAGAATGGTCAGTGTTGATGATTGAACATTGAACCAGTATTGATTTTTGGTTAGATTATCAACATTGATAATCTGATTGTTAAATAACATTGATTCAACATTAATAAATGGTGAGTTTTTTCAACATTGAAAAAGATATGTTGAGCCAACATTGATATTAGGAAAAATCTCAACATTTAACTGCTGTGGCACATACTGTCTTTTTTTTTTTTTTAAATGGTCACTTGTTTTTTAATTGCCCCAAGCCTAGCACTTCATTACATACATTTCTAACTAGATATTTAAAGGGGAAGTTCAGTGCAAATATATATGCTTTTAAGAAAAAGCAGTCATTTTCAATCCTAATGAGCTTAACCTGCCCAATCAATATTTTGTCTGTGTAAAAAGAAATGCAACTGAAATACTGACTTCCTGTTTGCAGGACCCCTAGTAGAGGCCGTTATCGTCTTGCCCTTGACCCAGCGCCTGGGTTGATTCAGTTGCTCAGTAGAGATCTGAGCATATTTGGCCCATCCAACAGCCAATCAGTAGAAATTACTGTTAAGAACATTCAAAGCAAGTGGTGCATCCTGGGAAGCAGAAGGACCGTTGGAACATGAAATGTAAGCTCACTATTGTCAACAGCAGGGAACAGCAAGGGTATGAAATCAACAGATTTTTCAAAATGGGAGAGAATATGTAGAATAGGTAGGTATGCATAATACAAACCAATAATTTTTATAAAATTGATATTTTACATTGAACTTTCCCTTTAATGAAAAATATTGCCCCCCCCACTTCTCCTTTTCTGGCAGAGGTTGTGCCAGTATGGGTGCAATAATTACCTTTAATGTTTAAAGGCGAGAAGAGAAAAAAAAAAAAGAAAAGGCGCTTGCCTGGGGATATGTATTACTGTGTATAAGTAAATTAACTGGTCATACATTAAACTATCTGGGGCATTGTTCATCAACAGAGCATGTCAGAGGACCTTCCCTATTACCCTCCCATACCCTGCCTTTAATGCTTGAATCTTGCTGGCTTTCTCCTCCACTGTAATCATATTTTATCACTGCCCCCACGAGATTTTCAAATCTCCAACATGGTCAAAGAATAGCGTGGCTGTTTGACACACAGGTGATGTCAATGTGTGTGGCAGATATAACACACACACAATAAAATCTTGCAGGATTTGGCCGTTATATCTGCCACTCATGATGACATCACTGGGGCACGCAAACTAACGTCACCGCATGGGATATGCGCACGTGCGATACAGCCACGCTGTTCAGTGACCAAGTGGATGGTGGAGAGTTGGAAACCTAATGGGGGCAGTGCTAAAAATGTGATTGCAGTGGAGGAGGAAGCCATCAAGATTAGAGATGTCCGAACTTCGCAAAATCCGGTCTGCTCGAGGATCCGCGAATTTTCGGAAAAATTCGAAAATGCGAAATCCGCGAGCGGACCCATTAAAATGAAAAATACCCTCAAAATTACGAGCTTTTTCGTATTAATTACGAGTTTTCACGTATTTTCGAAAATTTTCGAAAATACGAGAAAAACTAGTATTTTCGAAAATATGTATTTTCAAAAATACGAGTAATCCTCGTAATTTCGAAAATTTTCGAAAAACGTATTAATGAAAATAAGAGAAATCCTGTATTTTCGAAATTTTCGAAATTACATGTTTTCTCGTATTTCGAAAAATCCACGAATCGGAAGTTCGGAAGGCGGAAAATCCGGAAAAATCCGCCGTTCGCGAACGGGATAAATCCGTGGCGGATCCGGGTTCGGATCCGCGAACCGGCCATCCTAATCAAGAGTCAAGCACTAAAAGTAGTTTATGAAAGGGTAATAGGGCAAAAAAACACCATCTTATATTTCAAGCTACAGCTATCCAGTAAGATGAACTGTTTTCACAGTGCACATACCCTTAAGACTCAGAAGTTCGGAAAGGTGTGTGAAAACAGTAAAATTGTGTAACTGTCTTCCATTGGACATGGTGACGGCAGGTTCATTGCATAGTTTAAAAAAAAAGCTGGATGAGTTTCTGAAATAAGGAATGTTGCAGGTTATGGTACATAAAGTAGAGTGATCCTGGGATATTTCCAGTTGCTACTTGGAGTCAGGAAGGAATTTTTCCCCTTCATAATTCTGGTGGTTTTTCTGCCTTCCTTGGATCAGCTGTTAGGCAGGAAATGTGGGTATTGCTGAGTAGATTGGACTGGATGGGCGTATATTTATTTACCTCATATAACTATACTATACTATAATGGTTTAGTGTTGTTTAATACTGAATTAGTTTGTGTACACAGAGCTACTGTATCTATCAAGAGCTGCAACATAAAAATTCTAATTTTTAAATCAAACTAAACATTCGCTTTTTTATTTAGGTTTAGGCTGAGGCCCCACTACAATGCACACAAAGCGAGTGCATAATCATCACAAAATGTATTGCATCTCCCTATTATAGTCTAGCCCCTCTATTCTGGCTAGTGAAGGGGGTGCAGTCAGACCAAATGGGCCAACCATGTGGGACAGCAATCTAGGATTTCCAGATCACTTGTGGATGCTCTTAATAAATGTAGGTAGCAGGGCTGCACTGATTGCAATTAAACTGCATTACTGCTGCCATAGTCTTGCGCAGTGTAATAGGCGTCCTCTGAATGTTTTCAGTCTCATGATAGACACAGTCTCACACAGACACTCTCTCACACCCAGTCAGGTCTCAGTCTCACACAGATAGACACTGCCAGTCTGCCACACAGACACTCTCACACCCAGATATGTCACAGTCTCACAAAGATAGATAGTCTCACACAGATACTCTCACACCCATATAGGTCACACTCTCACACAGACACTGTCACACCCAGACAGGTCACAGTCTCACACAGATATATACTGCCTCACAGACACACTCTCACACACACATCCACCCATAACAGGTGGCTCCAACAGCTCTACTAAATCCTGCTGCCTTTCTCTGTTCTGTGCCATTTTACTTGCAGCCAATCAGAAAGGTCCCACCCCTGCACAACTCTTAGCTTCAATCTGATTGGCTGCTCATCTTTAATCGGTTGCTATTAGCTCCTTGGCACCTCCTTGGTTACTGGTATCGCATCGTCTTTATTTCTTCAGCCAATCTGTGTGTCCGGCCTCAAGCTTCAAAGGTTCAGACTGACAGAAGTTTTATCTGGCAGGAAGGAGACATCCCAGACAGACACAGGGTAAAATTATATTTAATACCAAATACTGAACATTACAATGTAGACAGGGGAGAGTGTCCATGTCTGTCTGTACACAGGGGCAGGGCCATTGTTAGACATAAGCCACCTAGATAAAGTGCTAGGGCCCCTATGTTAAACCAGGGTGCCCAGTGTTCTCCCTAGTATCTCCCTGTCAGCTTTTACTTGCTGTGTTAGATCTGATCTCCTTGTTCAGCTGTAATGTGTAACATTGTAGTGGGTAGAGAGCCTGAACTCAGCTCCCTCTACTTGGATACAATGTTACATATGAACTGAAGGTGAAGGAAGGAGGGGGGAGGATGAGCCCAGCTAATAGTACTGGGGAGAACAGTTCTAAAATGCCAGGTAAAAGCTGCTCCAGACTTTATAGCAGTGGCGTAAGTACGGGGGTCACCACGGTCACACTTGCGACCGGGCCCGAGTACCTTGGGGGCCCGGCCGCAGGCAACCAATTATTGCGATTTACTGATTTCTGCTAGCTGTGTCTAGCTGTGAAATACGGGTGGCATGCTCATGCACAGGGCTGGTGCTCGCAGAAGAATTATCACTGACTGGATACTGGAACATGGAGCAGCCGCAGCGGTTTTGCGCGAGGAACTAAAATGCCTCTGGCTGCAATCGGAAGTTCATCCCCAGGTCAGTCAGAAGTCTCAAGACAGAGAAAGTCTGCCTCAGAGAAAGCAAGGAGGGCAAGGGGGTGGGGTGGGGGGCAGGGGTGATGGGAGATGACTGTTGCTACAAAAAAAAATGTGCCTTCCTGTGCTTTTCCCCCCACACTATATTGCCAGCCAGCCCTAACATTGGAAATATGGTTCAAAATGTGCAGGGGTAAACAGTTGGCAATATATCTGTGCATTGAGCGGGTCTACAGTATAACAGACTTTCGCACTCTACCCTGGGCCTAGGCCTCATTGCTCCCACCTACCAGCACATCTGAATCCTTCTCTATCCAGGCCCAGATATAAATGATGCAGCCCTCTGGAGGCACACACCAGGTCTACCCCTCCAGGACAACATTCCACAGTGGGGGCTCAACCATCCAGCCTAGGGGGCTCCCAGGGTCCCCAAGGGGGGCTTAGTGCCCCACGAAAGGTTGGGCTTTCTGTCATGTCAATAGACAACAGGTTGTAACCCTATATTCACCTGCTCTCAGTGTGCCGTGTGGCACTTCTTCTACTGGCGGCCGCAGTGACATCGCCTGGTGTCAGCAGAGTTGGTGTCGCCGGCTGAGAAGAAAGAAGACTTTGGATCAAGAACATTTGAGGATTTTTGAAAAACGGCCGTGGAAACCCAGAAGCGCGCATGTGTGCTACTTCCATTTTTTTGCTGTTCTTCCCATGAGGATGTGTTCTCTGGACCATTTCCCTGGTCCTAGAGCCATTTACAGTAAGTTACCACTGCTATTTAAACCATTATTTTAGGCAGAAATTCTTTTTCCCTCCCATTGATTTTAATGGCGGATTCGCAGATTTTCGGAAGTTCGGCCATCTCTACTCACCATAGGGCCCAGCCATCAAGGAGACACATATAAGTAGCCATATGGTTTTAAGAGAAACTGAGCCTCACTACTAATGCAGACAATAGTGCTTAGGTGCCATTACAAAAAACTCTCCCTTTTTTACAAAAAAGGGAACTCTCCTTTTTGTTTTAAAATTTGCATTCAAAAACTTCATAATCTGATAATATCTGATTTTTTTTTGTAATGTAGGGTCCCTTGAAGTGGCATATTTAGGTATGTAAAGCTCTACATAAGGGTTGGCATAAACTTGTCAGAACCCTGCAACACAGAGCAGAGAACATCCCCACTAGCAGAGAGGCGAAGGCTAAAGAAATTAAACATCTCAGAGGAGCCCTTATAACTTGTGGATATCCGGACTGGGCCTTTGTTAAAAGAGGTAGAAGGAAAGAAAAGAACACAAATACCAACAGTGAGTGGGGAAAGGAAGACAGGAAAAAGAACATTGTCAACATATATGTAGCAGGGGTCTCCAAGAAATTATAAACAATTTACAACAAACATCATATCCATGTCTGTTTTAAACCAAACAATACACTGAGGCAGCAACTAGTGCATCCAAACAAGTTGCCGCAAGTGAACAATATCATAGGTTCCTGGCGTCATAGAGCATGACGTGCTAAGTAAAGGAGGGAGTTCCTGTCCTCTGCAAGAAAGTAGTATGTGTTTGCAATTGGCGTGGGGAGGAGCATAGGAATAATTGGCATTTGGGAGTCATTCAGTCTCTTGATTTTCTGTGATGCATTTTGAAAGCAGAGTGAACACTGTAACATAGAATGGTGGTTATGGACTCATGCTAAGGTAGGAAGCTTTCCTTTAATATGGAATCTACTTGGATATAGACCACAGTTCCCCTTTAAAGGATGGTTTTTGAACACATTATACATTATACTGATTTCAAAATGAATTATTGTGAATTCAGCTGCTCTTACAGTGTACTAGTTTAATTCCTAGGTTCTTAAAGAAGAGATTCTAACCCACAGGTGGCTAGGAATAAAGGAGAATATCTATATCCCACATTGAACTGTACTTAGAAACTGATGGCCATGAAAGTGAAGCCTCTTTTAAGAGGCTCAAATATATAGAATTGGTCATGTACGTACATGTAACAAATATCCTATAACTAAGAATGTTGTTGCTAGTAAAACTCAAAGCCCATGCAGTCTTCAAAGAGCCTTGTGAGCATGTGCACCTATGACCCCACTATTCACTGTCTCTATATAGATGCCTTAACAGCAATATGGAAGTCCCTGATAAGCTGCTTGTTACCCAGCTGTTTATTTTCCAGCCAGCATGCATTGCTGACAGCCTACCAGAACAAGAGCTAGTTTTGCTGCCCTTTCTCTTTTAAAAAAAATTTGCTCAAATTTTGTTCCTATTAAAAAGTTCCTAAATGCATCTATTGTTATTGAGTATTCTGTGGCGGCTCAGTATTTTAAAGCATTCTTTTTAGAAACATACAGCCCATTAGGTCACAGGTTTAAATCCCCAAACTTACTTATAATTTTTATTTCCTCTGTACTTCTTAGGAAATTAATAGGAAAGATTAATTTTGTTTTTTTATATGAAATTCAGAGGAATGTGTGGGGGTTTTCAACACTGTTAAATCCCTATTCTGTGTCTGAGAGGCAGGATCTAAACTAGCATAATCTGTGACTAACAGAGACGGATCTCTGCTGTCATATGATTGTTTTTCATCTTCTAGGGCAGGGGTGGGCAATTAAATTTCACAGGGGACCTCATGAGAAACTTGGATTGTGCCAAAGGGCCACACCAATAGGTAGATTTTCATTATAGATATTGCAAAACTGGATTTTATAAAAAGATAAATGAATATCCCTGGTTCATTGGATTTTTTTAATATTAGTTGCAATTTTTAATAAGGGGTGTATAATATCTATTCAAATTCAATTAATCAATTGATCAGGTCACCAAAAATAAAAATAAATCAAATAATATTAAGAATTTTTGAGTGCAGGTCTAGCATTGAGGGTCCAGTTAGGGGCAGCCAAAGGGCCACATGTGGCCCCCGGGCCTTACTTTGCCCAGGTCTGTTCTAGGGACAAGGCTGCAGCTTTCTGTGAAGTGTACTGCATACACTTAGCTGGGCAGGACTAAACGAAGAGGTGGATTATGGGAGCGGACTGCTAGTACCCATGGGTTAATTTCATAAACCACAGCAAAGAGAGAGTTGATGCACAGCTAGCTGTATCTTTGTGACTATGCTCTGTCTATTGGGACAATGTTGTCTGGAGAATTTAATTCCCCATTAAGTTTCCTTTTCTTAACAATTTTTATCCAAAATGACATAACATTGGACATCATCAACTGCTCTGTGTTGCAACTTTTGTTTTTTCTTTGCATGTACCATTTTAATACCTTAAATGATAGTTTTATGTATGCAAATATGTCATTTCATATATACATATATATTATTGTCCTTTTTCTTTGATACAGTAAAAGTTTAATGTGTAGCTGGGATAACATTAGGTTTTAGTTGCTATGTTCAAAAGAATATTTTCATTTAAAATAGTTACAGCATGTTAAATTAAATTCTTAAAGGATTTTTGAGGTACTGAAGCTGTTTTCTAATTGTTCAACAATTAAGTGTTAGGTTGACCAAGGTCCATTTGTGTTAATCCACCCTTATCACTACACTCTGTGTATTCAAAAACAGGCTGATATATTTAATGTAAAAAGTTATATTAGTGAAACAAATTGTGTTTTGCAAAATTTGCATCTTCAGTTTTTGTGGTGGCAAAATTATTGTGCATAGTGATTAGATGCATATAAATTATTGTTAAGAGTTTACCACAGGCTTATTTCTATAAAAGAGGGGCAGATGTGCTTGAAATCATTCAGGGAGATTTACCAGTCGCTGTACGTCTATGGGTGAATCTCATAGATCACCTTTGGTAGGTGTTATATGCCACTAAACAATTTTAGATTCGGTTAGCATGATTTTAACCCTATAAAAACAGCACCGTGGCTATCCGTAAATTCCCCAGATTGTCTTCTTGTCTTAGCAAAAATAATAACCCCCCCTCCCAAAAAAAATAAAATGCATACAGCCATCATCGCTTTGCATCAAACTGGCCTTAAATGCAAGGAAATTGCTGCTCAGAATATTGCATCTAAAATCAAAAACTTCAAGGTTTGAGGTTTCTATTGTGGTGAAGGTTTTAGATGGTTAAAACTGAAAATCCATTCATACTTACCGGGATTTTCTTTTCCTGGTCCGTAGCATGGCAGTGGTTACTAAGGGGTTAAATCCCCAACTTCAAGATTGACAGGAAAGTCCCTCCCAAAGCCTATAAATAGAGAATTAAGAAGCCCAGCTGCTCATCTTTGAAATGTATGTATGATCGAGTGACAATAGGTGACTGAGATTCCAGAAAAACACAGGGGGGCGTTAACCACTGCCGTGCCACAGACCAGGAAAAGAAAATCCTGGTAAGTATGAATGGATTTTCAGTTTTAACCATCTAAAACCTTCACCATGATTTTCGTTTTTTCCTGGTCCTGCACAACAGTGGTTACTAAAGGGACTTAAAAAGCCAAGAATGAAGGGAGGGAACAAATTTGATGCTTAAAGAATATTAATTTATTTAGTTGCTGAGGTAGCTGCAGATAGGACTTTTCTGCCAAAGTCTGCTTGTGCTGAAGAAGCAAGATCCACTTTATAATGTTTTATAGACGTGGACAAGGAAGTCCATGTTGCCGCATTGCAAATTTCTTCAGGAGTAGCATGAGCAGAGTAAGCCCATGACGTTGTTAGCCATCTGGTGGAGGGGTGAGCTGTTACCTCTGATGGTAATGCCTAAGCCCTGCTAGCATAAGCGTGCTTAATATAAGATGTTATCCAAGACGCTAGAGTCATTTTTGCCAGTTGATGCAACTTCCTTTGCCCCAAGAAGAGAACGAAGAGAAAATCCATTTACGGAATTGCTTGTTTTTTTCCAAGTAAATATTGATTGTTCTTCCCTCATCCAGCGTGTAAGGGATAAAATTTTCGTCTTGTTCAAATCTCAAAAATGTTGTCAGGACAATGTCTTGATTTATATGGAAGGATGTTACTACTTTTGGAAGGAAAAATGTATCTGGTCTCAATACTACTTTGTTCGGGTAGAACACCAGGAAAAGTTCAGAAATGCTAAGAGCTCTAATCTTGCTGACGTTTAGGCTGTAAGAAATATTGTTTTTAAAGTTATTTTCTGAAGAGAGCATGACTCGATTGGCTCAAAGGGGACTTCCTGAAGAGCTTGAAGAACAATTGAAAGGTCCCATGGAGGGAATTTTGTCTTTATTTGTGGTCTATTGTGTTTGCTTGAAAAAATGGTATCATCAATTTCAAGGTAGACAAGCTAAGTTCTCTTGCAAAAATTCTATAAGCGTTTCAATCTTGAAGTTTAGAGGCGACACATTTTTCCCTTGGCACCACACACAAAACATTTTCCATGTTTTATAATAACTAGCTGAAGTCGAAGGCTTGCGAGATGCTAGTCATGTTCTAATACCTGCTTTGGACAAACCTCTGTTTTGGTTTCAATCTCCAGGTTGTTAAGTTCAGGGTTCCCAGATCTGGGTGACTGATTGGTCCCGTTGAAAGAGATCCTGCCTCAAAGGAAGTCTGATTGGTGATGCTATTGACATTTGTAGTGCCCAGCTGAACCAGGGCCTCCTAGGCCACCCTGAAAGAATCACTATCACAGATGTGTTGTCATCTTTTTCTTCTTGAGTACCTACTGTATTAACAGAATTGGAGGAAATATATAAAGGAGATGTTAATTCCATTTGAAAGAGAAAGCATCTGTCACTGTCACTTTCGGGTCTTTGAACCTGGAGCAAAATGTTTTTAGTTGGGTGTTCAATTGAGTTGCCATCAGATCCATGTAAGAGATACCTCACATTTGCATAATTAGATAAAATACTTCCGGGTGCAGATGCCGCTTGTTCGGGCAGATGATCCTCCTGCTGAGGAAGTCCGCTTTGTTGTTGAGTATTCCTGGGATATGGGAAGCACTGATTTGAGCGAGGTGATATTCTCCCCATGATAAAACTTCCTTGGCTACCAGCCAAAGTTTCATGCTTCTTGTGCCTCCACTCTTGTTCACATAAGCCACATAAGGCATTGTCTGAACAAATTTGTACCGGTTTGTCTTTGAGATATTTCCTGAAATATTTCAGAGCTTGGAGAACTGCCATCATCTCTCTCGAGTTTTCAGAAGCCAACGATATCTTTATTGGCCACTTGCCCTGGGCAGAGATATTCTGATATATCGCTCTCCAACCCGACGGACTCGCATCTGTTGTAACGATTTCCCACTGTGATGGTAATATCGGCTTCAAGTTCTTGGGCAGAGTCCAGAATTTCAAGGTCTTTGCTAATAAGTAGGGAAGGAAGATCAACTGGTACTTCCCCATTTGAGGATTGTATTGACTCAGGAACCAAATTTGAAGATTGATCCTGGATGTGCAGCATTGCCCATTTGACAGATTCCATTGTCGCAATGAGTCCCTATAATCTGTTGGAACTTCCATGCATGGCTGCAGGGAAGGAAATTAAATTTGAGATTTCTCTGGCGGTCTCTTTCTTCTTTCCAAGGGGAAGAGATATTGACAGGGAAAGAGTGCCTATTTCCGTCCCTAAATATTGAATTTTCTGGCTCTGAAACAATACTGAATTTTGTAGATTTATCAACCACCTGTGTTGGCGAAGACATGCTAGTGTTATTTTTAGATTTTTTTGAAGAACCTTGTAGTTTGACGCTTTCATGAAGATATCGTCTAGATATGCAAATATCTGTTTTCCTAGCAGTCTCAGGTGGGCAATAACTGGTATCAAAATTTTTGAAAATACTTTTGGTGCTGAGGCTAGACCAAAAGGCAGTACTCTATATTGGAAGTGACGGTTGGCTATGGAAAAATGGAGGAATTTCCTTGGGTTTGGAAATATGGGAATATGAAGATAGGCATCCCGATGACTATTTTGAGCATCCAATCGTGATGATTGATCTGTGTAGTTATTGATTTTAATGTTTCCATTTTGAATTTTTTCGGCTGTAGAAAATGAGAAACGTTAAATTTAGAAGTGGACAAAATTTGCCTTTCTTTTTATTTCTCAGGAAAATATGGGAATAAATTCCCTTTTTCCATTGAGACATTGGTACTGGTTCTATGATATTTTTTGCTTTGGCTTCAGTTGTTGAAGGAAGTTTGGAACAAAGGAATTTGGTTTCCATGGGAAAGTGTTGAAACTGTAGTTTGTATCCTTGTTCTAAGGTTTTCAGGACCCAACCATCCGACGTTGATCAAGCCCATATCTCCCCGAAGAAGGAAAGTCTTCCTCCCACTGAAAGATAATGGGCTCACAGACCTTCAGAAAGGTCTGGATTTTGGTTTAGTGCCTCTTCCACGAAAGGGTTGCTGAGAGTAACCACCTCTCCATGCTTCCTGTTGCAGGAAAGGCTTACCTTGCATGTACTGTTTTCCATTCATAAAATTTGATTTTTAAAAAGGGGAGATGAAGGGGAGTAGTAAGATGATGAAAGAACATTTCTGATGCCTCTTGCCGAAGGAAGGGTTTTTTTGGCTGAGTTTTTCTCAATCAATTCTTCTAACTTGGCACCAAAGAGAAAACTCCCTTCAAATGGAATCGATATGAGGCTTTGCTTAGATTGAAAATTGGCATTTCACTGTCTAAGCCAATGGCTACAATGGCTGCACTCATAGATTTTGTGGAAAGCTTAAGGGAATCCATGGAAGCCTCTGAGATGTATTCATTTGTGTCCTTGACATCTTTGAGCAATTTAACTAGTTCTTCTCTGGGAGTACCATTTTTGATGGCCCAGAGATGAACTAGTTACATTTTTTTGAGCATGGGATCCTTCTTCTTATCCATGTGATCTCTCAGACATTTTTAGCAGATGCTAAAATGGTTTTCCTGGCAGCCTTGATGATGGCTACATCAACCTTTGGTGGTTTGCCCCAGGATTCTGTTATTGATTTGTTGAAGGGGTAAAGAGTTCTGTGACTTCTAGAAATTGGTCATGTATATGGAACATGCTTGCGTCATGACACTTTTTAGTGAACATGAGATCCAAGGGTCCTGGTTGGACAGGTTCTGAGATACACAGTGTATTTTTCTTCTTTTTAATCAGGTGAGATAGTGTTGCCTGAGTTAGGATGTCTTTGGATCTGGAATCTTCTATATGAATGTCTCCCTCAGGGCCCTCAAGTGTAGTGGTTTCACCCGATTCTTGTAGTTCCTGTTGAGCAAGTGTTGCGCTGTTTGATTGAATCATAACTGAAACACTACTTAACATAGTTTCAGAAAATTTGGAAAGTGATGAATCCATCATTTGTTTGACTGATGTTAGGAGTTGGTCTTGCGATGGGGTTACTTGAGACCTAAATAACAGGCATGCTTCACATAATTTTTGATCTGGAATGGCTGGATTATTGCACAGGCCACATTCAAGTCTGGCCCTTTTGTGATGATAAGAGTGGTCATCTTTCTTGTGTCTGGAAGGGGAACTGGAGAGTGAGAGAGAAAGAGAATAGGGAAATTCCTTGACTGATTTTACAAATTTCTGATGATTTTGAAATCATCTTGAATCTTACCCCCTTGATCCCAAACTCCCAGCCTCTCTGGAACTCATAGCAGGCTCTGTAACAGTAAATGAGTTCATAAGCAAAAGATTTGCATAAGTTAAATGGAAGGCACTTGAAAAAACGTATTACTTAGCAGGGCTAGGCAGAACTTCCACAGCATTAAGAACGAAGAGAGAGGCACTTACCAGACTGAACGCCGGGTTTTCAAAATTTTCACGGCACTTCCTGGTCACCCTACGTCGCGGGCGTGCGCGAGATCTCGGGCATACTTGGGGATGCAACATTTTACTATGCTTATTAAACGTTACGTTTTATCTTTATTGTTGTGAGATGGCTCCGTTAATCCGATCCTAGAGGAGGCAGATTCTCTCTTTTGTTTTTACAGCAGTTATGATCTATGTGGGAGGTCCGGCAGGTATTCAGTATTGACACTAATTTGCTGATAACTTTGAAATGCTTTCTTTTGAAGTTGTACACATACCACATGGAGATTCAGCATTGGTCCCACATCATAAAATTGATGGACTCATTTATTGTCTGTGTCACTAGGAGACAAATATTTAAATCTGCCCCTGTATCTTCCTGCCTTGTGCACTGCCGGAAACACTGGCTGCTAAACCGTGGGCAGACTTAAAGAGCATCTATAGTGGGAAAATTATTTTTTTTCCTTTCTTTTCTCATGTTCTATAATTTTCCCACCCCCCAGAGTGTCTTCACTTCAGATTCCACCTCTGTCCTGAGATACTCAAGATAGAAGAATATGTGATTGCATTCCTCTACTCCTACTTGGACTGTCAATCAAATCCCTGTGACTTGACCCTCTTCCCTGCTCAAGCCCCTTTCCTAGTTAAAACCTCTTGTATAATAACCTTCAGCTTTTCTATGCCCTTCTTTTATCTTTCCAGATGCTTCTTTATCATCTCCCTCAATCAGAGCTAACCTGGTACAGTGGACTGAACCATGAACCTTTGGAGTCCACTTTGAATCCTCTTCTGCATACCAAATAAGATGTTGGATGGATTTCACCATTTCTATGCATTTCAGACTCAGATATCATATGTCCATCCTATCCAGTGATCTATACAAATTTTATATCCATAAAGAGAGTTACAAATGGAAATGTTCCCTGCTACTGAATGTTTTGGTTCTGCTAGGTTCATGCAGCAAGAACATATCTACTTGATTATCTGTTGTATTCAGTTACATCGACAGATATACCATGACCTGTAAGAATGAGAACCTTCACAATCATATCTACTTGATGTTTGCTACATTATATGCAGGGTTTCTGTCATTATGAATACAATGTGTAACATTATATTCTTTCTTTTAAGGCCAATATTAATTGCACAAATGTAGCATTGTGCTTAAATGTTTAAATATAAAAAATGCATTACAAAGAATATAAGGCAAAAGCAATGAAGAAGGCCAGGCATTAAAGTTTTAGGATCTGCATAGTGGCTGACGGCAACTAGATGGCACTCTAGGTTTGTGTTTCTACATTTTTCATGCTGCCTTTGTGATAAATAGAAAATGCAGAGCAATACAGATAGTTCAAAGAGATGAAAGAAGCAGTATAATAAATCCTGGTAAAATTTCCTGGGAAATGAGAGTGGTTGGATTGAATTATGTCATGTCAAAAGGTGATAGCTGTAGGAGGAAAATGAATGTCCTTCATTTTGATCAAAGTTCAGATTTATTAAAATTATCTCCTCTTCTCACAAAATAGGCTGCAGATCTGAATAGTCTCAAAAGCATTATCTTTTGTTACAGAGATATGGCTATTAATTGTGCACTGTCCCTATCCACTCGTTTTTCTGTGAAATTTTAAGTGAAAAATGTACTACAGAGTTTCAACCTGGTTATGGGAAACTACTACAGAATTTTGCTAGCCAGCAATTAAGGACTACAATTTATCCCATTATGTCTAAGATAACTGCCACAGGGGTGCAGTGAGTTTGACATTAACAGATCAACAACCCCACCCTGGACTGGCTCAGCCCATCCCAATCTCTACCCATTGCATGCCATGGGTAGAAATTTCAACTTTTCAACTTTTACTATATTAGTGTTACTTTGAACAGTCTAATAAAAGTGATAAAAATGTATGCCTGTTTTTTTAAACACAAAGTGAGGTTTTAATCAGAATATTTCAAGGACAAAAACAACTAGGGCTGCATTAAAACTATTTCATGTTGTTCCTTTGCTGTGTAGACCTCCAGACTGGAATAAAATATTTTTTTTCCTTTACTGTCTTTTGTAACTGTTAACACTTTTTGAAACATTGACCTGAGCCAGAAGCTGCATTAAGGTAATTCTATATGAAAAAACGAACAGGACAGATTAAAAAAAAAAGTCATATAGCTAAAACTCACCTTTAGGCTGTGGCTGCAACACAGAGAAACGCGTGGGAAACATGCAAGGGAAATGTAGCCACGCGTTTATGCTGTGATTTCTTTAATAATCTGTAATTGCGCATTTCATTCACAGAAAAAAATTGATTGCATGCGATACAAAAAAAAGGAACAAAGCGCACTCAGTGTGGCCACCCACATTGTGATATGCTGGCATGCAATTCTCACATGCTATCGGATCCCAAAAGGCGATTATAAGCGTACTAGCCTAGCCCTTCACACGTTCTACTAACCTGTTTGTGATAATGTACCAAGGATTGGTGTGTTTTTTCAGCAGTTTGCCAGTCTTTGTGGGGCACTGTGCCAAATTTTAAGACAGGAACAATGGAATTTTCACATGTTTTTTATACACTACCAATACCAATACTTCTTAAACAAAGGCAAAACTTAACATGGAATCAGAATGTAATATGACCATTGGGCAATGTCTTGATATAATACCTCTCAGTACATTGCAATAAAAGAGTATAACTAAACTTCTAAATTAATTAAAAGATACCAAACTATTTTCTAGTTTTACTATACTGTTTTTAATGAATCTTCAGTTTTTACTGAACTACCAAGGGGAATTAAATATCGTTATCATAAGTCTAAAACCCATGCAACCCGGTGTAATATTTGGTTAACATGGGGCACTAAATATTGCAGTTCTACTAATAGAACTAAAGTTGAGTTTTGCACTTCCTCGTGGGGTTGAATGAGGAACATAAGGAAGTCCAAAGCTGCGTGTCTTACCTTTCGGTTATCCCGCAATGCATTGTGTATTGCACTGAAGGATCGCGGGAAGAGGCGCAACTTAACTGTATTAGATTTCCCCTGTACATCTCTTATAATCACAAAATTGTGACCACTGATTGATAATTTATGCTATGCCTTATTGAAAATGTGTGATAGATAATCTGGTGTTAAATTTAAGAGATAATTCTGCATTCCTTGATAATTCTTGCATTATATTCTTCATTTTCTGACTCATGGTGTGATTACTGTAAAATGCCAATAGTAAGGCATGTTTACCCCCAAAACTAAAATTTCCCCCACTACTGGCCCCACTGTGCAGTGTTAAAAAATCCTTGCCTAACCTCTCTGCTCCAAATGGTTCTCCTGCAATGTCGGTCCGAATTTCCAGAAAGGGAAGTTTCCACCTCTTACCTTTCCTCTGAGAGGTTTCTGGCACGCACAGTCAAGCCCTCCCCCCTCCCTCCTTCCCTTTGCAGCCTCGTGGCCTTCCTCTAAAACATTTTTCTGTAGTGTAGTGGACCCTATCCCACCCCCAACCGCCATGTTCATTTGCAAAAAAAAAAATAATCTGAAATGTACTTACAGAGCTCTGTTCCCCCGGCATTCTGCACTGATGGCAGCTGCATCGGTGATTGGATGCCTCTTAGCTGGTCCGGCCCCCTGCTGGCAATTTCCTGTAAGCAGAGAGCCAGATCAGAACGATGGGGGATAGAAGCTCGGTAAGTTTATTTCGGATTATTTTTTTTGCAAATCAACATGGCGGTTGGGGCTAGAATAGGGTCCACTACACTACAGCAAAAAATATTTTTTAGAGGGGGAGATACCCTTTAAAACAATAAACTGTTGAATTGTCAGGTATCTGCCTACCACCCCAACTGCTATTTTTACCAGTTTGTTACTTTAATTTGCAACCAGATATTTAATGATAATTACTATTCCTTTCAGTCAAATGTATCTACCTCCTCCCTCTGCTCAATGAGCTTTTATAAGCTGTGATGTCAGCAGTCACAGCTTTGTGGTTTGGGGGAAGGTAATCATATCATATATTCAATGTTAATAAACATAACAGAAAAAGTAAACACAAGGTGCTTCCATATAGCACTACATCAGATAAAGGCCATAAAATTAGCAACATATATTTTTTTTGCCGATTGTGTTCAACTGTATTCCACTAAAAACAAAAATAGCTTTTTAGTGGAATACTGAATTGGTTAGTGCTACTTTAACTCCTAAAATAAGCGGAGCGGCTCAGGGTAAATGGACATATTTCCGCCTATGCAGCCATAGTTTGTCCTCCTGCAGTGTCCTTTATAGACAGGTATCTAGGTTGCTTCGTAGATAATTCCACTCTAGTTGCCTATTTTTTTACCAACCAAATTTGTTTATTACTTGATTAATAGTTAAAAATGAAATTTGTTGAATGTAGAAATATGGAAACATGGAAACGTGGTATCGAATTTAGCTAAGGTAGCGTTGAAGCCAGATGTTTTGGTTGTGTTGTCCATCCTAAACCATTCCATAAGATTCATATAATAACCTCACTAATAGCTTCCCACCAGTAAAACATACATACTCAGTACACTTCACATGATCAAAACAAGGAAGTTGCAGCCTTGCTTCCTAGAAGCTAACAGCCAATCATATAACAGCACAAAGATCCTCATTCTATCTTCCCTCTCCCTGAAACAGAAAGGCATTTAGTTTGTTTGTTTGCTTTTCAAAAACTTTCGATGCTCATCTCGTAACAATGATATAATTCTTTACTTTTTATACGAAAAAGAAAAGTAATCTTTGCAGTGTATTTCTTAGCTAGCATGGATGTAAGAAACAGAATATTAACAATTGAGTAACATTTGAATAAAAATGAAAAGTAGATCTGGAGAATTGAACCTGCTACCTCATGTACTCTGTCTTGCTTTTTTACTCCACCAGACATACATAGCTAGGAACACAATGAAAACAAAGAATGAGGTCTGGTAAGCCTATTTCTGAGCAGTTTTTAAATGGAAACCCCCTAGCGTTTAGGGTGTGGGGGGGTCCCCTACACTATATAAAGTTTTATTTTTAAATTTACTGCAGCGCCGAGGGATCCGAAGGGGGGTGGGGTGGGGGTGGGTGGTAAGAGGGAGAACTCCCCTGCGTATGAGTCTTTAAGGAGGATAAGCAAGAGGCAGATATGGATTACACTCAGACAGCACCTACTCTTCAGTTTCCTGGACTTTCATCAGGCTTTGCAGGACGACCATAAGAACCAGAGGAGAAAGGTACAGATTTTTTTTAGCACTTCACAGTGGGGCCAGCAATGGCAAAAAATTTAGTTTGGGGGGTGAACAAGCCCATGAAAAATTAGGATTAAAAACAAATAAGTTTACATTTGCATTATGCATTGTCTATGCCAAGAGAAGATATAATTTTATTTCTATCAATTTATCTAAGTTACGTTAAAGCCATGTGTACTAAGAAGAATCACTTTAAATAACAAATAAAAATAACTTAAGTAGAATTGTGTTTGAAAGGTGCTGTGGCTATTTAAAATTAGACCATCCCCCCAAAATCTGATGAATTTCCTCGGGCCAAGAAAGGGAACTAATTGTAAATATCTTAGGGAACTAAATGTAAAATGTTCCGTCTATATAATCCTGAATACATTTCCATACATTTATCCAGAACAGAAGATATTTGAAGCATGTAATGGATCCTGTCAAATAAACAATGTCAGGAGAATTTAAAATAAAGGTTAAAGGGAACAAAACTGAGGAAACAAGTCTCTTTCTTAATCTCAAATCAGTATGGAGAAAAGCAAAACCCTGAAAATGATTTGTCAAGCCATGCGAATCGTGGTGCTTTCTGAATTGATGTCACGGTCTGGAAAAAAAAATTCTGTAATTCGCTGACAGATCCTATATGAAGGACAGACTCCTAACAATACCTTTTAGATTTCTGACTGAATTGAAAACTAAATTAGACGCAAAATAAAAAGGTGCATTTATTTTAATAAGGAATGAATAGCAGAGATAACCTTATGGAAACGGATTGTCCGCAGCCAAACTGCCTGCTGTACAGCCTGGCAGATTAATCTTGAATCAAAGTCCCCTCCCCACACAGACACACACACAGCAGTGTCTGCTGGCTGAACTGCACTTGTAATTCTCTCTCTCTCTCTGAGGCAGCAGCAACAGTAATCTGGAGCAATAAATAAAAAATCATGTAGAGACGATACTGTGAAAGGAAGAAAGAATCAACTATGAGGCACTGTATTCCCATCTGGCTAAAATAAAAAGGATGGTGGGGCCAAAGGATGTCAGAAAGCAAAAACCCAACAATCTAACCTGGAAATAAAATTGAGTTTCTTTTAATGTATTGACTGCTGGAGCAGGGGGAAGTGTGTTTGGCATCCCAGAAATGAAGACCGAAAGTGGAAGAGGAAGAAAAAAGTATTAAATAAGAAAGTGACTGGCTGACACTGGATTTCTCTTGATTGTCGAGACCGGCTGCACGCTTTATATGCAACATGGATTTTTGAAAAGTGAAAAAAGATCGCTTCTTACTAAAACTTCTGTGGGTTATGCCTTGCAATGTGGAACAAGGGAGTTGTCTGCTCTTAATCTTTTCTGTGCCCTCTTTCTATACATATAATGTTAGGGTTAATCAGTTTATTTGAAATCTGATCATCCAGGAAGTGTCTTCATTTATTGGATTTTATATGATATCAAGATTTACCAAATTGGATTTTCTTCCCAGCACATAGAGCTACAATCATCTTGGCTGCAGAATGATACCAGACATCTAGTACCTGTGCAAGGCTGTAAATCAATGTTGCTTCACAGCTGTCTGATCACTTGTAGTGGGGAAAGAAGAACTCCGTTCTTTTCATCTCTTCTGGCATCTGTATGATTTCTGCCAGTGGGTATTAAGTTTATATATATATATATATATATATATATTTTTTTTTTTTTTTCATAAAAGCCAAAAAAAAAAAAAACTCCCTGTTTTGAGTTTTTTTGTTTGATTCCATTGCAATCCCTGTTTTTGTACCATGTGCACAAACATAGTTTATGAATGGCTTAAAGCTTTGCAGCTGTCTCAGTATGCGGAGTCCTTTGTGGATAATGGATACGACGATTTGGAAGTTTGTAAACAGATTGGGGACCCTGATTTGGATGCTATTGGGGTAATGGTCCCACAGCACCGCAAAAAAATACATGATGCTGTTTACCGGTTAAAAGAAGAGGAAAAAGAGGCAGCGAGTGGATTATATTTCACTTTGGAGCCCCAGGAAGAACCCCGTACGCCTGATATCTACACCAGTCACTTGGAGGAACAGTATGAAACCAAAGCATGGAGGGAAGCTCAAGATCACAAGCCATTTCCAAGGAGTAACAAAACAGGACAGCTGGGAAGAAACATGGTTACTTACCCCAAACTGAAGTTAAAAATCTTAATCAGGGATAAACTTATACGGGATGCAGTAAACCTCAGCAAGCCGCCTTTCTCCAAAAAGGTAAGATAATCTAGAACTGCTAACAGTAACTGCTAGTGACCAACAACCACCACAATCTTTTTATTTTTATTTTAAACAGACTGTTTTGGCTTATACAAGATTTGTTTGTCATTTGTTGTAAGATCTCTCTGCTTCCTTTCCACAACTGTAAGGTATTGTTAGTTCATTAATCTTAATGCAGAGAAAAAAGGCATCATGGGAAGAGGGCACCAGAGATATTTTTTAGTGCTGGATTTAATATGAACCGTCTTCTACACCAGGCACAGAAAAAAAGTGTGTTATTGTTTTTGGGGGTGGGGGTCGGATAGGGGGGGGGTTGAGGAATAAATAAAAAATACGTCAAAAGTACGTCAGCAAAAAAAAGAACATAAGCTATATAGTTGGGGGCTCATGGACTCTAAAGGTCTTGATTCAGCCCAGATGCAAACCAACTTGTTGCTCCATATACTGTACTAATAGACAAAAAGTTGACACAGGAAAAATATATATATTATTTATAGCTATACTACTACTAGGAATGCCATTTTGCAAGCATTGTTATAAGTTAAGAGATAATGATAAATTAAAGATTGGGAACTGCTCAGCTAGAAAATTGATTGAACATGTAAATATCAATGATTTTTTTTTTTTTTACTATAAGGACATGACTGATTAACTGCCTTTAAAGTTTACTCTGTGGAATTCATAGTTATAAAATTGCTCAAACTCAGTTTAATCAGTTTATATTCAACTTTTTTTTATAGCCAATGTAAAATATGTTCTTCAAACCAATGTTGATTGTAAAGTATTATGGTTTCTGGTTATCACACATACCGGACTTGACAGGACATATATGAACAAGCTTTGGTGCTCTGTTGACATTTTAGCTTCTAATTGGATAAGCAGCTCTTATTTGACACAGAGATCAGTATTTTTTTTACCCAGAGGGGATATCTGTTGTCATTGCTTATAGCAAATTTGCTCTAGGAAGCCTGACCCTGAAAGGCTGACTGCTATAGGGTCTTTGTAAATAAGAATATATCAATCTATGGCATTTTTCAAGGTCAAATGTAGAAAAATATTTGGTTGCAAGCCATACACTGACCAGAAGTTATAATTTTAATGAAATATGGATTGATTGATTATTATTACAATTTTTAATATACACACTGATTTTATACTGTACAGTAGAGTGTGAAAGTGTCTGCAGAATGATTATTTTACACATTCCAAGAATGACATCATTGATTAATTGCAAGACAGCTAAGCAACATTACTATACAAAAAGGCAGGGGTTGTCACTCTGTATACAGCATGGATTTTCTTTTCTGCATAGTATTTTGTTCTGTCCTGTAACATATTCAAAACCAACAGAATTTTGCATATTTGTGTCTCCAATATATCTGAGATTATGTTTTATTTTAAAATACTGTGTATGCCCTGTCAATGTTATTAAATCATATTGGCCACAGGGGCTAGAGCAACAACTCTGTTCTCATACTTGTTGTTGGACTAATTTGCAGATCCTGCTTCTCAACACAAATATTTGTAAAGTATTTTAATGAACATAGATTGTAACTTACATTGTAAAAAATAAGAAAATATCAATATTATTACATGGTTCATGTCAAAATAAATCTCCCACAGTCTTTAAGGTAGGTCATGCCTCCTATGCTATGTATTCAGTTAATTTGTATAACCATTTTAAATGTATGTAGGTTTAAGACCTGTTCCTGGACATCTCTTTTAATGACAATCAGTGCATAATAACCCAGATCGATAATTGATCAAAGTACTGCTTACTCAACCCTAGATCGGTATTTAAAGTCAAATGAGTCAGAATTGCTTCCGTGCTTAAACCTACATGTCAAACCAATGGACGTCACAGTCCAAGACTACACATTTTGTCAGCATTTGCCCCAAGCTGATGCTATCTTTCCTACAGACTTTCATGACAAAATCCACTTAACCACTGTTTGTCATAAAATATCAGCAAACTGAGCAATTTATGCCTTTGTATATCTTGGCAAAAAAATATAAAAAACCAGTCACTAATTCTGTGCTCATAATAGCTCCCCCCCCCCAAAAAATAGAGAGATGGGTGAATCTAGCATGATCCTTAACATGTTGTAATGGTTAATGCCTAATTTGAAAACACACTGATACTGAAACACAGACATTTACCATTTTCAATCAATAATTTCATATGCTACCTTTATTTTGGCAGCTACTGACAACATAAAAACACAACATAGAGCTGATCAGTAATTAGTTTAGTTATATACCACATGGTTGTGCAGAAATCAGTGAAGTCTTTTGAATGCATCTAAGCTGATTACTAATCAGTCATAAAGTATGAATTTTTTTACAAGCTCCCTGACTCTTACAACAATAACACATTATCAAGACTGATTAGCCCTTTAAAGTGTGTGTGTATATATTTAGCGGATTTGTAGCAGAATTATCATGTCTTTTTGTAACTGTCTAATGTACGGAGGAAAGCATATAGTAGACATTACTTGTATCACCATGGAAGCAGTCAAAAACATGAGTACCTGTACCTAATCTCCAAAAAAGGTACAGGCATGTTGTTCTTTTCTGGTGTTACTTTGACCTACAAGGAACGAAAAATGCGCGATCAGGTGGCGCTCCCAGGAAAGGCGATACACCCGGATCATAAGTTAAAACCACATCTTTATTGTAACAGCTAAAACAATTATAGCCATACGCAAAAAATTAAGGCCAAAATTGTTTTTAGATGAGCTAGGGAAGGTGATGGAAACTTTGTTACGGGATCATATCCTTGACTTTGTCTCCAGAGCTCATCTTATTAGCCAGCTTGGATTTATGAGAACTAGATCATGCCAGACAAATGTAATTGTTTTTTATGAAGAAGCGAGTAAAAATGTAGATTCCGGCACAGCAGTGGATGTGGTATACTTGGATTTTGAAAAAGCTTTTGATACTGTGCCACATAGGTGACTAATGTATAAACTGAGGACTGTTGGCCTTGAAGAAAATATTTGTGCATGGATAGAGAATTGGTTATTGGATCGCAAACAGAGAGTGGTGGTAAATGGAGCTACATCTATGTCGGCTAAAGTTCTAAGCGGAGTGCCTCAGGGTTCTGTACTGGGGCAGAGCTTTGGAAACGTCAAATGATGTGCAAGTGCTGCAAGCAGACCTAGATAGATTATCAAAATGGGCAGCAGAATGGCAGATGAGATTCAATGTTGATAAATGTGAGGTGATGCATTTGGGATTTAATAATCCCTGTGCCACCTACACCATAAATTACTCTGTGTTAAGTGAATCTAGAATGGAAAAAGATTTGGGGGTTCTGGTAGATAACAGACTTAGCTATAGCAAACAATGCCAGGCAGCAACGACTAGAGCTAGCAAGATATTGTCTTGTATAAAGAGGGGAATAGATTCAAGAGAGAAAGATATACAAGTCACTGGTAAGGCCTAATTTGGAATATGCAGTGCAGTTTTGGAATCCCATATACAAAATGGACATCTGGAAATGGAAGCAGTTCAGAGAAGGGCAACTAAATTAATAAGGGGAATGGAGGGGCTTGAATATGCAGGCAGATTAGACAAGTTAGGGCTGTTTACATTGGAGAAGCGACGTTTGCATGGGGACATGATAACCTTATACAAATATATTAATGGGCCATACAATGAACTCTCTGGTGCATTGTTCACTAATAGGTCATATCAGAGGACTCGTGGACATCCTCTAAGGTTGGAAGAAGTTTCATCTTCAGGTTAGGAAAGGTTTCTTTACAGTGAGAACAGTGAAAATGTCTTCCAGCAGATGTGGTAATGGCAAGTTCATTAAATAGGTTTAAAAAAGGCCTGGATAAGTTTCTAAAACTAAAGAATATTGAGAATTACTGGTATTAATACATATAGATCTGGTTGATCCAGGGATACTTTCCGATTGCCGTTTGGAGTCAGGAAGGAATTCCCCCCCCCTTTTTTTTTGCTGTTTTTTTTTTTGCCTTTGTCTGGATCAACTGTTAGGAAGGGTTTAAAAAAAAAAAGAAGGTGAATAAGTTGGACTTGATGGACATATGTCTTTATTCAACCTCAATTACTATTGTATCGCCTTTCCTGGGAGCGCCACCTGTATGTTCATTTTTCGTCTTTGTGGTTAAGAACCCAGCCCGGTGAGAGTAACTATATGCTGTTTTTGCTATTGTCTATGAAGGCTTTTGGGACTCTGGGATACTTTGCTAAGTGATAGATCCGGGTATAGTAGCGGTTTTATGCACTGCTGCTCATTAGAAACAGTTGTTTGTCTCCCTTAAAGTGTGTATAAGGGTGGTTTTTCAGCTACTACTACTGTTTATGTTCATTACTTTGACCTACAGCTATCCTTCTTTGACTAAGGGGTATGTCCGCCTCTTAGAAAAAAGTTTAATATGATAAGCAGGACCCCTGAAAACATAATTTCCAAATTGGTTAATGTTATTAAATATGCTCACAGACAGAGATATCACACTTACCAGCTCCTCAGTCCACCTCTGCATCTCTCTGGCTCCTCCGGGTAAGGCAGTCAGTCATGGCCTCCACTGCTGCTGTTCGGGAATGGAAAAAGAATGGAGCAGCAGCAGTGGAGAGTGAGAAAGCAGTGCTGGATTGCAAACTTGTAAGTGTGATATCTCTGTCTGTGAGCATATTTAATAACATTAACCAATTTGGAACTTATGTTTAAGAGGTCCTGCTTATCATATTAAGTTTTGGACATACCCTTTAACACTCTTAACTGAAGGGCATGAGTGATATGATTACAAGCACCTGTCCTCAAATACCTTAGGTAGCTGTATTTACCACTCTCAAAGCTCAAAACTTGTCCTTCTGGCCTTCAAGCGTGAATAACAAAAAACTTCAGGAGATCAACTCTTTAGAGTCACGTGAAGCTGCAATACAGTGCATAAACCTTTTTTATCTTGGTAAACTAGAATTAACTTGCTTTATCAATGTTGCATCTGTGCTTTTTTATAATCATATTGTCAAAAAAAATATAACCTGTACAGTGTTGTAGTTCTCCACAGCATGATTGACTTTAACGTGTCCTTTGTAGCATGTATTTGTTTAAATAAACACTATTGTATTCACAGCTTAGCCTGTGCCTGTATTTGGTTTCTCCACATCTACCATTTCGAACCTACAGGGAGAGTCAATAAAAGTTCTTATCATTAATAATGATGCTAATTTTGCCCCAACCAATCAAATATTATTTAACATTTGAAAGCTAACATCTGATTAGTTGTGGCAGAATTAGTACCATTTTTAACGATAAGAACTTTTATTGAATAACCCTACTAGTTTTGCAGGAGATTGTTGGAATGCTCCTTTGATGTAGGATGGAAACCTCTATATGAACCAGTATCTAACCTCAAACATAACCTGTACTGTGTTTTAATACTCCGCAGCATGATTTTAGCATGTCCTTTTTATAATTTATGGTGCACCACCATTAGTTAACATCCTTTTATTGATTTTCAATACACTTTTAATATATTGAAAATTTGCAATTAAATTATAAAGCTGTAGTTTTAACTTGGGTCGTATTATTTCTCTAATCTGTGCTAGGATTAGTTTGTCTGTCATTTAAATTTGATATTATGCATCTTTTACAGCCATTTGTTGTTTACACATGTGAACCAAGTCAGTGTTTTCATTGGCTGGTATGAGAGGGCATCATTTTTAATTTCAATAAACAGTTCTTACAATGTGAAATCTTGACATCTGTGGCTGGTTAAGGAAAACATCAGATAGATAGAGAATCAGAAACAGTATACAGTCTGTCAGATCCCTTTAGCTTCTCTCAACTTGTAATGTGTAGACAAGTCAATGTAGGTTCTACAAAAGAATACTTTACTGAGCCAGTTTTTAAACTAGATGTCGCACTGCATGTGTTAAAGTTTCTCTTCTGTTGTCTACCTTTAATAGATAGAAATATTTAATTCGAATATGTTTATTCAATGTTATATTGCTGCAAGGGCAGCACAAAATGTGTCCACTCAGCTAGTGAAAATTATGCTATAAAGCACTAGTGTACTTTTTTAACACCTGGTGTAAAAAGCCACAAAAGGTTAAGATGGCATTATGGTGCAAAAAAAAAGAGGGGGGGGGGATTGACATGGAGAGCGATAGCGGCTCTCGGTACATTGCCTTTTTATTATTATATAGGTTTAACACAATTATTTTTAGAATGTTTAGTTCACACTTTATTTCATTCTGCTACATGTCATGTTGAGGTCATGTAAAGATTTGGCTGCTGTAACATGAGTAACTGGACAACACATTGGGCCATATTTATAAAACTGGGGCAATTTAAAGGACAATTTGGACAAATGTTTACTAAAAGTACAACCACTAAAATTCAACAGATATTTAGAGCACTATTCAATGCATGATGAAATCCCACACATTCTGATGAATTGCAATGCAAAATAAAATAGTATTTCGGCAAGTGCTGAATTAAGCTGTTAAAATATTCAGCATTCCTTTGCCTTTATCAATATGGCTAATAGTGCATGTCATTTTTGCAGAATGTCATGGTTTTTACATGTGTTGTAATAAGGGAAACAGGATTTCATATAAACAAGAAAACGAAAGTCTGTAGTAGCAACAATTGAGGTACAGATGCAAAATAAAAGACAATGTAAACAATTTTAATAAAATTAATCATTTTACTTTTTATGAAATGTATTTCTAGATGTAATACTCGGCTACATTAACACACGCCTACATTTAAAGTCAGTAACCTGCACACTTTTTTACTGAAAATCATTATTCTGCATGGATAGTCAGGTTTATCTAACATAATGCACTCTCACATCATCTGTCAGATATTACATTATCATTTCAATCTACGCATATGACTACTTGTACTCCTTTTTATTTACATTGTTCCTGCTTTCCCAGTTTTAAATCCCTCTTGTTGGGCAAGACTGCACTGTGTTCAAAAAAGCCCTACATTGGCATAGTGCATCATGCATTTATAATACATAAGGCTAGGCACTTTCAATGGGGAGATGCGGTGGCGAGAATCTATATTACAATCATTCAGTGATGTCACTGAGTGACTTCCTGTCTCCCACTGCCCCTCCCACTGTCTCCCCCTCCCTGTATTAGTCATTTATATAGGAAGCCCTGTTTATTTTTGACAGACAATGTTCGTTCCTTCTTTCTCTTTTCAATAGGAACAGTAATTAACTATTTATACGTTAAACAGGGATTCCTATATAAATGACTAATACAGGAAGGGGAGAGACAGTGGTAATGGGCAGGGTTTTTTTTTGGCTGGCCATATGTATTATAAGAAATAATGCACTACCTGCAGTGTAATATATGAATTTACTTCACCTCGGAGTTCCATGCCCTGTATAAAATTTTATATGGTCATGGAACTCCTCAATGGAGTAATAGGATATTACACTTTAGGTAGTGTATTATCCCTTATATTATGCTTGGGTAAAAAATCATTCTAGAGGCAAAATACTTATTAATAAACAAAACATTGTTTCTTTGTGTTGAATACAAGACTATTAACTCAGACAGATATAGGGTAGCAGTGGTTATATAAACCGAACGCTGTTAAGAATCACACTTGTGGCGTTGCAGAGCGTTCCGATGCAGTAAATTTAAAAGAACACTTTTTTTATGCTGTAACGCATGATGGGGAAAGGTATTTCCCCCGGAGTTGTGTAGTTTGTAGTGTAATACTTACAGGGAGATTCAATATGCAGGGCTTGCGTTTCTTAACTTTGCGTGATCCTGCGATACAATACCAGATGTAAACGACCATATTGAATCTCCCTGATAATTCTTGGGTTATATTTTAGGAGCTAATAACTAGAGATGGACTAGAACTCACAATACATAGTAAAAACACATGTAATGCTCGACCAGAAGTAAAAACACATGTAATGCTTGACCAGAAGTAAAATCACATGTAATGCTCAACCAGAAGTAAAAACACATGTAATGCTCGACCAGAAGAAATCATGCCTATGATTAAGGACCCGTGTCCGAAACGCGTTAGGCTGTTCGAATAAAGGCTTTTTTATCAGTGGATGATCTGGTGTGTCTCCGTGTTTTCCTGGTGTGCAGAAGCCGAATACTATAAAGTTTTCTTTGTGAACTAGAACTCAGACTCGAACCTGAGTTTGAGCCGAACTATACGAGTTCGAACGGACTCGGACTTCTTGAACTATCCCGGACCTGGATTTCTCTGACTTTCAATATTTTCAGGACTTTCGATAATTATCAAATGTTCGAACATTCGAGGCGTGCAAATATGCGAGTAAAATGTCTATTATACCAATACGTGAGTAAATATCGAATCCGCAAGTAAAATGTCTATTATACCTACACGTGAGTAAATATCAAATCTGCGAGTAAAATGTCTATTATACCTATACGCGAGTAAATATCAAATTATCAAATCTGTGAGTCATTCATGGGATAATTATCGAATGTTTGAATGCGAGAGCTCGAAAGTAGCGCGCGTGAGAGTAAAATCGAGTTTTCGAAAGTCCTGGATATTTGAACATTTTTCCCAGACAATTTCCCAGGTCCCACAGCCATTTACATTAAGTTACCATTGATATTTTAATTGTATTTCATTCAAACTTTTCAAACTATTTGACTCCCATTGAATTTAATGGGTCCTTTTTCGAACTTTCCATATAGTTCCAAAGTTCGAAAACGGACCGAACTTTCGAAAGTTCGGCCATCTCTACTAATAACCGGTAAAATGCAAAGACAATGAAAGCTAATAATAACAAAAAACATCGAAAGCTAATAATATTAAGAAAACCCCATCAAGTGCTTATAAAATTCCTTGTTAATGTTCAGCTTAGCAATTTAGATGCATTTACTTGTATTTGTATGACATTTGTTCTTGACAACTAGAGTCCTTTAGTCTACTTATATGGTAACTGTATCCTATTACATGGACACTATGGGGGCTTGTAAACAGGGGTCAGTTATGACTTCATATCCCTGTATGACAGACTTTTGATCCATAGTCTGACAGCAGGAAGTGGTAATGCCGATTTTTAGTTGTGTGCCTTTTCTATGTGTGTGCCTAAAGCTGGGTACACACAAGACAAGATCTGCAAGATCCTGTCTGTCATCTTTCAAAGATCTGCATACACACAGTCCCACGCGTTCTCCCTATGCACACCATAGGAAGAACAAAATTTTTGTGGCAGATACTACTGATTTCTATGTGGCTGCCACTTTGGTTATTATGGTGATCCATACAACACTGGTTGTGAGTAGTTGCATGGCCATGTGAACTGGATTTTACCAATTTACCAACACGTCTAATCCATTTTGTGTCCGATTATAAAGGAAAGTCAGTAACAAAATGATAGGCCCAGTAAAAGACTTTGTCAATATTTTGACAATCTGACCAAAAATTCCAAGCATTAAGATAGATGTCCCACACTTCTCTTCTTGGAACTGTGGCAAGTGAGTATTCGAAAATATAATAAGACTGTTACTAAATATGTTTTAAACAGCAGTTATGGTGATGTCACCTGCAATTACCACAGCCTATTGACATCAGATTCTAAGATCTGCATCAACTTACTAATAAAGTGCTACAGTATATAAATGTATAGGGTTCATTTTTAATCCCTTGATTTGACAATAATGAGACTAATGTATGTTATGTGGAATACGGTTTGGTATTTACTGTTTAGTCAAGCAGAAATGAATTTAGTATGCTATGTGGTCAGCAAAAAATTTACATCCATTGAGATGTAAGTTAACTGCAGGTTTATGGGTCACTATAGATTATATTGACTAATTAGGATTCCTGAATGCTTTACGAATTGTAGTTTTTTTCCCCATATAATAAAAGGAGACATAGAATAAAACTAAACTGAAAAGTATGTAGTACATTTTCGATAGCAATATTATTGAAGGAGAGTTTGTGGATATAATTTGGAATAATAACATCAATGCAGTTGGTATTAAATCCTAACCTAATACAATTGTATTTTTCTATATATATGAATGTCAGCAATACAAATTGATGTGAATCAAACTCCAGAAATGAGTAAAAATGATTTACTCGTCAAATATCATTCAATATCAAAGTAGATTTACATTCATAAATGGACCTCTAGCAGCGATAAACTGTGTTGCTTGATGGGAAGAGCAATGTGATTTTTCTGTTCTGAAATCCCTGATGTCAACAGGCGAAGTCGGGAGATACAAGCACATTTCCATTTAATATTGTGATTGTGGCTCTGGGTAAATCCCAATCACATCTTAACCTATATGGGACTTTAGCATCAGAAAATAGCCGGGTAAATAAGTCACACTGAAAGAACAGAGAGCACAATAACTTTTTTGTTCAACATTAAAAAGAATGGACCACCACTATGTCAGCATGTAGTAACCTTTAACAGTGATGGGTGCTGTAGGCACTGGATCTGTCATTAGCTAAATGATGCTACATTCACATTTTTTTTTTAAAATATTTTTTTCCATAATTGTGAAATGGAATTCTACAAGTATAAAAATGAACAACAACAAAAACACATTTAGAAACACAGTAATTAAGGGTATGTGCACTGGAAATTTTTTTTTTTTTAAATGCCAATTAGTGGAAACTATAATTCATCCCAACTATCACTGTACTGTTTTTTTGTTGATCTGCCCCCTATTTCATTAGATAGCCAATCTGAAACATCTTGCATTTTAGCATTTCTGTAAGCAGTTTTGCTGTAGCTGGAATGGTTTGACAGTTGGTGTGCTATATGGTGTATGCAATTTTGACAGGTATGTGGGAAAAAAGGTCAGGTCAGTGGTCAGAGCCTGAGCAAAACAAGTATTTTATTGAAGGCATGCAGAAACACACACACCCACACCTCAGAGTAAAGTTGGCCATACATACGAACATCCTGACCGACCGGAGTGCAGACGAACAACTGTAGTTGCCACTACAGTTGGTCGGGAAAGATACAAAATTTCTGTTGGTCGTTTAAGTAAAGGGAGCCAATACAATCGTACCATGTATGGCCGCACGACCGACCAATCATCAGTCGGGTACGTGTATGCGGTTCCCACAGCATGTGTGCTGACAGATACCAATGTGATCTGTCAGTACACATGCTGTACAAATCGCATGTGTATGGCAACTTTAAGTGCTACTTAACATTGTACAACCATATACACTATATAGTAACCAGTTTCTGAAAGTAGAGGGCGCAGCAGCAAAAATAGTTTTATAGAAACAAGGTTCATTTAGTCGACAGAAAACCAATATAACTTAATTTAAGACATTGCAATCTATGTATGATATGCAAATAGGGCTTTTAAATATCTCAATTTTACTTTTACCTTGGGCCATTTATCTGGGCTGAAACTCCCTGCTTGGTTGTATTTTCTTGGGGAGTTTGTCTCCCTGACCTTGCATTGGATTAGTATTAAAGGCTATCACTTCCCCCCCCGCCTACTGGCTTTTAACAAGGAGAGAAGAGGCCTCCCATCCAATGCTTAGTATTCAAGACCTCATAAGTATCATAAGACCTCCAATTAAAGGGACGTGTTGGGCATGAAACTACCAAGCTTAGTCAATCTTCCTGTAGAGAAGCTCTGCTACAATATATACACAAAAAGGGGGCTGTGGGAGCACTCCTGTGGCAAAATTACTTTATAACAGATAGTGGAAGTGCTACTGATCTGACCAAAACATTAGAACAAACAAGAAAAGATATGATCAATGCACATTCCTGGGCCCCATATATCATAATATCTATGATTGTGCAAACAGTGAAACATGGTAGTTTTTAGTTACAATTTTATGTATAAAAATGAAAAGCCTTCCAACCACATCGAGGTAACCCCAGTATGGAAGGTCCTAACAATTTACCTTGGGTCATTTATCTGGGCTGACACTCCCTGCTTGGTTGCATTTTCTTGGGGAGTTTATCCCCCTGACCTTGAATTCAATTAGTATTAAAGGTTATCACTTCCCCCAGCCTACTGGCTTTTAACAAGGAGAGTAGAGGCCTCTCATCCAATGCTTAGTATATGGAATGTGCATTGATCATCTCTTTTCTTGTTTTGGTCAGATCAGTAGCACTTCCACTATTTGTTATAAAGTAAATTTGCCACAGGTGTGTTCCCGTAGCCATTGGCCTTAATGTCACAATGACGGCTGAAGAGCTGCAGTTTTGCAAGTAGAATATCTGAGCCTGGGAGCCTCTTTGAAAGGTTTAAGTAAAACCAAAAGGGGGTTTGTGGGACTGAACTACATGAGGTAAATTGCTTCTTAGGAGGGTGGACATGTCTGCAGAAGACCTGGTAGGGCCCCCTTTGGCTCTGGGTCCCATAGCAATCGCTATGGTTGCTATGGTGATCCCTATGCCCCTGTAAACATTGCAATACATTGCAGCAAAATCCAAATCCAGCAAATTTCTTTTTGAGGTGTATAGATTTAATGGGGGTCTTGTATAGAAGCAGTTTTAGGAATGTAAAAAAAGAACAACATAGAACCAGAAAGGTGTAGAATTGGGAACAGAGAAGCATGTTAATGATATATTGTCATTGACTGGGGTGTTGGGGTCCAGCAATAAATATAAGATCAGAGGGACACCAGGAAGTATTAAGGATCCCTCTCAATGTGCTATCATTCCTTTTATCAAAATCTCAAGATTTTTTTTTTTTTTAACTTGCCATTAGATCATTAGATTTTCTCCTGTTTCTACTGTTTTTATAGTTTCTTAGTCTTTATGGAGGAATGTACAGTGGGTCCATTGAAGGATAAATAAAATTCAGAATATAATAAAATTCAGAATATAAACACAGATGACACCAGGGAGCCAGGGCAATCCCTTGACAAATAGACGTTATTCCAGACCTCAGCATGACATGTTTCGAATATATCTTATCCTTCCTCAGGTGATATTTAAAAAAATTAAAATAAAATCCAGTGCCACTATTCACCACCACCAACTACCAAAACAATAGTCAGAATTGATTCCTGCACTCTCATAATTAACACTGATTTCACAGATGTTTGGTTTCTCTCCTATATTCTATCAGACATTAAATACTGATATTTATAAGACACACATTTCTTTTTTTAAAGTAACTTTAAAGGATATCTATACTCTAAAATTACCTTTTTAAAAATAGAAAGTACCTGGGGCCGGGAGGTAGGATTGATTATTCCTACCTCACAATATTGTTTCATTGAGGAGCTACAGCACATTCAGTTTTCTTTCATTTGCCAGATTAGTCCTTGACTAGTCCTGTATTAAAGATAGGGCTGAAGTCAGGAGGAAGACTGGCAGAATCAGTATTCTTTTGGCTGGTGCTCATCACAGAAACAATATTGGGAGGTAGGAATTACCAGACCTATATCTCTGTCTCAAGTACTTTTCATTTTAACTGTATTTCAAAAAAAAACTTTATACACACGATATACTTTAACTACTTTTTTCCTGGCAGATGAATTGTTAAAAGCTTTTTGGGTATAATATTCTTTGGATATATATTCAAAAGAATGTTAAATATGCATAAAGCTTTTAGTGAATTAATTCACTGAAGGTATTAATGCATTATTTTTAGTACTGTTACTATTTAATAAATCCTGAAAATCTACAAATAAACAGTGTTGGAGATGGATTGTTGGTACTCGCTTATTTGGTTTACAGTGCCTTTAATTTACTGCAAGTCATATTCCCCCTCCCCCTACAGGTTTCCTCTTTTTAATTCTTTTAGCAACATTCAATATAACTAAATGTTTCAGGTTGAAACAAAGAAATTTAAATAGTTTCAAATAATATACAGATGTTTTAAAGTCACACAATAACCTAAACTTTCAACTATTTTCCTGGCTACCTGACAACACCAAGCACTTAACACCAGTCACGCAAAATCCATGCAAACATAACATTAATTGCTTGTGGCAGCTGCCATAGATACCTTGTTTAAGTTACAGTAACCATTTGTAAATAGGTTAGCATAACACAAAAATTTTAATTAACTGTATATATATATATATATATATATATATATTTTTTTTTTTTTTTTCCGTATAATCAGCCAATTGGACTTGAAGATAAATGTATCGTCCGAAACCTTAGTTCGTACGAACCTTAAGTGAAGTCTTTATCTAAGCTACATTTGTTGTATAAATTCTTATCAAAACAAAATGCCTAAAATCTTTTTGCCCCTGTCTTCTGCGAGATGAGCAGGACACATTCAGCCTGTTAATTTAATTAATTCAAATGCCTGAAGCTTACTCACTGTGCAAAATATCTTGTTGGACTTGATGATATCACTGGTGAGGCAGAGGAATAACTAACTAATCATCAGACAAATTACACTTTCCTGTCTGCATTTTAGGATTCCATCATATATCTTTTCAAACTACTCAACATAACTATAATATACTGTAAATTTACCAGATTATCGGATTGTTTTAATTGTGTCAAGTAAACATTTGACCCCAGAACCAATAACAAACGCTAACTTTTATCGTTTTGAAATGGTGTAATACAGCACTTAGGGTCTCCCGTCTGATAGGACTATTCCCCTGACTGCATTATTTGTTCATCTCTGATTAATCTACATTCAACCAATGGCCAAATAATGTATGTTATTTGTTTTTGACTGAAGCGTTTGTTTGTATTTTATCTGTCTTATCTGAGTATTGCTTTATAATTAGCATTGTATGTATTCTTCTGTGTGTGTGTGTGTGTGCTGGCTGTGGCTCTACACCAACATTTTTGGTCTCATTTCTGAGAAGTGTACTCTGTAGGTGTGTAATCGGTAGATGAATGACTACATAAAATAGCAATTAACTACACACACAAACACAAATACTATAAATTCCATATGCAATCATATAACTCTAACTCTGTAGCCTAGACACATTCCTTTTCTATTGATAGCATCATGACATTTATTAGATGTTTAATTCCTGATGTATAAAGGCAATAATATGTCATTGTTAATAACAAGTGGGCAAATAGAAATGAATGCTGAACTCATATAAACCTATACATTGTAAATTATTAAGCAATCTCTTTTTCATCCAATAAATAGAGTTCCAATCACAGTTCATGTGTTACAAAATAGACATGCTATTCCATTTTAATATAGCTAATGTTGTTTTAGTTATATAAAGATTACATTTATTTTTTTGAGTTGTCTTTTTACTTAGAACTGGTTTTCTAAATAATGTTCTGCAATTATATTAGCAGATTGGGACTGCCAGCTGAGACACACACAGGTAGATCCCCTAGGATATATTACTTGTGTTTACTGTGTTACTTGCCATTAGCATATGGCATAAATGAGCTGAAATCTTCCTAGCAATTTCATAATTATGCCAAAAAATAACATATCTTGCCTGCAAATGTGCAAATAAGATTTACATTTGCTGTAATTGTTTCATTTCAATGGCTATGTTTTCCTTCTTTTTCTTCCTTTGTGTCTCTATGAAAAGGCAACAGTTGTACAGGGTAACCCAATACTTATATTTTGAATGGAAGCATTCACCCAGAAAATATACTTATTTGGTGAATTAGAGTTTTGAACCCTGTACATGACTGGTTGATGTGCTCATTTTCTCAGCTCATCTTGGGGAACCATTTCCATTACCTCTGTATTGTTTATGTCATGACCTGTCAAGCTGATATTAGTGTAAGGTGCCCTTAAGGACCTGCACATGTCATAAGTTTTCAGGAGGTCAGAATTGTGCACAGTCAATGATAAAGTGTGCAGAGAAAGGGAACATATTAATTGATGAGTACAGAATTGATTAATAAGATCAACCGTGGGCATATAAAATGCACTTAATTATTAGTGGGGCCATATTTCCCTGTAGGTTTTTTGGGATATACAAGGAAATTTACCTTAATTATTCAAAGTATGGAAGACACTGGACAGAGCTGTGATTGCTACTACAATAATTTTGCTTTGAGGCTTGTAAAGGTTTTGAAATTACCTACAACATTATTGGAGGAGCTGGAAGACTTTGAGAGGACTGAATAAAGATTGTTACTGCGGTATAAAGGCAGATGGAACAAAGGGAAAATAATGGGGAAATTAAGCATTTACTATAATCAAAAAAATAAAAGTTCTGCATGTATGTATGGGGTTTTTTCTATTACCCCCCAACCCTTAATTTACAAACCTTACTTTTCTCCTTGGTGTTCCTGGATATACTTACCAACAAGTCCATCTGCCTTTTGTCTTCCTTTTGCAGTCCTTCCTAGTGTTGGCTGTGACTATTGGATAACCATCGAAATGGAAAAGGATGCGACTTGAGGACTTGGTGGTGAGCATCTTCCATCAGAGATGCAGGCAGCACAGTAAATTTGTAATTCTAGGGGATCCTCTTTTTTTGTAATTTTGAAAGAAGGATGAACTTCCCTTTAAATATAGTGGGTTAGGTTCCCGTACAGTGGGTATACTGCTGAATTAGCCTCAACATAAGGTGTAGTCCATTAAGAGGCTGACAAATGATAATGTTATAATACCTGCAATTAGTGTATAAGCTAATGCCTTTTATGCCTTTTATACCAATGGTGTCTTTATCAGACTAATGCGCTAAGATTACAAAATTTGGTCATCCCACTAAAATGCCCCCCCCATCAAATTAACTTTGTTTTACAGAGAATACTACCACATATTATGAAGCACTGAAAGCTCGCAGCATTCTTTATTTGTAAAGAATGAGAAACAATATAGAATTTACTATGATATTCTGGTGAGACACAACCTTTAGACTTGGAAAAACAATGAAACTGCAGGGTCAGCGAGGGTACATGAATCAGCTGGTTAAGTGGTAGACAGGATGCTACATTCGTTTTTTGCTTGCTAGCAAATCCACATAGATGAGCAAATGGTATTCTATTCCATTAAAGAGGGGAATTGTGGGCAATACGCAAAGGGATTTCCTATAAAAGCCTTTACTTTAATTGACCAGCAACTCCTCTCTTTTCTGGACAAAAGGCTTTCATGTTAAAGGCATTTGTGTTTGGACACAGATACCCTTACATATTAGTTTTGGGTGCCCCATATAGAGAAGGGACCCTTGTACACAAACACAATTATTACAGCTCTGTTCTTTTATTTATTTCTTTAGCAGTTTTAAAGAACACATGGTTTCCAGCCAAGAATTCAACAAAAAGTTTCTGATTTGAAAGAGAGAGAGAATGATGTCATGAAACAGACGCTCAAGACCCAAGACCTATTTGCCCTGATGATTAACATATTAAAATTCAGGAGACGACGATGGCATGAATTCTAATTTTGGTATTTCTCTTGATTTTTTTTCCCAAGCCTTTCCCAAAATAATCTTTGGCTGTGTAACAGCCTCACAGCCAACATCTTTAAAACACATCTGGAAATTTGCTTTCCCAAACTCTGTTTAAAGTTACATTTCTTACAACTCTTGATACCTCCTTCCTGGATCTGTCTTTTTCTTCTGGATCTGTTCTAAAAATTCAATATAAACACCAAACTAGTTAAGTACATGTTTAAAGGAACAGTTAACTTTTTAAAACAAAATGTGTAATTCACAGGGAGGTTGAAGAAACTACTCCTATCTCCTGGTTAAATACTATACAATAAAACTTGGTATATCCCTCAGTATACAAATAACAACTAAATTAATGTTATTCAGATAATATTAATGCACCAGATACAGTATATTATAAATATCACAACAAAACCATAAAGCTGGCGAGCTACTACACATACAGTATAATAATAGGATGAAATCCGCCTATTATCAACTCTAAAACAATCCATCTATTTCATTTTTAGCCATCACTACTCTCCCCCCAAAAAATTAATTTTATAAGACGCTAATATCAATGCATAGTTAACATTTTATAAATCATTATACTTTCTCCATAGTTCATAAGTAACTCATAATCATATTTTACGGCTCAATTTTTGCCCAAAGTAGGTCATTAATAGTTTTCTTAGCCTCTCAGAGGTAACAGTTAATAAAAAGACTACAACTTATCACTCCTGGAGCGTGCACTTTCTCCAGAGGAAAGAAGCACAGATGGAGATATTCCTCCTGGGAAGTAGGTAAATAGAGTGGGGGATGCTGACCAAACACATTTAAAAACTTATCTTACATGTATCACGATTAATCAATAATGGCTTCCTCAGGAAAAAAGTTTTAATGCCTCCATCTTGTAACCCTTAAATCTGGTGCATCCTCTTCCCATGGAACATATTTAACCAACAAACTTTTAATGTTTGTCTACCCTCAGTCCTCGTTTCCCTTAAACTCTTTTATTTCATTGGGAAATAGTTCAAAGTACCTGTCCCCTCAAAGGGCAACTAATCTTTTAGAACCACATTGACAGCCATTTCCATCTCTACCTCATGCATGCACGTGCAAATTAATTTGCCAAGAGGGACAGCTCTCAGGTATGGCAAACTTCAAGGCTCCGTGTAAGATAGGAAGGTAGAAGTAGTGACTCCCCAAGATTTAAAAAAAAAAATTACAATAAGACCTCCTTTCCCCACTGGAGAATGGAGATACCCTTTCATACCTAAAATGAACAAAGGATACTATATTTCAGTTTCTGTATTCAACTCATATTATTTATAATAAAGCATTAATCTTTTGTGTGCAATATTTTTAATAAGGTGAGAAATCATTGCAGAATAATACATTAAAATTAACTAAATACTGCATATGCATTGTCAAAAACAAAAGTGCACCAGACAATTTAGATTGAAAGGGGAACATAAGTTAAATACAAATGTCACAGAAATATTTATGTGTCAATAAAAAAACATCATCGCTGTCCCATTGAGTATGCAGCATTTTGAAGAAATGATCTGTTTAAGGGCAATTATGGACCAACCCTCTCCCCCCAAGGAGCTTGCTGGCATACTGTACCTAACTGAGGTATTGTTGGTTGGAAATTGTGCTCCCACCTCCCAAGCAGTGAGCTGTCGAAGTACTACACCAGAAACCTTCTAAATTAAAGATGGTTTCTCCACAATGCTGCTGATCTTATATCCGTTGGTTAGGAATGAAAGAATCCACCCAGTAGTTAGATTGATTGTAGCCGTATTAGTGCACTTGTAGCATACAAAAAAATGAGAAAGTATAGTATGCGATACTCCTTTTATTTGCACTAACAATAGTTTTTTTTAATAGATTAGCTTTCAGGAGCTTCCTCCCTTCTTCAGATCTTTACATTTACCCAGTTTTAGTTTACCTTTAAAATCAGAATACAGCTATGTGTCTCCCAGCATACAATACATCTAAAATTAAATTAAAATGCCATCTTGGGTGTTTTTATTTCAAATTATGTTTGAGGGAGGTTTGTTTTTCTTGTGGTGCATTTGACTTGTTTTAACCAAACCACTTTTGTAAATATTTTTCAATGTAGACTTTTTTTGGGGGAATTTATTATTTCCTAATCACTATTAACAGTCATTGGCATTCATCCCACTACAAACAAGAATAAATGTCAAATCTATTATTTTTTTTTTTTTAACGCTAAAAAAATGCTGTGTACCTAATTGATTATTTCTGACATTTTTATTTATTTAAAGGATACTGAAAATTAATTTTTGCAAAATGAAAAGTACCTGGGACAGGCAGGTAGGATTATTTATTCCAACCTCCTATTATAACTTCTTTAAGGAGCATCAGCATGCACAGTTTTCATATGCCTGGTTAGGGCCAGTCCACACTGTCATGTTTTCTTACGTGCACTGCTAACAATTGCAATTGTGAACTGTTAGTGCATAAGAATTGCAGAGCAGTGCATGTCAATTTGGGTGGCTACATTGCATGTACTGGGATGTGATCTGTTTTTGGGGCTCATGCGATTGTTACAGTATGGCGTATTGTGGCCTAGCCCTTAGTGTCCTGGGCTTTCCTGTATTAAAGATAGTTCTGAAGCACTGTGGGAGAAGCAGTTTTCTTTATGCTATCACTAGGGGTGTATCTTCAGCAGGCATTCCACCCCTCCCGCATCTCGCGGGAGTCTCCCTCATTCTGGGATGGTATCCCGCACACCCACGAGACCACCCCAGACTCCCGGACTTGAGAGGTGTCTTGAGTCTTCTCCCAAGTTACGCCCCCTTTCAGTGGCCATTCCCTGGAATGGCCCAACTCCTCCCTAAGCCCACCTCCCACCACCCCTAGAATGATGGCCCCACCCCCACATGACATCATGCTCCACTCGCCACGTCCCCTTCTCCACCCTGCCCAGAAGCCTGAAAGGGCAGGGTGGGATGTCTGCTGCAGAGGCCCGTCTCCCCCCTCCCCGCGAGTTTGGAGGATGGGCCCCTAACCTCCTCCTCCCTCTACAATCAGAAGTTTTTAAACAGCTGATTGCGCATATGAACGTCCAGAATCAAAACGGAAAAAGCGGGGAGGGGGGGGGCAGTAGTTACGCCACTGGCTAGTACTACATACATAAAAAGTATTGGGAAGTTATTACCAATCCTACCTCCCTGTCCCAGGTAATATTCATAATAACTATTATATGCACTATAGTTCTTCATTCATTAATGGCCTTAATACTGTCTTACTGTCATAATTAGGGTTGCTATTCTAAACATACTTGTGCAATCTACTTATTCATTAAAAAACAAATATTTTCTAAGTTCTGTTAATGCTAATTTGAATAGTAAAATGTAATTATTTCTTCATGTGCATTTAAAATAAAAATTAAACTATTTTTAATCGTATTTCTTGAAATCAGATGATATAAAATGCTGGAGTTGGTACTGCGTTACTAATGGAATTTTTGGTTTTACCTGTGCTGATTCTGACCTTAGATAAGACACATTTAATGGGGCTGCGGTTAGATAACATTAAATTGATTGCTGCAGCATGTAGATCAATTAGCACTGGCAAACATTTGCACCCCTATTTTCATCAACTAACAACAACCTAAATTGTGTCCCAGATCTAAGGAAACCTGGATATTTCTGCTAGGTTCTCACCCCTGGGTTTGGGCTTGACAGAAAATAATTGAGCACAGAAGTTGGGCTCCGGTTTAATGGCCCCTGTCCCTCCCTCAGCCCTGGGCCTGGAACCAATAGAAATGCTTGAATAGGAGGAGGGTGGGGATGATTGCTATAGTTGTCCTTTAATACAAAAATATAACTATAAAAATATAAAATGGAGAGTTTTGTGAGGCTTACTGACTTTGGCATTGGTATAAGAAAACATGAGAAGAAATTAAATTTTAATATATATAGGTTCCACTATATTTCTTATAGTTGACTCAACTCAGTCAGTAAGAGGGTAAATTATTTATGTAACTGTTATATCTCTGTTCCACTATGGATACAAGAGACTAAAACTAAAATCTATAGTATAATTTCCCATGCACAATTACTGCATTTATACAAAGCTGGAAAGATAATTCACTAAAACCAATTAATATCTGGAAATGGCACGAATATTTTAAGAACAGCGCCAAAATTACATTTTAAAACAACTGTAAGTTGCCAACAGAGCTCCCAGTGTAAAATCTTCAAATATTAATACATATACAATAAACACATTTTTCTTTTTAACCTCATGTTTATACTTGTGTCCTATATGAGAGGTGTTTATTTTTTTTGAAACACAAAGACATGTTTATGCAGTGCATTTTCATTTTTGTAGTATGACAGAGTTTTTACAAACCAATTGATATTGTACTACAATGCTTGTGTATAGTACTATAGTGAACAAATTCTCTACAAGCCTTAAGTCACTGAGTGCTATTATAATCTGATCACTACTTCATAGAGTTGGCTTATTGATACTTCATAATGAAACATAATGCATTTGGGAAGTAACCTTGGCTAATTTTGTTTAAAAAATATTTAAATGACGACAAATCATTTTTGTCTATTACATAGTTATTATACAAAACATACAGGGTTATTCAATAAAAGTTCTTATCGTTAAAAATGGTGCTAATTTTGCCCCAACCAATCAGATGTTAGCTTTCAAATGTTAAATAATATCTGATTGGTTGGGGCAAAATTAGCACAATTCTTAATGATAAGCAGGGTTATTCAATAAAAGTTCTAATCGTTTAAAATGGTGCTAATTTTGGCCCAACCAATCAGGTGTTAGCTTTCAAATATTAAATAAGATCTGATTGGTTGGGGCCAAATTTTTTATTTTATTGAATCTCCCTGAAGAACTTTTATTCCATCTCCCTGATAGTCTAACATCTAGTCTTACCTTTATAACCTACCCATAATGCCATAATTGTTATTTATTGTATAATAGTAAACGTCAGCATTTTCCTAATATAATTTATTGTTCAAAAAAATCAACATAACAAACAACTTTTTGGAAACTTCTGATCCCTTTATCAAGCTTATATTAACATATCATTAACAGCAATTGTGATATAAGGAAGTGATATAATATCCTCCTCCCCTCTTCAAAGCCCTGTATTGGGGGTGCACTGTGAATGGGATGCCCATTTTATCACCACATATCTGAGCTCTAAATCAAGATGTTCCTTTTCTGTAAAATGTTTGGAAACAGGAAGCTTATTACACACACACACACACAAAAAATATAAAAATATATAATATATATATATATATATATGCATTTTGTTTTACTTAAACATAGCATAGATGCAGAGCCTTACTTTAATTGAGCAATAATAGATTAAATATTGCATGGATTAAATAAAAGCCTTGGGCTTTAAATGTAATCTTTTTTGAGTTGGGTTTATCACATCCTCCGTCTTGCACAAAGAGATCACTTCACACTCATCACATACATTTACTGTATGGCTTAAAGGTAAGGGGAACATTAATCAATGTAAAAGGCTTTTTTCTTCATGAAAATTTGATTTAAAAAACAATCTGCCATCTAACAAATAGGCAAGAGCAATGTAATAAAATGATGGGGTTCTCGGGAGTGCTCTTATTTATTACAGCATAGGGCTATGGCTATTTTAAGCAATGCTAGTAGATCAACTTGAGCATTTAGTTAATTGAGATACCAGTTTGTGAACACAAATTCTATATAAAAAGATTTTTAAAAAAGTGAACTAAGATCAGCCAGGATCAGGATCAGTATCCCCCCTCCCTTTCTTAACCAACACCTTCTTCCATCTGACTTTCTATGAGGGTAAGCATGCTCAGAATTCACTGAGGCAACATTGGAGGAGGAAATTCCCCATCATGCAATTCACACATACCAACTGTCATCATTCCAGTTACTGCAAAACTGCACAAGCAATAAGGCACTTGATTGACATCTAAATTGTAAGATGGTTCAAATTGGATATCTAATAAAATAAGGGACAAATCAACAAATAATTGGTACAGTGACAGTTGGGAAGAATTACATTTTGCAGTAATAGGTAATTTTACAAAAAAAAAAATTCAGTGTTGATGCCCATTAATATGCAATAAAAGTACACAGTTATCAATTTATAAGAATATACGGAAGGATGTTAACCTGACATTTAAGGAAAATTGTTGTCTCTATTCTGCCAGAGAAAGCCGTCTCCTCCCTCCATGTAATCAATCAAGGCTGTTACTGCTGACATCACCCCCAATGATTGATTGTTCTTTTCCCTGCTGTCTTATCTGCACATGCTCAAATTTCTAGGAGGCAGCAACCTCTGGCAGAAAGCGAGAGAACAGGCAATGATTGTCATTGAATATCTGGTTAGAAATGTGTGGTGTAATATAGTGCTAAAAATAGTAGTAGGGTATAGGGGCAAATAAATGACAAGTGTCAATTTTTTGTATTAAGGTTGGACATGCCCTTTAATTGTTGGAGAATTTTCACACAGGAGAACATGGTAATTTGGAAAATAACTGCATGTCAAAAGGAAAATGTTTCTTGTAGGACATATTTATTTATCTATAAAGGGAGAGTAACAATAAAATTAATTTTATAAAATGTATAAATGTATAAACACAATGCCAAGCACATGTAATGTAAATATAATTCATTACATAATAATGGGGCATTGAGGGTGACTGGCTAAAAACACAAATAGCGACTGATCCTGCGGCTGATACACACATATGAAATGGAAAATTAAAGGAAATCAGATGTTTTCATTTGGGACATGGAACAGTAATGTCTATACGACAGAGCAACAGATGTACCATACTAATCCTAATCCTAATTCAGGGAAGTCCAACCTGTAACCCTTCAGATGGTTAAAAATGACAACTACCAATACTTTGGCTGCACTCTGTGGTTGGGGAATGCTGGGAGTTGTAGTTTTTAAACATCTGGAGGGCCACAGGTTGGACATACATCATGTATTTCATTACTATATATTTTTAAAATGCCTCAGACTAACTATATTGGACAAACTTTTAAATAAATAATCAAAAGTCTAGATTGGCAAAAGGAAATAATAAAGCCTCTGGCCTATTCTTACCTGCTGTAAGAATAAACTTAATTGCTTGGATCATAAAAAAATACTTTGACATATTAGTAAATTTCAGCAGGACATAGGCTCAGCTTTAAAGTCTCAGACCCAAACATCTTAATTCATGTTGGCAGTGACAGGCTTGGATGGCTAACATTAGATTATTTTGATTTTGCTAGGTATTGACAGTAATGAGATACCTTGTATGTTGTATTCTTTAACTTTTTTCAATCAACATGGAAAGTACATAACTATATTAACAATAAAGGAATCGATGTTGGAAGTGTCATAAACTGATGAGTTGAAGGATTTCTGGACCGATGCCACATGGCTGGATGCTATTGTAAATAATCTATATTTCATTTTGTTTTTATTTAGCTGTAGTATTCTATGTGTAAATGCAATATTCCAGTACTGATACAATACTATACTTAAAAGAACTAGATGGAAGTATATGTCTGTATTCAACATCTGACACTATGTTTGCTGTACCGGAAATATTGACAGATGGAATGCATGAAATGAATGATTTGAAATATCCACTCCCAGTGCTGACTTATAGAAATTACTGAGCATGCTTGACTTCTCAGATGTCAGATGGAAGGCGGAGCCAGTTAAGAGTGGGAGGGGAATACTAAATCTGAGCAAAGCAAGTACCGTATTAAAGGCATGCAGCAACACGTACACTTTTCTATAGATGAAGATGTGGCAAAGACATTTTTACAATATAGTTACCCTTTAAAACGAATACACATTCTGTACCTTAACAAATAGTTTTAAGTAACAGACACATACATGCTCACATAATGTAATAACAAAAAAATAAATCATGTTCAGTGAGGCCCTCTACCTAGTGATGTACTGTATATCTGCCCAACAATTTTATTGTGGTCCAGGACCTTCATATACGCTACACTGCAAACCCAACTGTTAACTTTTTTATTTTTTTTTTATTAATACAGTACAACCATGGTAGATGGGGCTAAATTATAATGAACTTCTTATTCCATTTGCACAATAATACAATTGCTATTATTTTGTATTGTAAAAGAGACATAGCAAAAAGATCTTATGGAAAATATTTATATATATATATATATATATATTTATGTTGCCTTTCAAGACTTATTTACATAGATAATTCTCAGGCTGAATGCAGTTATAAAATATACATTTAGTTATCTAGAGCAAACTATTGTTTTTGCCAAAGTTAATGAGGATTTTTGGGAAATTCCTACATAGTGATTTCATACAGTATTAAGAAATGTTGAATTGACACATGATTTCTTTATCCTTTAATAAAACAGGGACATCCTTTGTGTAGTGACATTTAGACTCCCAGGTAAAATGAAAGCCTGCCAGATATACATGCAAAATGTGTTATTTAATATAAGGGATGCCCTTTTAAAAATCTAAAAATGCAGAAAAACACAAGCAATCAACTACTTATCTTGTATACACACATATTATAACTCTAGTTTTTTCAAACTAAATCACTTTCAGGGTGATGTTTGATATTTATCAGTTGGTAATGAGATGTTAGCCTTTTCCTGACAAATCTTGAAATGCTTCTTTTGACTGTTATGCACCAGACAAGATGGCACCTTTGTTACATGTTTAGAAGATATGTATGTGGCTGTTGCATATTATAGTTTTTTTTAACCCCTTGGAAGATTTAACATTTTAAGAGAAATAAGAATTTTGGAAAAGAATGAATTTGGGATATACTGTAGTTGCATTTATGTTCATTTAGACGGAATGCTTAATCTGCTCACCATTATACTGTTTTTATAACAAAATGATTAAGCTGCCCATGAATTTGGGATGAAATAAGCAAACCTGAGCTGTCTGAGTGAGAAAGAGGAAGTAAATGCAGGGCTTGCTGTAGTAAAAAAATAAAATAAAAATTAGTGCTGTATTTTTATAGATGAAATTTAATTTAAAAAAAGTATATATTTTTTAAAATTCATTATTTATATTGCACATACCTAGTTATTCTACACATTTTTATTCAAAACAATTGACTTCTAGAGATGGCCGAACTTCCAAAATTCCGAAAAACAGACCCATAAAAGTCAATGGGGACAAAGAGTTTGAAATCTTTAGAAAAAATAAGGTACCGTATATACTCGAGTATAAACCGTCCCGAGTATAAACCGAGGTACCTAGTTTTAGCTAAAAAAGGAGAAAAAAGGTATTGACTCGAGTATAAACCGAGGGGGTTAGTATTTGCCACTTAAGATGTTTGGAAACTACAACTCCCAGCATGCTTTATTGCTGGGAGTTGTAGTTTTCAAACATCTTAAGTGGCAAATACTTGCAAATAGGGGTAAATCCTCCTTTATTTGTGCATACAGTATGCACAGCATCCGGATGATGTCACTACTCAGTGCCGCAAAGTGGGAGGCGCCGGGTAGTGACACCATCCGGATGCGCACTGAGGATGCAGATCGCACGGCCACCGGACAAGGTGGGAGAAAGGCTGACTCGAGAATAAACCGAGGTAAGATTTTCAGGCTTTTTTTAAAGCCTGAAAACCTCGGTTTATACTCGAGTATATACGGTAAACATAGCAATGGTAACTTACTGTACATGGCTCTGGGACCTGTTAAATGGTCTGGGGAACATATACAAATATCCAGAACTTGAATAAAGTACCTTCCTTCACATTTGTGCTACTTTTGAGCTTTCACATTCTAAATTAAAAATTCTCAAAAGTCCAAAAAGTTCAGATAGTTCCAAAAAGTATGAAAAGTTTGAGCTTGTCCGAACTCTTAAGAACTCTAGAGTTCTAGTCCATATCTATTAATTTCCTTTTTTTTGAGATAGTAGAAAGACCATTATGAACACTATTAGGGGTCCTGCAAACATAAACTTTTTTTGCAAGCATTTATTCATGTCCAGAGAAATTACTGGATGGGCAGATTAAGGTAATTGCAATTAGAAACTTGTTTTTTATCCTAAAAACTTCCAGAGAAGTCAGAAGCAAAAAATTGCATTTTTTAGGCAATTCTGAATGTTCATGTAATTAACTTGGTCATACCTGAACCGCCACACATTTTTTAGCATTATTCAGTTAAAAAAATATGCAGCATAGAATACTCCTAGATCAATAATTATTTCATGATTTGCAGTAGTTCTGTATATATTATAAGAGCTAAGCAGTTGCTTCTGATTTTCACAATGTTTTGATCTTCTGTCTTCTTGTGACCTATATCTTCTACTGACTTTGTTTTGCTTACACAAGTCACTACCTTTGCACAAATCATGAGAAACCATATAAAAACACTGGGAATACCCAAACAAAGCCCATAGAGAATGCCAGAGAGCTCATTTAATTCACTTTAAGCAGCTGACTGTAACTTCTGTCAGTCTCACGGTTTGTTACCTAGGATACAATGTTTTTTTTTTGTAACATAACTAAAGACCTGACAACATTATGAGAACTAATGTCTCACTAAGGTTCATTATTTTAATGCTTACTCTGATCTATCAAGACACAGTTTGGACTGTTCACTGTAATTACTAAATGCAGAAAACGAGCTTGGAATGAAATTATGTAAATCAACCTCTTCTGCAGAGAAACACAAAATGGGACCCACTTTATTTTTCTGTTTTTTTTTTTGATGTTTAATTAGCTTTAACAGTTTCAGTGGATACGGAGGTAAAAAAGCAGCAACGAATATTATTTGACTCCGATGGGAACTGCAAAATTAGACATTTTGCTCTTTATGATAAGTAATAAGTATAAATTCTATTCACATTCACCTTTATTTAACCATAAAGATAAATGACCCAAGGGAACCAAGAGAAATATTAATAAAGCCCTACATAGCATTGAGGGACCTAAACCCCCTTCTTATTCTTTTGCTATTCCCAGACATAATCTTTCTTTTTCTCTTTATGTCTCTTGAATCATTAATAGTAAGACATTGGCTGCATTAATGGGAATCTGCAGTTATTCCAACTGCAGACAGAAGTACTTGGAGATAAATAGTCTCACATTTCTTTGCTACAGTGTCCAGTCTTTTTTTCTCTTTTTTTGTAGCATCTTTTACACTGATTCACTCCTTGTCAGACAAGCCTAAGATAGACTGTAAAAATACCAGTCCATTGATTTGCTAATGGACTCAATCCAAAAGCCACTTAGCCTTCTGTGACTATGCAAGTAAGATATATAGGAAATGTGCTATTTCTGATCAGGGCACAGGATTTCTGTAAATATATACCCTATATGTACCTTATATGTACCCTATATATACCATATATCTACCCTATATGTACCCTATATGTAGGATGAGTGGGACATCAGATTACAAGGTTGTTTTATATGTATATATATATATATATATATATATATATATATATATATATATATAAATAAGTGTGTGTATTTATTGTCTTCTATAGCTCTATCATACAGCTCTTTGACCCAGGGTAGATGGTGTGTATGCTGGTGAATCAGGCAACAAGCTCCAACTTAATGGCCATTTCTGGCAGTAAGTCACCCATACACGGAATGATCATTGTCTGAAATAGACATGCATACACATCGTAGGTCAAGTCCCCACGGTCACACATGTGTATGAGTCTTTATATGATTGTTGATAAATTAGCTAAGAAACTATATAAATGACATGTGATATTGTTTTGATAATGCATTTTTTGGCATTCATTTTTATCTTTTTTTTTTTAACTTATCTTAGACTTTTCAGGCTAGGTACCAGCTAAAGCCCTTTCGGAATTGTATTACATTGTAAAAGAATATAGACATGTCCTACACAAGTATCAATCTATAAAAAATAATAATAATAATAATAATAATATCCAAGCCCAGAGCAAAGGTATTGTTAGGCTTTCATGAGGTCACAAGACATGACATAGACACTGGTAAAAAAAATGAATAAACTAAACATAAAATACACCATTACAATTACTGTATGTACTTTTTTTTGTAAACTCCAAATAACCTATTGATTCTTACCGCAAAAGACAGTTTGATTTAAAAACATTACCGTATGTAGAATGCTTTTTATTTCATAAATGAACGTTGCTATGGATTGTGAATTAAAATGAAGCATTGAAAAATGTTTTTTTGTGATCCAAAGCAAGCACATTTATAAAACGTTCAGGAGGCAATAATGTCTTACTAACCCCTTTTCCTCTGTACACTTGGCATTAGAAATTATTCACATTAAATTTCAGACCTTCAGAAAGATGATGGGGTTGATATTAATTACAGCCTGACACCTTTCTTTCCTGAATGACCTTTTCCCCAGCCATTCTGTAAGTAATTTAGAGGTGCCACTCACACTAATTTCCACCTTAGAATTCACCAGTCTTATTCTAAAATAAATTCCAGGAGGCATAGATTTTGGAAAGTCACTACTGTAAACCATAAGAAAATCATTTATTATGCAATTTTAAGTATGAAAATAAGGTTGAGCTTTTTAACTCCTTATTAAATATACAGGGTTATTCAATAAAAGTTCTTATTGGTGCTAATTTTACCTCAACCAATCAGATACTTATTTAACATTTGAAAGCTAACATCTGATTGGTTGGGGCAAAATTAGCACCATTTTAAACAATAAGAACTTTTATTGAATCTCCCTGTAAATGTTTTTGTTGATTGTTTTTGCACTACTTCTTTTCTGAAATAAAATAATATTTGTCAAGAAGAACGTACCTCAGGATCATATTGCCTATTTGAAGGAACAGTAATTTTTAGTTTTAAAGGACAACTCCACCCTCATAAGAACATCGTTTAGATAGAATGGCCTCTTTAAAATATGTTGATATATCATAGTTTGTCCTATGAATTCATTACTGTATGCCTGTTATGCTTATGGATACCTCGTGGAAACTGAGCAATTTAGAAACCTGTACTAAGCCTGTAATGAGCCTGGGCATGCTCAGAAGAGGCAGACAGGGGATTAACATTCAGTCATTGGCTGTGATGTCAACTGTCAAATCCATAACTGACAGTTGCTAACTGGAAGAACCAGGAAGCAGAAACAGGGCAACAGGACATTGTGCAGGATTTCAGGTTAGACTTATATATTTCACATTTCAAACTATTACCGTTTAGGGTTTTGGGGGATGATTTATCTGTATGTAAGTTTTCATTTTGGGGCTGGACTTGCCCTTTAAGCTTTGCAACAATGAAAAATGCATTGAAGAAAAGAACCTTTTAATTGGAATGTTTGGTACAGTCAGAAGTCACTGTAATTCCTGTTACTCTTACTGTATGTTACAGTGTCAAGAGGAAAGATACATTAAAACTGAAAGTAAAAGATTATTTTAGTTTTCTTTTCTAATAGGACAAGCTGGAAAGTGAACTGGACTAATATAAACTTGTAATGATGGGTGAATATTTTATTATTAAATTAAATCTGTATATGCAGCATGGACCACTAATTAAAGGGCATGTCCACCCTTAACAAAAAACAGTTATCAGTTCATCAGTTATCTGCCTGCAACCTCAACTGCTATTTTTATTACATACATCTGTAATCGGGTATTTTAGGTTACTTCTGCACTTGTCCTTGCTTTAACTTTTACACAGGTGCCTCCATGTTGCAGTAAAAAGTAGAGTACTGTGATACTTTTAATGGACTAACAGGTTATTTTAGTAGACAAGCTTTTGAGGGATCTATCCTCTTCCTCAGGATAGAACAGTACTGATTGAAACAAAGGTTAACAGAAATTAAGAAGCTAATTACATAAGATAACAAAATAATAACCCCCCCCCCAAAAAAATCCAGAATATACGGAGGAATGAGACGGGGGTAATAAAATAGAGAGATAACAGTGTACTAGGGTGGGAAACCAAATGAAAAGGCATACTCCATGTTGCACAACTCCATTAGTTTGTACTAAAGTCAATCAAATATATGAAAAGTTCCTGGGTACACTGTTCTTTTTCATACGTTTATTTTAACAATTCAACTTTTCGACATTTTGCAGGGCATCTTCATCAGGACAATAATAAAGTGGTTTGTTGCACATAACAACCGCAGCATATTTACTTCCACAACATCCTAAACAAGCGTTAATATACGGTTTACCGCATTCTATGTAAAGAAGCATAATGCAGTTATATACTAATACTATAAACACTAAATGGTTAAATACATAGTTTTCTTTTAAATGCTTTTTGTAAAAATATTTACCTTTACAAACCATGCTTTATGGATTTTACAATCAGCATTACCTTTAAAAATTACCTTTATGAGCCATGCTTATGGATTTTTTCAAAAAAATATTTACTTTTCAGAACCCTGTTTATGGATCTTCTAATACCAATTACCTTTAGGAATTAGTTTATGGATTTTATTACCTTTAAGAGCCCTGCCTATGGATAGTAATATTCCAAATAGTAATGTATGTACCAAATATTTTTTAATATATGCACTAATGACATAAGGTTTTAATTATATTACAATGATGTTTGATGAACATTTATTATAAAGCACGTGATACACTTCAAATCAAGTATACTAATTCATGTGGTTTGTTCACATGATGTTATATAGGATGAAAGACACTTATTGCACTTAATTATTGTCCTGATGAAGATGCCCTGTGAGACGTTGAAACGTTGAATTGTTAAAAGGAAAGTATGAAAAAAGCAGTGTTCCCAGGAAATTTTCATATATTTGATACATCTGCAACCAGATGTTTAATAAGAAGTCCTTTTCTGTTCTAGCAAAAGTATGTCTCCCCCATCTGCTCAATGAGCTTTTTATGAGCTTGAGCATGTGCAAAGAAGCCAGCTGTGGTGTTAGCAGAGATGGCCGGATGGAGAAGCCAGCTTAATATGCCAAAATGGAGGCAATAATTATCCTAAAAAAATTGTTTGGTAAAAAAAATGCACCTTATAATGTGCTGAATATATAAGTTTGGGTTGGAGCAGGTAAAACTGGCCACTAAAACTGGCCACTGACAAGTGGCCAGTTTTTTAAATGATGACAATGCCCTTTAAGCAATGTCCCTCTTTTAACTTCAGAGTGTAGGAACACAAGGGATCCATACTTTTTATCAGCATTTCATGTCCTATAATATAGGTGAATGTGCATAATTTGCTATTTTCCTTAAAGGGTAACTGTGGTCTCAAATTCTTCCAAACTAGTAAGAATTATATAAAAAGCCTTCCATCATACCTTCAAAATAAAACCTTAATCACATTTCTAGATGAAATTTGTGAGAAGTTATTGCTGGAAAGGTTCAGCAATATTACTACCTGCTTGAACACTTCCTGTTTTTAGCCATGTGACCAGCTTGTAGTCATGTGATCAGCCTGCCTGCATTAATAGGCTCCCCATCTCAACTGTCAATTTTACCCCAGGTACTTCCTTATTTCCCCAGCATTAAGTCTTAACTGAGCATGCTTCTCCCCCGGGGCGGACAGCGGGGCAGAGGTCAGGTGATGTCACTCAATTTACTGGAAGCAGGAAGTTTGAACATTCACCCCAGAGATGTGATTGTTGGCTCAGTGTAAAGGAAATACTGCATGATTTTCATTAAACCTTCACTTGTTTTGAGACCACAGTTGCCCTTTAAAAATGTCACCAAACATCTGAATACATTTTAATATATTTCAGAGACCCTGAAAAGGTATGATCCCTAAAATATTTTATTCCTTTTATAGGACCATATTTATAAGGATTGTTATAGGTAATTACAAAATGATAACATAGTGATTGTAAAATACTGGTTAGTGATGTTACTGCTTTGTAAAACAACTCCTGTGGCAGACAATGGCCTGATACTGGGAGGTCAAACCCCCCCACAACTGCTAGCAGTATTATTTCACTGCAATAAAGGATCATTATGGGTAATTATCAATCCTTTTAAATGTGGCCATTTATATTCTAGAAAAACAGATACTCCTTAATTTTAATAAGACATAAAAGCTGATAAACACCACTTCTACCCCTTCTGTCCTTAAACAAATCAGTGCTTCACTTTTGAGACATTAACTGGACTTTTTATTAGTATTCATTTTTATTTAAACAGTTTAATTTTGCAATCATCATTTTTTCGTAATTTAGAGCTACCAATAACAGGCAGAAACATTTTAAACAAATAAACAAAAAATAAGCTGATTTCTTGTAAAAGTCTATATAATGTCTATTTAACATCTAATTTTGACCAGTTTCCTGCTTTTTTCAGATGAATGGACCATTGTTGTGGATACATTAATATAATCACCTACTTATTAACATATATTCATTCATAAACATGTATCTTTCTTTTCGTAAATAATGTAAAAAGTGTATGAAGTTCATACATAATAGACTTATGTAATGGAGTATGTTTCTTTTTATAATTACAGATTTCATTCACGTACACTGGAAAAACAGCAATGTAAAATAATTATTTGGCAACTTCATATCATAACAGCTTGAAGCTGTTATGTGTTTTACATAGCCCAACAACTCTGGCTGTCATCCAAATATAACAGAATCAATACTAGCCGACCCTTATAAAATTTTGTATCAGAAAACACAATGTAAATTGAACTTATTATAAATAAACATTTAAAATAACAAATTAAATATGTCTGGGTTTAATGTGAATTTCAGCAGCAAATGAAATATGGATGTTTTTAATTGAAAAGGGTGTATTAAAATAAAGATCTAACTGCTAGATATTTAGTCATTGAAGGCTTTCAACTATGTTCACCATAAAAATATCTAAATATAAAATGGTAATCATTGATTACATGTTACTGTGGTATACGTAAAGAAATTATTTATAATCTTTTATCTTTGCCCTAGATACTAGCTTTGAGACCAAATGATGTTTATGGGCCTGTGTGGGTCCCAGCCTACATAACATTGTACTGGGCACCTGATTTGCTACTGGCTCATACGTTTTTAACCAGGGTACCAAAGCATCCATTGTTTTACTTTCATACCCTCCATGTCTTTTAACCACTCCCATGAAATAGATTTTGGGGTATCTGATCCTGGCCTGAATTTTTTTTCAAAGGTTAATAGTATCAAATATTAAAGGCAAAGATAGTTTATGAGATATTTTCTTTAAAGAAACAGATCTTTGGTTTCTGACTCCCACTTACAGTACTTTATGCAATTTACCATTGGCTAATGATTCAAATAAAATGACAGATCCAGAGGTACAGTAGGCAACACCATTTTAAGCATGAAAATATTTTAACCATGATTACTATAAAATATTTATATTAATTTACTGTCATTTTACTATAGTAATGTGCTTATATTTAAATTCTATTACAATAAATCCAATGGGAGGGGGCATCTTCATACTCTTCTTATTGCAAATGTCTCCCCCAAGAAACTGTTGTAAATGAAACAAGGGGGGTATTATTGTATTGCTAGGGACCCTGTGCTTTGTACATATACCCTTGGTGCAGTTCAATTATATTTTCATAGAATCTCTTTAAATGTACTGAATGTAAGGTTAACCATTCTTAAATTCACCAGCAGTTTTGAGCTATAATACCATGACAGATACCGTAACAAGAACTTTTTAAAATACATTAAAAGTAAACACCCACAACCAACAATTAGCAAGGTAACTCCAGGGAGATGCCTGTTGGATTCAGAAAAGAAACACAGATAATTTTCTGCATGTATTGAGCTTTTTAAATAGAAAAGTATAAATTACCTTATTTACAGTAGTTCTCGTCTTATCAGCTGTGTTTCCTAAGTGCTAGGCTTTTATTTCAAAACCATGGGTTTCAGTAGAGCTGTGGTATAGTTTTCTATTGAAAGTAAACACACATTTCCTACTTTATTATTTTGCTGTAACCACCTACTGAATCTTGACAGGAGTGTTACCTACACTATAATAACATTAGAAGTTAATTCATTAAATAGGTTTTTTTTGCTGAAAACACGTTTTGTGGCTATTATTTTGATTTGAAATATTTGGCAGCACAACATAAATTAATTTCTTCTGACAAAAGCACAAGAAACAAGTATTCCACTGGTATTGTCTGAGAACAAGATGTTTTTAGAACATTGCTATATTTTATGTATTTTCAGAAACCCACAACACAATACATTTCTTAAACCACTTTTAGTGGTTTTAGTGATATAACTAACCCAGAGGATAATGGTATCATAACTTAGATTAAGATGAGCTAGAAAGAAAATCAGTCCTGAAAAAAACAACATATCCCATGGATGAGGCACTAAACTCTAACTTTATATCCAGGCTTACTAAAGACACTCTTTAAAGAAGTATACATTCCTTTATGTTTTCATTTAAATGTAGCTTAAAGGGCATGTCCAGCATAAAAAAAAAACTTTTCATACAAATGCACACCACCCCCAAACCCCAGTTTCGCATTAAACATACATGCCAAAGATGCCCTTGGAGTGACTTACCTAACCCTTGCCACATGAGTACTGCCCCCTGCTCCTGTTTCAAGCTTGCTACGAGCAAAAACAGGAGCAGTGAGGCTCTGCTCTGACAGCCGCTCTACTTCCTGGTAACAGCTGTCAGGTATTTGGGCATGACATCAGGTCACACCTTGTATGACAGTCATGACCAGGAAGAAGCACTAGCAGATCAGTGCAGAGCGGCTAAGGGACCAGGTTAGGTTAGTCACTTCAGGGGCATCTTTGGCATTTAATTATAAAGTGAAACTGGGCTTTAGGGGGGGGGGGGATTTGTAAGAAACATTATTTTTAGGCTGGACATGCCCTTTAAGACCTGCAGTGAAACATTGAATTTTTATGGAATGGTATGACAATGCTGAGTGAACCAATTGTCCTTTCAGACAAAAGCATTAATTTGTTTCTCCTTCAAACATTAAAATATAAGGGAGTATATATAAAAGGCTAATCCTAGATCAATTGCATTGATGGTTTTTGTTGATCCAAGATTTAGCTAGTTTTTAACCAGTAAACCAGCAGCACTTTACATTAATGTTAGATGTAAACAATCACCTCATTTACAAATACCAAAAATGGTAAAAATTTTTGGCCATGTTAAAACACTTAAACCAAGGCATCAAAGAGGTTAAACAGAAGCATTAGAAAATGGCTTTCCCTATAATTTTCGCAAGGACACATTAAAAGCTACAGTCCTGAGACTTATAGGCATAACTGGTGTATTGCAAAGTCTTTCAAAAGAAGTCCTGATAAAATTTTTAACATTGACACTTTATCAGTTAATATTTATTAAAAAGTAAACATGCTAGTGCTAGTGGAATCAATAGACGGGTGCCGAAATTTTGGTGCCGTAAGCAAGTTTTCCCTTTTGCTACCAACCTCCTCTTTGTGTAGATTAGATACCTTGAATAGAGATGGATTAGAACTTGAACCCGAGTTTGAGTCAAACTATTCGAGTTCGAACGGACTCGGACTTCTCGAACTATCCCAGACCCGGATTTTCAATATTTTCCGGACTTTCGATAATTATTGAGTGTTTGACCTTTCGGAGAATCGAATATGCAAGTAAAATGTCTATTATACCTATACGCGAGTATCGAATCCGTGAGTAAAAGGTCTATTTTACCTATTCGTGAGTATCGAATCCATGAGTAAAATGTCCATTATACCTAGACACAAGCATCGAATACGCAAGTAAAATGTCCATTATACCTAGACATGAGCATCGAATCTGGAAGTAAAATGTCTATTATATCTAGGCGCGAGTATCGAATCCACGAGTTGTTCATGGGATAAACACGAGAGCTCGAAAGTAGTGCGTGTAAGAGTAAAATCGAGTTTTCGAAAGTCCTTGATATTTGAACATGTTCCCCAGACCATTTCCCAGGTCCCACAGCCATTTACATTAAGTTACCATTGATATTTTAATTTTATTTTATTAGAACTTTTCAAACTATTTGACTCCCATTGACTTTAATTTGTCTGTTTTCGAACTTTCAAACTTTCGAAGTTTCCATATAGTTCAAAAACGAACCAAACTTTCGAAAGTTCGGCCATCTCTAAACTTGAAGCCATTGAAAGATATAGGAAATCATCTTGTATTTGGCTATGTTTGGTTAACTTTTTTAGACACATTCAGGGCGATGCCCCAAGAGGCGTACAACTAATACACTGGAGTTAAAGTCACACTATGCAATGTTATATCAGTTTGCACAAATTAACCTCCTTCATTGAGTAAAAGTTATCCACGTAGCTGTGGCAAACTATGCTATATGCCAATAGAAGCACTCCATTTAAAGGATAACTGTATTGCCTCAATGCATTTTTTTTTAAAAACTGCTTTCAAAAGAGTAATGGTATGCCGCTCTCCCTATATGTTTTTATGTTTTTTCCTGAAGCCTGTAACTGTCACTCAAAACTAGCAGTGAGAAAACACTATTCCACCCATCCTTGATCAGCTTGATTATGTAGGCTGTATCCTAGCAACCAAACAGTTCAAGTTTGTTTGACTGGCAGAGGAGGAGGAGAGAGGTTGTAACAGACATTCTCACCAGCCAATGACAAGTGATATGTTAATCATGGCCCTGGGCCGTCTAGGAGGCGGACTTTTAGCACTCATCTTTGCTGTGTGATATCTAAGGGAAGGCAGCACGGTTGTAAATGAGAGTAAGCGATTTCAGCTGCTGAAAGTGTGGACATGTAATGGGGGGAGATGTTGTTTTTTGGGGTATTGTTGTCCTATAAGCACTTATTCTAGCTAGCTAACAGCAAAATAGTAACTGTCACTTTGGGATGCAATGAGGGATGCTATCAGCATATAACATCGCCTGCACGTTTGCACTGGGGAGCCAATAGCGGCACCATCTCATTGTATTCACAGGACAATGTATTAAGCAGAATTAAGAACATCCTATCACCTCTGTGTACTCACAAATGGAATCTGGGCAGAGATGGATTAAGATCATATTTGCTTAGGCAGGGCCATCATTTAGGGACCCCTTTTTTGCTACATATATTGTATAGACTATAATATTGTTACTGCTTCTGAAGCTGGGCCCCCTGAAGTTTCATGGGCCCTAGGCAGGTACCTAGGGTTGACTTGTGGATAATCCTGCTCTGAATCTAGGGTCCTATTTATAAAGGCTATATAGTGTGCCTATAAAGATTGTCATTTTTACGACCATGATTGTAAATTATGATCATCCATAAAGCATCATAGCGATAGTCTACTACTGGTTTTCATACCACTGCTGGTTTTCATATATGGTTTCTGTGCCAAATGAGACTACTAGGAACAGAGAGCTCAAAATAGCTTGATCAACAAAAAAATGGTTCAGGGCAGAAGGAGTTCAATCAAGGTCTAAGGACAAGCAGAAATCAGAGGCAGTCACAACTCAATTACAGGCAAGGGCAGCAATGAGAGATCGAATAAAATGGAAAAAGGTTCAACAGAACAAAATACTCTGGGGTTCAAATCAGAAATGACAGCAAGAACAGGCTACCAGCAAGAGGCTTTAAACCTTTTCAAGGTTTGACTTCCAATTTCCAAACCACCACATGACATTATCCATGGCAAAGCACACACAAGTCGTAAGATGTCTGCACCACAACATGTCCACACTGTGATGTGTGTAACACATTACACTTCAGTAGACAAACTGTTATTTGTGAGAGGTAATCATGGTCACAAGGTTAAGTGTTATGATAAGCTGCGTTGGGAACAGGTACAATAAAAAAACCTTTTGAAGTGTTCATAAAATAATATAAAACCAAAAAGGCCATTACCAGCAGAATGTCTGGGAACTGAGGATGAATTAAACAAAAAAACAAATACTTTAAGGGGAAAAAAAAATCTAGTTTGACCAGGTTATAAGGTCTAAGGTAAAAGACCGGTTGTGAGCAAGCATTTAGCGTGGGCTAGACTGATTTATTATGTAGAATATGTGGAGGCTTTAACTTTACAAACTGCAAGCAGTGAACAAAACTGAACACAAAACACTGTAATCTTAATATGCAAAAAAACCCTATCAAATAATTTTTTACATTACCGGTAAATAATTGCTCAAAAGATTTTAATTCAATTATTTTTTTTACAAAGCACTCTTACAGCAAAGGCAATGGTTCTTATCTGCTCCAAAATACTATAAATAATTTTCCATACTGGTATAACATTGCATTGCTGCATGCTGAAGTGTATGAAAGGGGAACTTTCAATATGTTTTTGTTTTAAAGGGAAGTTCAGTGGAAAACCAAATGCTTTTTTTTATTTTTACAGAAAAATTCCCATTCCAATTACCTTACTCTGCCTATCCAGGATTTTGTATGAGCATAAATAAATGCTTACTGTTTGCAGGACTCCTTAAAGAGTCTGTTATTATCTTATCCTTGACTCAGTCCCTAGGTTGATTCACTTGCTTGAGATCTGAGCATGCGTGACTTATTGAACAGTCAATAAGCAGAAATTAATGTAAAGAACGTTTCAATGAAGTGTGCATCCTGGAAAGAATAAGGACCATTACAGAACCTGAAATGACAGTTCACTTCTGACCACAGCAAAGCATAGCATATGGTATGAAATCAGAAGTAGCACGTATGGAGCAGGCCATTCCCTTGAGCACCCAGGGGACTGCCATCTCTAATAGAAGGGAGGAAGAACTGGGGGCTAGGAAGGATAGTCAGATGGTAGTGTTAGGGGACTCCATTATTAGAAAGGTAAATAGGTTAATCTTCCGCCAAGAATTTACATGCCAAACAGTGTGTTGCCTGCCTAGTGATAGGGTATTCTATATTCTAGTTATAGGGGATTTTAATTACCCTGACAGATTGGAGTAACATCAGTGGTAGGAAGGTGCTGAAAACGTTGTTATGGGTTCACATCCTTGACTTAATAAGACTCATCTTATTAGTAGTAGTCAGGATTTATGAGAAATAGATTGTGCTAGACATATTTACTTGGTTATTATGAAGAAGTGAGTACGAATTTAGATGTAGGCATAGCAGTGGATGTAGTATACTTGGATTTTGCTAAAGCTTTTAATAGACGGGATTTACCTATTATCACTCATGTGTATGGCCACCTTAACAGTTAACACCTACCTGCAGACAAATCAGGTTTACTTTGGTGATTGTATTTGTTCTTTAAACGCTCTACCATATTATATGAGAGAAAACTGAAAACCTAAACTACCTATTACATTTGCACACTTTCTCTGTGTTTTTTTTTTTTTTACATACCCCTTTACCTTAAAGTAGCTTCTAGTGTGATATCTTCACTTTTCACAGAATGGTGTGTTTAAATTTACAGTGCTTAATTATTAATGAACAGCAGCAATCGTATTAAGGTAAGAACTTTTTTGCTCAAAGCATTTGCAAGTAGCTTTTCATAGAAAAAATGGCATAGAAGGCATAGATATTAGCCGGTTCATTTAGCCAGAGCTGCTGGGCAGTTGTATGGAGTTAAAGTCATGCTAACCTTTTTCGCTATCAGTTAGCGTGACTTTAATTTAGCGCTAGTTGCGGGGGTAACTGAAAAGACACCCGCACATCCGACGCTCATGATTTTAGCGCAAGATTTTAAAATCACGCTGTAGGTAAATCCATTTTGGGAATTACCCAAGGTAGCAAGAGCGATATTGAATCGGGGAAGGGAGATTTACTTGTAGCAATAGCGCCTCTGGGTAAACCTTCCCTTAGTTATTTATGCTTATGTTTTATAGGAACCTTATGGGGGAGATTTAGCGGTAGCGACTCTGGGTAAATCTACCTTCAGTGATTCAATTTCACACTTGCTCCTGTGGGTAATGTGTGGGTGTCTTTTCCATAACAAATGCATCCTGTGCTAATATGGAGTGAATCAGTTAGCGTGACATTAACTCCAAATCGGACAAACTTACGATCTGACAGGTCAGAAAACCAAGGCAGATCGGCCAATCCTCTATGGGACCGCACATTCGCTAGTGGTTACTGTCAGATATGGCTGCTTTTGCCACGACCGACAGTCCTTCCTCTTGGCCGACCGGTTGAAAGTCTCGACATAAAAATGCAAAAAGTTCCACCTATTTTCAGCACTTTCTGAATATATACACAATAGAATTTTATTGCAGAATATTCTCACAGAATAAACAGCTTATTCTTGCAAGGTAAGAACATTTCTTCCCTTCCCCTCTTGGGGTGTGGTAAATAAGCGATAGTTCACACATTTCGACATACAAAAGCCTGGTCAAGATTACGTATGATTACATGATTGGATTATACATTATGGCATAGCATATTCTTATTACATTTCATTACATATTAATTATCATTATATGTCACATGCCCTTTTAGCTTTTAAATTTCATGTAACTTACTATAAAATAGGTACACTGGAAGAAATAGGATTTAAGGAGCATGGCAGCACTAAACTTATTGAATTAGTGTGCATCAGTGCATTAGCGTCTAGTGATGTTTGTCTATGTTAAAAAAGGATTCGAACAATATAAGAGCAGGGTACAATATATTTGCAGAATGCATAAATGCTCCTGATCCTGAAATAAGTACTAAATCAGAAGGAAACATGATTCACACAAATTAAGTAAAAAATCCTTTTGTATAAATCTTTGCCATGTTAACTGTAGGTCTTTGTAGACCAAATAGAAAAAAGAATCTTTGGTACAATTGAAAGCAATTTATATTAGAAATAGGGTGGAAAACAAAGAAGGATATTGGCTTAAAGGGATGCAGTTTCATAAGGGATGTTTGTCCCAGGTAATATATATATATATTGTATATAACTGCAAGATGTATTTTCTATTTTAAAAAAAAAGATTGCTGATAATAACTGATGCACCTACATTAACATAATTGCTCATTTAATTTATTTTACATTAGAAATAAGATTCAGTATTGAAAATTAATTTTCAGAGGTTGCCACCAATGCAGATAAGGCCAAGTGAATTCACAATGTGACTAGTTGCAAACAAATGAATCGTGCTTTAGATTTTTGCTGCATGTCAACATTCACAGAAAGTCTTTTGTACGGGGGGGAACCAAATCAATTTTTAATTACAGCAAAGCCTATTGCTCCAAGGTGCTTGCACCATATTCATTAAAGGAAAGACAAGATCATATTTATCGTTCGCTATTTGCATTTTAAACATAAACGAAGGAAATTTAAAAAAAAGGAAATGTCACATTTTAAAAAATAGTTCTGGTAAACATGTTTTTGTTTTTTTTTTACAAAGGAAAGGAGAAACAAGATAAATAGCCACAGGTACCTGTAGTTATTGTCTCATAAAACTGAATAGTTAATTATGGCTCCTAAAAACACTAAGTGCAGAGAAAGAACTAAGAATTACCTAAAACTCAAAACAATTCTTTCCTTACATAAAGCAATTTAAATGAACTATTTACTGGCAAATTACTAAACTATTATTAATTTGTCTTGAAGAGCCAAATTCCTGTGCTTCTATTTCTTCTTCTTCTGCCGTTTTATTCTTCCACTTTTTTGGACTGTATCTCCTCCCACAGTTTTTGAGCTAGAGACATGAAATTCGGCACAGTCGTGCGGAGCATATAGGAGAAGTGTTCTATTACCTATCTAAGGAATCAGGCATTTTCCTCCATAAACTATATAATGGTAACAATCCTCAAATGTGGATATTTTGAGGTTTAAGTGTTATGAGATCAAAAGTTTGTTTCATGTCATAAACACAAATGCTGGTACCCCTAACCACCCAAACAGACACAACTACACCCACCTACTAACCTACCTTTCCATTCCCATGGAAGCAATACTTAAAGGGTAACTATTTTAAAAAAACTAACTTTGATCAATCATCAATAAAAGTTAGTTATATGGTCATTCATGCAAAAACACATACCCCCAACCTCACATGAATACACAAACCTACTGACCTACCCTTCCATTCCTGTGGCAGCCATATTTACGGGGTAACTATAGTCAAAAACGAATTTTGACTAACCATCAAAAAGGTTAATTTTTTTAACCCCCAACATGACAAAGGTACACACACCTACTGACCTACCCCTCCATTACTATTGCAGCCATACTTAAAGGGTAACTAAAGTAAAAAAAATAATTTAGATCAATAATCAAAAAAGTTTGTTATTTTAACCTCCAACCTGACAGGTACACACACCTTCTGACCTACCCTTCCATTTCTGTGGCAGTCTTGCTTAAAGGGTGTCTAAAATCAAAAAACAAATTCACCAATCTTCAAAAAAGCTTGTTTTTCATCAATAAAAGTATATGGTCATGCAAGAAAGACACACACCCCACACAGACACTGGTACACACACCTACTGAACTACCCCTCCATTCCCATGGCAGCCATGCTTTAATTGTAACTATAGTTACACTTGTGTCGTCTTTCATTGCCATAGCAAGATTATTTTTAAGCCTGCAGCACAAACATACACATTCCCTTTAAAAATGCAGCCTTTAAAGCCAAATTCAAAGTTTATACTTTCCCTTTCTAGTTTAGATTTTAAAATTAACTTTATAACCTCTTAGTTGCAATCAGATTATTATTCATTAACATTATTTATTCATTTTAAACATATTGTAATAGTGGTTTGTACGTTATTGTTGCACATATTATCCAGTTTCCCATTCGTGTACTGGCTGGTTGCTCTGGCTTGTTTTGGACTGAGTTCTTGGAAATATAAGTACAGTACTGTATATTATGTCTAGTTTTAAAACAGAAATATATCTTAATACACTAGGGTTCAAATGCTCCCTCCTCCCTGGTAACATTAACTGTTATACTGTATTTTGTAATGTTTTATTTATATCATAAATTATTCAATTGTACTACTAAAACTACTAAAGGAAAGTATTTAGTAAAAGACGCATAAGCATGTGCTGGCTCCCCCTTTATACAGAGAGACACAAAGTACAGTAACTTATTAGACAGATCCTTTCTCAGTAACCTGAAGGCTTGATTGTTAGCAGGGCTGGATTTATACCTTTTTCTGCCCTAGGCCAGCAAGTTTATGCTACCCTCTCTTGACACCTATCTAGTTTCACATGAGCGGCATGTTTTTACTTGGTTGGGTATGTAGTGCTGCTCATTGTTACTGTCACTGGTCACTGCCTCTTTGCTTATTTATCAGAAGAGTGTGATGGCATGAGGGGGGTTCTCACCTCTAATGTTATAGGCCAATAGCAGTTCCTGCTGTATTGTGATTCACTGTAAAACTTTTGAGAGCCCAAAATGACACATATTATCTGGTGTTAAACATTTTCCAATATTGGGTTTTATGAGATACCCATGCAGTTGCCACAAGCCCCATATTAAAGTCAAACCAACCTTTATTATTATTAGCCAGCAGTGCAATTTTAGTGTCCAGCACCATCCATTATTACTCTGCTGGTATTTGCCAGTAACAATTCCCCCTGTCTTTTCACTGGAATACAGAGAGATTATTTTAAATAGTGACCACTACATCCCCTGAACAATGAATGAGTGAAAAACACTTTCCGAACTTGAAGCCTAAACCTTTTTTCTTCAAGTCTTAAGGGATGTCCATGTGTCCTCTGACATGTTCTATTGGTGAACAATGCCCCAGATAATCTATTGTATGGCTGTTAATGTATTTATACACAGTAATCATATCCACACTCAAGCGCCTTTTCTCCAGCATACATAATTGTAACTTTTCTAGTCTCTCTTCATATTCAAGCTCCCCCAATCCCCTTATTAATTTAGTTGCCCTTCTCTGAACCCTTTCCATTTCAAAGATGTCCTTTTTGTACACAGGATTCCAAAATTGCACTGCATATTCCAAATGAGGCCTTACCAATGCTTTGTAAAGAGGGAGAACAACATTTCCTCCCTTGAATCCATACTCTTTATACAAGACAATACAATGCTGGATCTGGCTGTTGCTGCCTGGCACTGCTTGCTTCCTTTATATTTGTTATCCATCAAAACTCCAAGATCCCTTTCCAACAGGGATTCCCTAAACCATTTATAGTATAAGCAGCACAAGGATTTTTAAGTCCAAAATGCATCACCTTACATTTCTCAACATTGAATCTCATCTGCCACTTAGCAGCCCAATGTGACAATCTATTTAGATCCCTCTGCAGCGATTGCACATTCTCTGAAGTTTTTAATGGTCGACAAAGTTTTGTGTCATCAGCAAACTCAGAAACCTTGCTAAAAATACCCACTTCCAAATCATTAATAAATAGATTAAATAGAAGCGGCCCCAGCACAGAACCCTGTGGCACCCCACTTAGCAATTTAGTCCATAATGATGAAGCCCCATTAACAACTACTCTCTGCATCCCATTCATTAACCAATTTTCTATCCATGTATAAATGTGACTCCCCAGACCAACAGTCTTTAGCTTACACATTAGTCGCCTATGGGGGACTGTATCAAAAGCCTTTGCAAAATCCAAGTAAACTACATCTACTGCTATGCCAGAGTCAAAATTTCTACTTACTTCCTCATAAAAGCCAAAAAAAAGCCAAAGCCAAGCAAGTTAGTTCTAGTATCTTCCCCACCACTGAAGTTAAACTTACAGGCCTGTAATTACCCAGCTGTGAACGACTACCCTTTTTGAATATTGGAATAACATCAGCCTTTTTCCAATCCAGAGGCACACCTCCGCACATGAGGGAATCTGCAAAAATAAGAAACAATGCCCTAGATAAAACTGAACTTAGCTCCCTAAGTACCCGAGGATGTATTTTATCTGGTCAAGGAGATTTATTAATATTAACCTTATTTAGTACTTTTTGTACCATATCCTCGTATAACCAAAGTGCACTTTTATACCATTATTGCTACTATACTCTATGATATTTGTACTTTGATCTTCTATAGTTTATACAGAGGGAATAAAAATATTCAAGACATTTGCTTTATCGCCATCCTCTGTAACTAACTTATCCCCATTAATTAATCGTGCCACATTCTCAGTCCTCATCTTCTTACTATTAATATACTTAAGAATTTTTTAGCCTTAGTGATGCTTTGTTCAGCTATCCTAAGTTCGTTATTAATTTTAGCTAGTTTGATTGCTTTCTTACACTCCTTGTTAGTTTTTATAATCCCTAAAGGCCCTTTCCATTCCCTCTGACTTAAAGGTTTTAAATGCCTTTTTCTTCCTTTCCATTTGCCTCTTTACATCAGCCACATGGGCGCAGATTTATTTTTTTCACATTTTCCCAAGTTTATAAATTTAGATGTGAACTGGCTTAAAATCCCCTTAAACACAGTCCACTTCTGTTTAGTACCTTTACCTGATAATACATTATCCCGGTTGACATTCTGAAGAGCTACTGGGAAACCTGGGAAAATTTGCTTTTCTGAAATTAAAAGTCTTTGTTAACCCAGCGCACTTTTCCTTTCGATAACATAGTCCAAACGACACTATTTCATGGTCACTATTCCCTAAGCCTCCAGTTACCTTTATATCTATAATGCGCTCCACGATGTTAGATATTGCCAGATCCAACAGAGCTCCTTTTCTAGTAGGAACTTCAACCACCTGTGAGAAAATTATCCTGCAGCAAATTCAGGAACTCATCGCCTTTTTCTGTGTTGGCAGTTCCTTCCACTACCCCAATCAATGTCAGGGTAATTAAAGTCCCCCATAATAAGCACACTCCCTTTGCAGCTCTTGCCAACTGCATTTGAAGCTGACTCACCTCCTCTCTGCTAGCATTTGGCGGCTTATAGCAGACACCAACAATGACATTACCCCCTTTCCTGTTGCCTAATTCCACCCATATTGCCTCCACTTTAACATCCATATCGCCAGTTATCACTTCTTTTAAATTTGGCTTCAATTCTTTTTTAACATAAACACATACTCCTCCCCCTTTCCTTTTTTTCTCTGTCCTGCCTAAACAAGGCATATCCTAAATTTACAGCCCAGTCGTGAGAACTGTTCAACCACGTTTCTGCTATACCTATTAGATCATACTTTTCATTCCACGCCATTATTTCCAATTCACCCGTTTTGTCAGCCAGGCTTCTCGCATTTGCAAACATACATTTTAGATAATGATCCTGTAATTTATTCATACACTTTAATACACATGCCTCCCTATCCCCTATGCTAGCCCCACCCACTGGCTTATTTACACCCTGCTTTCCTCCTGGGCTATCTATCCCAGTGAGACTGCTAATACCTTCCCCCCCAAGCCTAGTTTAAAATCTCCTTCAACCCTCTAGCCATCTTCTCCCCTAAAACAGCAGCACCACCATCAATGAGGTGCAATCCATCCCTTCTAAAGAGCCTGTAGCCGAAGGCAAAGTCTGCCCAGTTTTCTATAAACCCAAACCCTTCTTCCTTATACCACCATCTCGCATTAATGCTCCTAAGCTCCCGCTGTCTCCCTGGCTTAGCACATGGCGGTCCTTGCTTTTAACTTGGCCCCTAGCTCTCGGAAATCATGTTTAAGGATCTCACCTCCTCTTCTAACTTTGTCATTGGCACCAATGTGAACCAAGACCACCGGGTCACACCCAGCCCCACTCAATAATCTCTCTACACGATCCACCACATTCCTAGCACCTGGCAGGTAACACACAGTTTGGCATGTAGGGTCTTGGCGGCAGATTACCCTATATACCTTCCTTATAATGGAGTCCCCTACCACTACCACCTGCCTAGCATACCTGATCCTTAGTTCCTCCTCCCTTGTATCAGAGATGACAATCCCCTGGGTGCTCAAGGGACTAGCCCCCTCCATACATGCTAATTCCGAGGTGTTCTCCTCCACTTCATCACCTAAGGCGGCAAATCTGTTGGGATGGGCAATCTGGGAAGAAGCCATCCTACCCTTCCATCCCCCACTTCCCCTAGTAACCCTAACAAAACTACCTCCCCCCTCAACCTTCCCTGTCCCACTTCCACCGACCTCTATACTGACCCCAGCCAGTGCCTGCTGACCCCCCAGATTTGCCAATCCCTGCAATGCTGCAAGCTGCCCCCTTTTTACGCTCCACCTCAGCTTCCAAACGAGCAACCCACTCACACCTGACACAGACATAGGCCCCCTGGAATGCCTGCTCCAGGTTCCTATACATGTGGCAGGATGCACATTGCATGGTACTGACAAAACTGTCCCTTCTAATACAGAACACCAGCACAGTGACGCACAAACCTTGTTTAATTGCCCTTCTTGTTTAAATGTCCTTCTTTTTCTATGTCCCTGAGATCAAGATCCTTTAGAACAAGGAATGTTGTACACATTCCACTCTAGTTTGTATCACTCACAGGAAACTTTTGTTAGGTCCAAACCACAGATGCAACCTATGTGAATCCTATTTAACTAATAGGCCCCAGCCCCCACACCAATTAGTGCAAGAGCCAGGAAGAGAGGGAAAAAACAAAACACTTATTAACCGTTTCACAACCTGTTTGCGATTACAACAGATGCAATACTAGAATATAGAAGCCCAGTGCACCCCTTTAACTAAAAGAAAGATTAATCTGCTTACTGCACACACAGTCCTGCATACACAGTCCTTAACACAGCACAAAAATCCTTATTTTCAAACTTATTTTCAAACTTTCACACACACCATACAACCATCAAATGATTAAATGTCCTTCTTTTTCTATGTACCTGTTATGCAATCCTCCTCAGCAGCACTGACATGTCCTGACAGCTTCCGCGATAATGCAGGCTATAGTTAAACAGAACCCTGGAAGCGGTCAGGAATTTCTGTGCTGCTGCAGACGATTGCGTAACGGGGGGGACTTAAGGCATATTTCCTTATCCTCCCGGTCTTCAATCAATGCAGTAAAGGAATAGTTCACTTTGGTAGTGAACTATTCCTTTAATAAATAAAAAAAAGAGAAAAGTATTTTCAAATGTGTTAATTTTGGTCAAAGTTTGGCAAACCATGGGGTATTTTGAGGTATTAAATGCATTTTCTTAATTAATAGTTTTTGTAGAATTTCATTCAGTTCTTCGAGGACAAGTCCCCCTGAGTTTTTGGTCTTTTTTTAACATGTGAATTTTAATCCAACAAAGATCGATGATGAATGACAATGACAATTTAATTCAGTCTTATTTTGAACCTGTATAATTAACAGGGGGACATGTGATAAAATATCCTTTACATGTTTTAAATGCTGTTGCTAAGGTACTTAAGAGAGACACCCAACACACACTATAACCACGCACAATTTGCAAAATGGAAAGTGTTTCAGCTTTCAAGATCAACTCTAAAAAAGAAGTTGCAGGCCTTGAGATTTTGGTGACGAGTGACTGATATAATTCCAAAAAATAAAGATAAGCAGAACAAAAGATGATTAAAACACTCATTAATGGCTCGGCCATAGTGCTCTGTTTTAAAGTGCAATCCAATCTTAAATGCAATCCGACTGCGGGTTAAAAAAATGCACACTAGTGTTAGCCAATTGGCCACATGCTTTGTGTTGTGATCCACTATTTGGAGCTCATTTGATCTGCATTTTTTTCTGATTGTGCAAAATTGTGCAGTTGCAGTGCACAACAACAAGCTCTACCACACCAGAAACGCGCACTAGAAATGTGTGCAAACTACACATTGTAGTGTGGTCTTACCCTAAGGCTGTAGGAATTAGATTTGTACAACAGATTTTTTTTTCTTGGTCACTTTTATACATTTTTTTCGAATTTCCATGTGTTAATATCCTTTGACAAAGAGAAGGAAGCTTTGACTTTTGATCCTCTCATACAATTGGGACCAATCCCAATACACCTTTCCTTTCTGATACTGGAAACATCATACAATGTAATCAATGGCATAACTATGAATCTCTGGGATCCCCAGAAAAACTATAATGGGGCCCCTACCTATGGGGCTTCATCTACAGTGGTTTTCAAGGAGGAGGCTATATCTATCGTGGGAAAAATAAGAAGATGGGGCCCCCTGCTCCCATTATACATTTATGCCCTAAATGTAATTGTTTTAATCAGGTCATGAATTTAAATCCATTTTAGTGGTACCTGTAAATTATTCTCTAACGACCACAGTCTGGCATTAGCCCGGCATTACCAACTATGATCTACATATACAGTACATATACAATGTTATTTTGTTTTCCATATCCAGCTGAAATAAAATATTAATATACACAACAGTGCAAACAATACACAATTTGAATTTTTTACGTTTTTTAATAATTTATTTTTATAATCTTTTAGACATCAAAGCCAAACAAAATCACATTAAATTAGTTAGAGAGCAATAATGTTAAAGTAGCGTTTACTTGGAATTTTCACTACATATGTCACTTACAGTACAAAGCAGGATTACCAATTCAATTCCATCACCCCTAAATCCCTTGTGTACGTCCTAAAATGTCATTATATTTGAGCACTGGGAATGTCTGTCACTTCAAATGTGGAGAGTATACCAGACATGCTTTAAAGACCATACTTAGCATTACGGCACACAGAAAGTATATATCAAATACTGCAATATTAACGAATATTGTCCCTGTGTAGATAAAGTAATTATAGCAGAAATACTTTGCATTCAAATAAATATTGTAATGCCAGAATATGATGTACTTATAGCAGGGTTGGTTTTCCTGTAATAAAAATGAACACCAGATAATGTGATTTCCGAAAAAGGAAAATTCACTTGTGTTAAATCTGATTCTTGGAAATAATATTATATTCCAGTGTTAAAATTGCCTCTGAAACCACATTTCACCAAGGATGCAGATTTTTGTTACCCACAAAAATTAGAATATTGTGCAAAACCTGCCAAAACCGGGACTTCTTTTGTTTCAAATCATTAAACCTGTTCCCAGCAAGATATCTTATACTAACAAGATCCGTGATCCACCGCCGCTTCCTGTATCTCCACTGTGGCTGCTGTGTTCTTTTTGTGTTCCCGAGCAGCCACAGTGGACACTGCTCCGGGAATGGCAGTCAGTGACTGGCCGTGACGTTGCTGTCACGGCCGACACTGACCACCTTACCCAGAAGTTGAAAGCAAATTGCAGAGCCGCGTCGGTGGATTGCGGGTTTGTAAGTATAAGATATCTTGCTGGGAGCAGATTTGATGATTAGAAACAAAACGAAGTCTAGGTTTTGGGGTTTTTTGTACAACATACTCATTTTTGCCCAGAGGGGTGGACAGTCCCTTTAAGTATCACTAAATATAAGTTATAAATATAACATTTATATATAAACCTGAAAGACACAGAAGCCAGAAAGGAGGAGATTTATTGTAGGCACAAATAGAAAATTATCCTGCATACTCACAACTTCAACAGTCAGAGACATCCATGCTGAGTGCTACAGTACAGTGGCAAACATATCATAGAAAATGAATGATCTATGCATACCAGACTTACTTGCAATTGGTGTTTATTAATACATTAACCAACATCACATAATGTTTCCTCATACACATACAAAAATTAAAATAAGGGCATGTCCACCTCAAAATCAATCTTTTTATATAATGTAGCTCCCCCTGCCCAGACTTAAACACTATATTATTTCTATATTATTTCTTTAAAAATCAAATCCGCAATCATACTTAAATGCCTTCACTCCCACGGCATGCTCCTCGCGGATCCCTATTTGCAGGAAGTTGCAAACAGGGGCTGGACTGGCAGCCACGTCTGTGATTAGCTGAAACAACTGAGAGGACGCATCAGAGGCAGAAACCTTTCCCACAGGAAGACAGTTTCTACTCCTGCTTCCTGGGCTTTGGAAATACACTGCAAAAGAACAAAAGGGGCTGGGATGTAAGGTAAGGATCATTTTAAACTTTACTGAGTGGCCAGTAGTAGGTTTAATTATAATTTTAGGGTTGGGCATGCCCTTTAAATTACTAGAGACAGAACATATTTGCCAACTAGTGGCTAGTAACAAATACATTCAAATAAATGCATTTTTCAATACCTATTACTCTCTATCTCTTCTAAGCACACATATAGTTACACATTATATTCTTATTTTTAGAATCAACATCATATATACAATTATCTCTTTGGGAGAAAACACGATAACCCCAAATTTACATTTAGACCCCTTGGTTGGACTGCATCAAATGTAAAAATATAGAATGCCTCTCTGCCCATGAGGGTATTCTGATGGTCACCACCTCACTGTAATGGTGGGACATAACCCATAACCATCCTGCACAGATCAGACACCTGGTGTTTAACCATGCAACTGGAGCATTATTATTTATCTGTACAACAGAATTAGATTTAGCCAGAGCCAGAGTAATGTCACTCCTGTAATGTTGGAACCTGCATTTAAATGGACCGATTGTCTTGCCCACGTAACACAAGGGGCACAGGTAGCAGCTTAGAAATGGAACCCTTTTCCTATAAACATGTTTAAATAAAAAATATTTCACTTCTTGGGTCTCCTTGCAGTGCTTCTGCAGTTTCAGGTTTTATTTTATTACCAAAAATGTGAAAGATATTTTAAGATACCAACCATAGACACATTAGGAACAGCTTCCATGCATTAGTGACAAGCAGTGCATTTTGTGCCCTTTACACAAAAGCTTCTTCTTTTCTTAGTTTAGGCAGTCATTCATATATTCCAAATGATGATAATACACAATATCATTTAAAGTTAAAGAATGGTTTGTACAATAAGTTTCAAAATAAACTCAGGTGAGTTGCAGCTTGCAGGGATCTTTATATATATAAAAAATCTACACAATACCATAAAATAACACTAGGATTATAAGATATCCATAAACACACTTCAAGAATCTTTTGAACCATGATAAGTTCTTAGCAGAGATTCGACATTACAATTTATTATACATTTTATAAATGAAAATATGGTTTGGGGCACATCCAATACAGATTGTTTACATTTATTGTTGTTTGTTATTGCCTGCTCCTTAGTGATTAATAAAAGTAATAGGTGTATTTTATTTGTATTTTCTGTAACTGTGTCTAAGTTTGGTTTCATTCTAACATTTGCATCAGCGACCTCAAGCAACAAGTGTAATGATTTTTTACATTTTTTTTGTAAAAAATGATCCTGTTTTTATTTTTAATTTGTTTCCCCTATCCTACATTCCTTAAAATTAATATTGCCATTTCCTGCCCCATTGTTGATTAGTGTATTAGAATGAGCTAATTATGTATCTAGTGATTCAGTAGTGTTTCCTGTTTAATTTAAAAGGAATTCCTCTTTTATAAAGATTCAATTCCATGTAAATCTAATTCTAGATATAAGTCTATTTGAGGCTATTTTGAAATTAAGAAATCTAGTAAGGCAAAATGAGCTACACTATGCAGTACATAAGAAATATTTTTCTACACTCTTTTCTTAGAATGTAAATATGTACAGTTTTTGTCAATAATCAGGCAGATTATCCAGGATTCCAAGCACCTTACTAAATTTCTTTTTTTTTTAAGAGAACAATGGGATAGTTGTGACAAAGCAGTGTTGATCATGGGTGAAAGACGCATCTGCCATCAGTTTGCAGTTTGTGCAGTACATAATAGACTGAACAATCGTCTTAGATTAACTCACATGTCCGATAATGGCTGTGATTTACTGACATGTCCTATCACCTGTTCAGGCAGCCGTCATCGGCCGCTGGTGACAACCGTACATGAAAAAAACTGGTAGGTTTGCCCAAAAAAACTGCACCTGTGTGTACCCAGCCTTAGGGGCATATTTATAAACGATCGCTATTTTCGCTATCGCAATGACAAATAGTGCTATTTTCACTTATTTATATAAATGCTCATTTTAGCCTTCGTCTTTGCTGAAAAGTATCGCTGAGGCAATGTGTGGCGATTATTCATTGCGTTAAGTGTGGTAACACTGCGAAAAGAGAAATTGCTCTCTAGTGTAATTTCAGAGCTATTTTTGTCACTTTTTTTATTTACAGCTATTTATAAATAGGGGAATTTTTGCCTTTTTCCCACCCTTTCTCCCTTTTGTTGCATTTTTTGCAGTTTTACCAGAATTTTCACCAAACATCATTACTTACTGGAATGTTCCTTTAACATGACTATTTCTTACACAGCACTATAGTATGTTCCCATATTAATGTATCTGGTTTGATAATTAGCTGCAGTTTGCTGAAAATAAGCAATACTAAAAAATTTGCTCTAATAATAAAATAGAGAAAATTCGCCTTTTGAGTTTTACACTATCTTAGTAATAAAATAGAGAAAATTCGCCTTATGAGTTTTACACTATTTACCATCTCTTTGGCTGAAAAAAACACATTAGGCAATTTTTAAATAACAAAAATAGGTGTTCTGTGTGTATTAACCAATATGACACTACTTTGAAAAACTACCAGGGAGTATTACCTATTTACCATCATATGTGCTGAACTTTTTAAGCATTATTAGTGCTACTTTTTGCTAGATAATTTTCGCTTTTGATGAAAATTCACCTTTTTTATAACTTTGATGAAAAGAGAAGTTGAAAGTTTAAAAAATAATGCCCCTTTATAAATATATCCCTCAGACCCCCATTTGACTTTATTGGTAAATAAAGAAAATTGGAACCTTAAAAAAAACAATCTTGAGAAACACTCCACCTACTGACACCTTCCATGGACCCATTGGCAGGCTAAATAAATGGCCACTTATGCGTTTTAGCCACCTCAGACTTGGCGAATTGGAGTGGCTGATCTTAACGCAAAAATACACTTTTCGCCATTTTATAAATATGCTTGTGCGGTTACTGCAGCAATGTATGTCGAAAAGTAGCGGTAATGACCTTTCACTACTGGTTATCACTACTTTATAAATAGCGAAAAGTCCAAATTTGGCGAAAAGGCAGCGTGAAAGAAGGCGAAAAGTTTAACAAACCTTTATAAATTTGCCCCTTAGTGTGGATATTTTAATATTTGCTTTAAACTCTTTCAGAAAGTTTGAGCAAATTTACATTACAACCTATCACATGTTTATGGCATTCTGTCTGACAGGGGAATGTCTACATATGATTTTTTTTTTAAAAGAGGCGGGGGTTCATTAGTGCAACAGTTTTCATAATTTTCATACCTGTCACCAGAATAACAGCTGGAAGGCCTACAAAAGTTAATCTTGATCATTATCATTCCACAATCTTGGGAGATCTAGTGACACATCGAAGGCTAGTTCATTAAAGAAATTATCATATTTTAATGAGCTACTCATATGGAACCATTTGAACATTTTAATCTTTCAAACACTCCTATCTTTAATTAGGTTGAACTTTGAATTGCCATTAGCTAGTAGTAATTGCTTATTCTGTATTTTATCTTCAATAGTATAAACAAATATATTTATTTTGAGGAAAATAAAGAGGAACACATGCTAACTGGAGTTCTTCTCCAAATGCATAAATAATTCAAGATAAGCAGGGAGATAATTCAATTAAAGTTTTTATCGTTAAAAATAGTGCTCATTTTGTCCAATTGGATCTTATTTAACATTTGAAAGCTAACATCTGATTGGTTAGGGCAAAATTAGCACCATTTTTAACGATAAGAACTTTTATTGAATCTCCCTGAAAGTGTTTTGAATCAAGCCTCAAGCCTGGGGTGTCTACATTGTATATACTGTATGCCGACTATTGGCTGATTGAAAAATTAATTATTCTGTGGGAAAATATTTAACTGAACATCTAATGCTAATGAAATGGTTGCTGGATTCTTCAAACCCTAATTAACGGTGGGCAACAAGAAAAACCCACACTATGAAATTAATGGACTTCCTGCCCGTTCAATTTGTGAGAAAATATTTTTTTGCCAATATTTACCTACAGGGTGATGGGGTGCCATGGGGAGAAGCATAGCCAGCTTAACAGGTCATCAAACAATTGCATCAATGTACATATTTTCCAGCATAATAATAATATGTAAACAGCAAATTTCCTTTCCACATTCATCATTTAAATCTCAATAAAATCTCCAAAAATTTAGTTGATCAGACCCAAAATTTGTCAATTAAAAAATGAACAGGAGCACACTTCAGTATCAAATTCAGTGATTTATCAAATAACAGCTGACATCAGATACACAACCTTTAGGGGGTCCTTCCACCCTTCCCCTACAACCGCTCATTAATAAAGGAAAATGTGATTCAAATTGAGGTGCCTTCTAGGATAGAATGGTGTATTTCATTCCAACAAACAAGGTTAAAGGACAGATTCATAGTTAATTAAGTGAATCATAGTGCTTCCCCAAAGTCCAAAAGTGAATTTTGTGTAAAGACATGTTCACATCAGTAAAGATATTATACTAAAAGTCTCTCTCTCTATATATATATATATATATATATATATATAAAAAAATGGCCGTGGGTCTCACACTCACGCTGTAGGATCCAACGCCCCGGTGCCTCTGTATGAAAGGATATGCAGAAATCAAGTAGCAGAGCACTCGTGGGTCTTTCAAACAAACAATATAATTTTATTCACACAGTCTACGCGTTTCGGCTGACTACTACAGCCGTCCTCAGGATGTAGTTGCCTGTTTGAGTTGCTATTACAGATTTGCCATAACTTTCATGTAAATAAATATTAGAAAATGATGTTAACATAACGTTACATTTTTAACAAAGAAAATTGGACACAAACCCAAATGCAATATCTCTAGCAAACAGACACTCCGTACAATGCCCCAGTGTCTTCAAGAAATAAACAAAGTGCAGCTGATCTAACGGAAAACTACAGATTTAACATGATCTGGATGAATGAGAAACTTCACAAGCATACTTGTTGTCACTAATATTTGCACAATTCCTAAATAAAAGTCAGTACACCAAATCTCTGTTTTTCTATACACAGTTTGCTCCATTCTGAAATATGTTAAGCCTACCAGTATTGTTCTGCTGCTAAATAACATGTTGCATGATTAGCAAACAATGGGTTAAGGGAGCAATAGATGTGTCATCCTTTGGAAGCATTGGAGCTGGCTCGTACACTTTTATGCCTGTGGATTCAATTACTTTTGGATGGAAACTAGTCTTGGCATATCTTCTGTTGGGGCGCTAATGACTTTTTACACACATTCATTCATTGGATTTCTGTGCTATCAAACAGCTTGTGCTCATATGTTTTCAGTATCTGTGTCTCCTTGCTTATAAGCATTGAATTCTGTCTTAGAATCCAACGATTCTACCTAAAAACAAACAGTTATTTCCACTATATTAATTTTTTTGTTTTTTTAAGAATAAACATTTAGATAAAAAATAAATTCTCATACAGCACACTGCACCGTGTTTACAAAAGGCTGCACACTCATTTGTATTGGGGGTCTATGGAGAATTGTGTACAATGTATGGATGTAAGAACATATGGCTTGCATTTGTGCCTATATTTACAAAAATAAATACCTAAAAGTAATTTAAATGCAATGTATCACATTGGTAAACATGTGTCAAAGTCACTCTGAACTCATTAAAAAATATATTTGAAGAGCTTTGAATATGTGATAGCTTGATGATTGTATTTCAAGCACCATTACCCAAAGTATAGAAAGAACATGTATTATGTAGCCTTTAATTGACACAAACCCTTCACATTACCATACAGAAATGTTTTGCCGTTTACAAACGCACTCAGATCTTTGTGATCTTTGAGCTAACTGGACACCTTATTTTTTTGTTCCATGTGTGTATTTAGGGTAAAGCTAATTTGTTCTTATGTTTTTTTTTCTACATTTCTGATTGCATGTAGCTTAAGAGAAAATACATTTAGGGCGTTTCTCACGTTCTTCTGATTGCGATTTGTGATCCGTTTCCACATGAGAAACGCAGGGCAGTGCATGTCAATGTGAGTGGCCACATTGCATGCTCAGCGCTACGCAGCAATCCATTTGAGCGAATGCGATCACGATATCTTGGGAATCACATTCGCTCCAACTGTGTAACTTTGCTCAGCAAGCAGACGGTGATGCACTTTTCCTGCTTGTTCCTGTGCATCCTAGTGTGGCCTCAGCCTTTATGTCTTCTTATTTCATCTCTATAATACAAATATGTTTATAATACAAAATATGCAAGAATATACTGTTTGGAGCCTACTAAGTCACAGAGTTTCAAATCTATAGAGAATAATTTGCCCTCTTTGTACCCCCTTAGGATATTAGAAGCCACAGAGAAGATGTCACAACTATATAAATGCACAAAGTAACATGTACGTATAGGGAGGTAAGATTGGTAATTCTACTTCCCAATATCATTTCTAGATGGGGAGCAGCAGCACACAAAGATAACTGCTTCTGCCAGTCTTCCTGAATGCTTCAGCACTATCTTTAATACAAGAAGGCCCAGGGCCATAACCTGGCAGATAAAACTGTATCTGCTGTAACTCCTTAATGAAACAATACTGGGAAGTGGGAATAATCAATCCTACCTCCCTGCCCCTGGTACTTTTCATTTTTAAAAAGTTTATTTTACAATATATTTGTCTTTAAATGGGGCTCATTTACCGAGAGTTCAAGTCTCGCTAATTGATTCAATATCAGTGATTTTTAACTCCTTTATTGTATATTTGTATAATTTAATATCTGTTTTTCACGTTAAAGTCGCTTAAAAATGGATATTAATTTGTTGGCTGGAGATTTATTGGTATGGTCTCTGAGTAAATCTACCCAATGACTTCTACTATCTTTATGTATTGGAAGTCTCTTGTACATTTACAAAATATGAAGCATTTATTCCACTAGAAAATACATTTTTTTCACATTTTTATTAAAATTCCCTCAGTGGTGGACTAATAATAACACAAAGCACAATATGCAGGGATAAGGATATACATAGAGGCAAGGGAAAATAAACTGTGCTACTACAACTATAGCTACTGTACAACTGTGCTACTATAACTAGAGATGGGATCCGGGTCCGATTCAGACCCAGATATGACATGGAACCCCTTGGTTCCAAAACCCGAATGTTCTGACTGAATCCGGACAGATTGTTCAGATTTTGGGACTTCGGGACTTTTTCGATTTTTATCAAACTATAACTCTCGAAAATAGCCTTGAATGGTCGTTAATCCTCGAAAATACGATTGGAAACTCGAAAATAGTTTCTGATCGTATTTTCGAGGATTATCGAAAACTCGTTCCGAAGTCCCAATTTTAAGTTCCGTTTTCGGATTTTCGCGATTTCCCCAAGATTCGAAGACCTGAAAACGAAATGAAACCCGGCAGTTGTTAATGTTTAGTATCTGGGCATGAAAAATTGCTGCATAAAACATTGTAAAAATTTATATTTGACACTTCCTCCTTCTTAATTGATTCACTTGTCTTTATTAAAGCCAAAACTGTGCTGACAGACATGACATGTTGCTCAGGTTAATGAGATTTAAAGAGGGACCTTAAGAAGATACTGATAAGAATCAATTATAAATTAAAGGGTCACTATACTCACTGAAACAACTTTACATTTTCTGAAACTACAATTTGAGACAAGTAAAATGATGGCACTCACATGTTTATCTGTGCTTGCTTTGTCATTAAATTATCAATGTTTAATGAGTACTCCTAATTGCCTTCTTGTTGTGTCTGCGACACTTATGTGTTCTGCACAGCCTCACCATGGACCTTGCTCTGCTTACACAGCTCCCCCTCCCTCCCCCCTGCTGTCTTTTCTCTGCTGATTCTCTTAAATGTTGCAGAAAGTGTGCTGGCAGGCAGGCAAAGAGGTCAGGAGTGGGTTACATATTATAATTTCTACTTCTGGAGTGACAGGTCTTTCCCTGTAAATGCTGTGATTAAAATGATGATTTCTACTGCTCAGATTTAAAATCTGAAAAAAGTTTTGGAGAAGTGGAATATTGCTGTATCTAAAAGTACTATTTTTGAGTAAAGATACCGTTTAAACTAGTGTGTTAAAAAAGGAGTATGAATACTCCAGTCAGACATGCTACAGAACGATCAGACATGTCAGTAATAGAGATGGCTGAACTATAGAACTTCAGTAAAAATTCAAAACTTCTATACCTCGAAAACGAACCCATTAAAGTCAATGGGAGTCAAATAGGTTGAAAAGTTATTATAAAATACAGTTAAAATAGGTTTATCGCTAATTTGAGGGTTGCCGAACTATATAATTGAGGGCTATCACTGAACCTCTACATTCAAGGGTTATCGCAGATGCCTTCATTCAAGAATTATTAGCAAGCCTCTACGTTCGAGAGTTTCCGGCGAAAATCTAAATTTGAGGGTTTTCACTGAAACGATACATACAGGGGCTATCCACCGAAACAATACATTCGAGGGTTGTTGCCAAAATGCTACACTCAAGGGTTATGGCCGAAATCGAGATTTGCAAATGGTTCGTTTAAGGGTTTTCAATTTTAAAATTATTGAATTTTTCGATAATTATTGAAAATATTCCACGAGTTTGAAAACCCCAAAATTTCGTAGTTCGGAAGTTTTGAAAAGTCCCCGAATTTTGTGCGATCTTGTGGTCCTCTATGTAAATATCTGCCCATGTGTACCTAGACTAAGCCATAGATTCCCTATGCACCTTCTTCTGTATGGGTGAAGACCCATACCAGAAGTGCATGTAATGTCATATTATTACATAAAGAGCAAATTTTCTGGCATTCTGTGCAGAATGCTAAAATAAAATTAGAAACATAGTGAATCTGTGCAACCCTGGTGTATCCCTGTATAGCCCCTTCAAGGGTCTAAACATTGGATCTAGGATTCTAACCTTGCACCACAGTATAAAAGCAACAAATGAAAGCACCTTTTGGGCTTCACTAGGACATTTGTTGGTCGCCAGTGAAACAGCTGGATACAAAACAGAAAATTGCTTAACGTAATCAGACATAGTGTAAATGAAAATGCTTATTGATGCTCATTATGGCAGATGACAGCCTGCATCTAGCCTTATTGCTGTTATTTATTAAGATAAGGGGGCTTTATAAATATATACATATACACAGAGCAATATATCTAAAACATTTTTATGTAAATAATATTTTGAAACATGTTTTTAAAAAATTATTTTTTATTTTGAAATACAATTATTAGGGAAAAAAGGTAAGTAACTTTCTGCATGAAACATAGAAAATCTATTTTGTAGCACCTTTCCTACAAGGATTCAGTCCACATACTGAAAGATTGATTAGGATTTAGTCACATCTCTGGCCTTGGGAAACATCCATAAATTTGGGATCAGTACAGCAGATGTTGTATGTTGGACGTGTGAGTCTGAGTGACATTATTTTTCAGATTTTGACAGATTCTTTTTGATTTTTTTTGCTGTAAAACAAATTGTTTGAAATAAATAAAGATTCTGGCTATTCTGTGAATGTTGCATTATGTTCCAATTCTGATGCTACTCTAATTCAGTTTATCTTTGGGCTATTCCACTGTGCTTTCTTGCAGCTAAGCCATGGAATAATCCTAGCACTGTGACATTGATTGAAAATGATAGTTTATTCAAACAGACATGAAAGATGCAATTTACAGGTCAGCAAAGAATAAGTGATGTATATGTACATACACTAAAGGGAAATTTCTATGGATAGTGCCAACAATCACTGCTTCCACCCACAAAGTTTGGCCAAATGCTTCGACAGATAATTTTGCAATATGCATTTTGATCACCATACATTACAAATATGGCCTTACCAGTGCTTTGTAAAGGGTTGGAATAATGTTTTCCTTCTTTGAATCTATAGCCGAATGGGGCATATTAATAAAGAAAATAACGCCCTAAAATTACCACCGCACATCTCTGTGGTGAAAATACCACTTTTGCCATATTTATAATGGCGAGCGACATTGCCGCAATGATATGTGGCTATGATTTGAGCTCTCCTCGCAACAATACTGCGCACCGCAAAGGGAGTTGAAATCCATTCACAGCAATACAGAGCAGGGGGCTGCTGGGAAGGGGTTGCGGCAGGTGGTCGCATCCACAGCGACCGGGGTGGGAGGGGGGCGCACTTCCACCCCGCCCTCGCCCCCCGCGGCAGCTGCCAGTGCCACAAAGGCCCTGATAGGGCCAGGGAAGAGGGGTCCCGGTACGAGCTGCGGTACCCCTAAAGCCCCAAATGGCCCTTGTAAGGGCCTCAAGGGCACTTATCAGTGCCTCAATGGCCCTGATAGGGCCGGGGAGGGGGGTCCCGGTACGAGCTGCGGGACGCCCTAAGGCCCAAAAGGCATTTTTCAGTCCCTCCACCCCCCCATGGGCCCTTTTCTTCCCCTCCCCACGAGCGTACGGGGTAGGGAGCTGGGAGGGGCTGCTGGGTAGGGGGCAGTTGCGGGTGATCGACAACATGGGTAAGTTACCGTTTGCTTAAAAATATGCCCCAATATCTTGCTAGCTCTATCCATTGCTGCCAGGCACTGCTTGCTACAGTTATGTCTGTAATCTACTTGAAACTCCAAATGTTTTTTGTTTTTTTTAACACTTAGAGATTCACTTTAAATCCATTTATAGTGTAGGCAGCACAAGGATTGTTAAACCCCATATGCATCACCTTATATTTGTCAAAATTTAACCTTATCTACCACTTTGCAGCCCATTCTGACTATCTACTGAAGGTCAGCCGACCGGTCTAGGATTAATAGCACCCTGTGGAAGATTTTTACTGCCACCTAGCACACCCCCAAACACCCCCTGGGCCACACATACACTGCTTAATGCTGCTTGCCTTGGCCTGCTTCAAAACAAGTCCGCCATCTGCGCTTACTGTCTTTCAGTATCTGCAGTACGTGCTTATATATATATCATGCATACGTCATTACGTAACACGTTACGCACAGACAGAAGAGCACAACATAGAGAAATCTTAACTAATCCTTCTGTAACCCTCTAATTTCAGTGTGTATAGTAACCTGAGTGTGGCGCTACCTGTCTCTACAGGGTCTAGACTCCGCTTAATGGGAGAGCGGGGTTCTTCTAATTTTGCGTGCCTCCACCCACCTTGGGAATATAATACATCCCCTAGTGTACCAATAAACAACTTTAGAATAAACACAAAAGCACAGATAATATAACAGTGTAAGGACTTTTAGTATATGTAAGGTGAAAGATATGCAAACTGAATATATATATTATGAAATACTGTGAAATACAATATGATATTAATAATGCATATAACCATATAGCATTTCAGTCTCCAGTGTCCAAGTGTCCCCGGGTAGCGCTACCCACACCAGTTGCAGGCCTGTGGGTTATGTATATGTTGTAAGGTACCTGTTATTTAATGGTGCACAGAAAGGGAAGTGGATGGCAAGTCCTTATCTTTATTCATTTGGGCACTGATAATCCTTGGGATGGTGCAGCAGGTGGATTCTGGAACAATTAGAAAAACAGAAACCCTTTTGCAGAAAATCAGTAATCCAGCCAGGTCAGGATGCAGGAACAGTGTCTCCCTTATTTACACAAATGCAGGCAGGCTCTCAGATCTGTGTATCCTCTCAGAAATACAGCACAGCTCTCCCACCTTGTTGCTGGAAGGTCCCAAGAGAGGGAGATTCCCCTTTTCTCTAGCTTTTATAGTCTTAGAAAATATCCCATCATTCCATCCAATGTCTCATCTTGATAACCTGGACACAGTGAAGCCACAGCCTCATTCTGATAAACAGATATACTCACAGATATTTTTGCCCATAGTTCATACAGCAGGTATATTCCAAGTCAATCCCTACACTTATGTGTGTTGGGGCTTTGTCTGTGGGCTGGTGCTGTGACATTCATTTGATCTTCAGGACTGTAACTAGGGTAGCTGTGGCACTGATGCACTTGTGCACCTACAGGTCCGTGGCCTAACACTTCCTGCTGGCGTTCCCTGTAATGCAATCTGTGAAGCTGCCCATGTCCCCCATATCAAAAGCTGTCCCTGAGTTCAGCCTACAGCATTTGCACATGATTTGAAGTTTCCAAAGCTCTACATTGTTTTGTGTCACTGGCAAACACAGATACCTTATTCTCAATACCAACTTCTAAGTCATTTATAAAAATATTAAATAGAAGATAATGAGGGTATAGAAGCAGCTAGATACTTTCTATCTAAGACAGGTAGAAGATTTTTTCTGTGAGGAATTATTCTTTATTCTACAGAATAATCACTTTACATTTGAGGGGGGACATTTCCTACAGATGAAGGGCATGGCTATGGGGACCCTGGTGGCCCTTAGCTATGCTGGAGTGTTTATGGGTAAATGGGAGGAAACATGTATATACTAATCATCTATTATCTAGACACGTCAAGCTATGGAAGAGATTTATAGATGATGTTTTAGGCATCTGGAATGGCTCAGAAGCAAAGCATGAGGTTTTTCATTGATATCTTAATGATTCATCCCCCCCATTTGAAATTCACTATAAATTCTCACTATTTGGTTATTGTTTTTTGGGATTTGGTATTGGATGTCAGAAATCAAATGATCATATCCAAAACAACTTTAAAGATGGAGAGCAAAATTCATTTATTGCATGAGAGTTCACACAGTGGACAATGGTTAGATGATATTCCTTATGGACAACTACTGAGACGTAATTGTTCAGAAGCAGCAAATGAAATAAATTTTTAAGTGTTCAGCGACATACTGTCTGCCCATATCCAGCTAAATGCGGTCAAATTGATTGGGCGGTGTTTCATGATACAGATGGACAATGTACCAAAACATACAGCCAAAGCAACCTAGGAGTTTATTAAAGCAAAGAAGTGGAAAATTTGTGAATGGCCGAGTCAGTCACCTGATATTTACCCAATTGAGCATACATTTCCCTTGAAGACTAAACAGAAAGGCCCACAAATTAACAGCAACTAAAAGCCCCTGCACTAAAGGTCTGTCAGAGCAGGAGGAAAACCAACATCTGGTGATGTCCAGCAAAGGTTTTTCAACCAAGTATTAGAAAATACTTCCAGTTATTTAATTTGTCCAATTTTTTTGAGCCCCTGAAATGAAGGGATTGTGTTAAAAAATGCTTTAAGTTGCCTCACATTTTTATGCAATAGTTTTGTTCAGCCCACTGAATTAAAGCTGAAAGTCAGCACTTGAGTTGTTTTCATTGAGCTACTGTACATCTGGGATTCTCAAACGGTGCTCCTTTAGATGCACCGTTTGTACTGTAGTTGAGAAATGCTGTGAGTTGTAGTTTTCAAAACATCTGGTGGCACACTGTTTGCGAATGCCAGATGTACAGAAGCAAAATTAGGAAAAAAAAAATATTTATGGACCTAACTGTACTACTTCCCCCACACCCCTTTCATGTGTAAACAAGGAGTAAACTTCTAAAAGTCTTGTTGCCTACCTAATGTAGGAAATGGCTGCAGGAATGTTTCTGAAAATACTTACCTGGAGGTCCTTGCTTTTAAATTGGCCCCTAACTATCATGTCCACCCAGCAAATTAAAATTAAACCTCATACGGTTAAATTTTACGGTTTAAAAAAATCCTTATCCTTAACCTTACTGCTCCTTATGGTTCTCCTGCAGTCCATGTTCAAAGTCCAGGAAAGTGAAGAGTAGTGGCTGTCTTCCTGTCCAAACATTGCTGCCTTCTGTCTTGCCTCCAGGAGGGATGGTAATAAGTGTACAGGAGCCATTTCGCCCCCCTCCCTCCATCCCGATCCCTCTCTGCAAATATCTCCCCAAGAGTAAAAATGCATATGCATATCGTAGGGCACACCCTCCCACCCCAAACCGCTAAGTTTAAAGTTTCAAAATCTTTTCCAAACTGTAGTTACAGTCCCTGGCTGTCAGCGTCTTCTCCATTGCTGGCAGCCACGGCTTTGATTGGCTGCCTCTCAGCCAATCACAGCCGCGGCTGGCAGTCCGCCCCTTGCTTGTAGATCTGGCAGACAGGGGAGCCGGACCAGAGTGACGCTGGAACCAGGAGCTGTAAGTAGAGTATGGAATTGGTTTTTAAGCTATTAACTTGGGTTGGGGTGAGAGGGTGTGCCCTACAATAAAAATGAATGTTTCTATGGAGGGTGGAGATGCCCTTTAAAGAGATTTCCTTCTCCTCATTGGCACCAATGTGAACCAAGGCCACATTGTTATACCTTGCCCCACTCAATAATCTGCATGATCCACCACATGACAAACCGTAGTACTCATTTGGCAACACTGCTCTGCATGTAGGGTCTCAGTGGCAGATAACCCCATCCACTTTTCTTTAATATGTTATCTACAGTACCCAGCAAATTCAAATATGCCAGTTTTTAAAATTATTCACAGAAAGGAAAAACAAAAAATGTGTTGCTGTGTAAAGTTTGTGTGAGATTGACAGGAGAAACCAAAAGGCTTTCCAATCTACAAATCATAATATAACATCCTTATCAAACACACATTAGTAAGTTGTGGTATGACTCCAGGTGAGAAATGGCTGAAATCTCTTGATTTATGTTTATCACATCTACTGTGCTAATTTGTTTTTTTAAACTTCTTAGACACCTGTGGCAGTTAGTAAGTAGTAAGTAGTGCTGGATACTTTGTATTGTATATGTTGCATAAACATGAGTGCTTGTAAATTGCTTTTAGCTGTGTTGTGACTGTATTGTGACTGTATTCATGTAATTGTGCTGTCTGTAATGACTGGATATCTGCTTTGCACTCTGCAGAGACTATGCTAAGATACCTTCCTATTTTTGTCGGTTGGTGTACTGCACAGTAAGGATGAACAAACCAACTGTGGCTTGTTCTCCTGGAGGGCCCGAAAATTGGTAGTAAGTTTCAGTCTTATACTTCATCCATCAAAACTAAAGTTCTGTGCTGAGAGGGTGAAATTTCAATGTCAAAATTTCCCTTGTTTTGTTCCCTTGAAATTCCATCTGTAGTTGCACAGGCATTTTCTGGTAACCTTCCTACCTTGCAGGTACATAGGCATTAGGATTTAGGGAGCAATGGCTGACATTTGCTATTAGAAGTGCATGTGAAAAAAACGAAATGTGTTTTTCTCAACACAAATATAAATAAAAATATAAAAACACCCAAACAAATCAAAGGCTGAATGGATGAATTGGGTAGAGGCTTAAATATTAGAACAATAATAATAATAAATCGGGAAATTCCCACACTGAATTGAATAAAATGTTATAGCCCGATACCTTATGACAAGACAAGGTACACTTGAAATGGACTGACTCATTCATATTTTCAAAGGGATTGTAGTATTATAAAAAATGTATAACAGGCTGGGATGGTGTAAAATGTTACACTGTCAGAAAACATTTCTGGTATACTTGTTTGAGTTCAGAAAGAGGTGACTTGAATAAACATCTTATATTTAAAAGGTCGTTGTGTTATACAAACATGTTCAGCCTTGTCTGGATAAAAATGATAAAACTTTAACTGTTACTGGTACTTTTTTATTTTTTCAGAAATCTGATCATTTCATTTTGGAAGGAAACAACTTTTTTAGTAATTTATTTAACTAAGCATAATGTCAAAAATACTGTTTTAAGACATTGTATTTTTATGTTTAAACCAGACATTTTTCATTTCGCTTTTAAATGATGTAAATTACAATAATACAGTTTTACAATGGGATTTTTTTTAATGAAATTCATTTTAGATGTGAAAGGAAAAGCTATCAGTATAGGAATTTAGAACTTGTGCATTTATATAGAAATTTGGGCTTGAGGGGATATCTTCAATAGCTAACAGTCTAATGCATTCTACCGATGGGTTGAGATTGCAGGTCAATTCTTCCAACGACTTAACATCTGTTTGTTCTATAAATATAGTAAACTCATTGAATTATGTTAGACTTTGAGACTTTGCCATCTCATTAGACAAGTGTTTGTGCTCATGAGCTAAACATTCTAGCAACACCCACATTAACGTAACTTCGTAAACTACATTCAGTATACTAGAATGACGGTGCAAAAATTTGAATGGGAAGGACATGTAGCCCATTTCATTAATGTCTGCTGCACTGGCTTACCCAGTACAACAGTGAGATAAAATAAATGGGGCCCCATTCACGGGAATTCTAAACCCTTTTTTCCCCCTGAGTTTAGTTAAATGTAGATTGGTGAACTGCTGCTCAGCTAGGCTGGGTGTATTGAATGACAACATGAGACTGGTAAAATTGCTGGCAAACTGAATTGGACATTAACCACAAAGTTTTACTGCAAACAACCATGCTCCCTGACCTTTTACCTAACTCTCCATACTTTCATCTGTTACTTAAGGCAGCCCTGCAGTTTTCCAGTCAGAAATAACACGTTAAAAACCTAGAGGGGTGACAACCCTGTATGACTTGTCAACTGGAGGGCTTACTATTTTTATTTATTATTCTTAAATGAGGAAAATGTATCGTACATATATTTTATGTGGATATATGTAACCAGCAGTGTTATCTAAAGAACTCTGAGAAACATGGTAAGTGCAATTTTCATCCCCAGAAAAAAACAAACAAACTTACCTTCCACTTTTGATTGTTTACACTTCAGCTACTTACAGACATACAATGTTTCCCATGGCCCGCAATGATGACTCAGATGGTCGAACAAACTTCTGTTAGGGGCGATAATACCTTTGTGTTTAGGTGTTTGGTTGAGTGTCAGGTCAGACATCCACGACAACAGAGGATCATCATGCATAAATGGATTCTTGCCCATCACGGACATTTGTCATGCCATCAGGATTCTCAGAATATCGTGGGTTGTGTAAACCAATGTGTTTCTGTATTAGTAGCTTTACACTTTCAATACTGTATGTAGCTTTACACTCTCAATACTGTATGTAGGTTTACACTCTCAATACTGTGTGTAGGTTTACATTCTCAATACTGTATGTAGGTTTACACTCTCAATACTGTGTGTAGCTTTACACTCTCAATATGGTGTGTAGCTTTACACTCTCAATACTGTGTGTAGCTTTACACTCTCAATACTGTGTGTAGCTTTACACTCAATACTGTGTGTAGCTTTACACTCTCAATACTGTGTGTAGCTTTACACTCAATACTGTATCTATCTTTACACTCTCAATACTGTATGTAGCTTTACACTCTCAATACTGTGTGTAGCTTTGCACTCTCAATACTGTGTGTAGCTTTACACTCAATAATGTATGTAGCTTTACACTCTCAATACTGTATGTAGCTTTACCCTCAATACTGTATGTAGCTTTACCCTCAATACTGTATGTAGCTTTGCACTCTCAATACTGTGTGTAGCTTTACACTCAATAATGTATGTAGCTTTACACTCTCAATACTGTATGTAGCTTTACCCTCAATACTGTATGTAGCTTGACACCTCTCAATTACTGTGGGTAGCTTTACAATCTCAATATGTGTGTAGCTTTACACTCTCAATACTGTGTGTAGCTTTACCCTCAATAATGTGTGTAGCTTTAACTCTCAATACTGTGTGTAGCTTTACACTCTCAATACTGTGTGTAGCTTTACACTCAATATGTATGTAGCTTTACACTCTCATACTGTATGTAGCTTTACCCTCAATACTGTATGTAGCTTTACACCTCAATACGTATGTAGCTGCACTCTCATACTGGGTGTAGCTTTACACTCTCAATACTGTATGTAGCTTTACACTCTCAATACTGTGTGTAGCTTTACCCTCAATACTGTATGTAGCTTTACACTCTCAATACTGTATGTAGCTTTACACTCTCAATACTGTGTGTAGCTTTGCACTCTCAATACTGTGTGTAGCTTTACACGCTCAATACTGTGTGTAGCTTTACACTCTCAATACTGTGTGTAGCTTTGCACTCTCAATACTGTGTGTAGCTTTACACTCAATAATATGTAGCTTCTTCACTATCACGTGTAGCTTTACCCTCAATACTGTATGTAGCTTTACCCTCAATACTGTATGTAGCTTTGCACTCTCAATACTGTGTGTAGCTTTACACTCAATACTGTATGTAGCTTTACACTCTCAATACTGTATGTAGCTTTACCCTCAATACTGTATGTAGCTTTACACTCTCAATACTGTATGTAGCTTTACACTTTCAATAGCTTTACAGTCTCAATTAAGCTGGCCATAGCCCAAATATTAGAATTATTTCAATCTCTAAACATTGATTTGAACAGGTATTGCTGAAAAAATTGAAATCTGCTCCTTCCCTGATTTTAATGGAGCAAACGAATCTCAGTTCCCTGTGATAATTCCAGTAAGATTATCAACTGATTAGATTTAAATGTGTCATGAAAACCAACACCTAAATACTATTGAATATATCCTCCAAAATATAATTTTTTATTATGGTTCTCCTTTTCAAAGTGGGAGTAAAGGAATGTAAATAATTAGGAATAAAAATTAAATAAACTTTTGTTATTTAACTAGTTTTTTTCCCCTTAAAAACAAAGAGTAGTATAAATATCTCTGTCAAAATGAATATTCTCTTGGCAGCATTGGGTCTTTTAATGGGCACATCCTTTGCAACTAAGATTTCACCATCTGTTCCCTTCAGAAATTACAAATGCAAAAAGATCATAATTTAGAAGAGCGTCATAAAAAAGTAAAGCTTTATATATTTGAATGCAAACTTCATGCAGTAGACATCTGTTCATCTTTCTTATTACCCAAATATAAATCAGCAGCAAATGAGACTCCAACAGAAATGTAAATTTCCTCCTCAGCTTTCATAAGCCCGGAAAGCATATTACTTCTTCTTGTAAAAACCCTGATTTATACAGTATTTATTTTGACACTTAGCAAACATTTCTTTTATATTTAACTAAAAAAAATGACTTGCCTTTATCCTGCCAGAAAATGTTCCCTTTCACCACATCCCATCATGTTCTGTCAAGCTCACTCCTAGTTAGTTTTGCAGTGGTGATGAAGTTGCAAATGAAATACGCAAACCTGCCAAATCAGTGTTAAACCCATGCTACCCAATGTAATATTGGGTTAGCCTATTTAATAGAGGCATAAACCAGTGTATCGTACCTGACCGTGATATCACAATGCAGTAAATCTTACAAAGGGTGTATGCAGTGTAATTTCTCTAGATTTTCTCTAATAAAACTTTATCTCTAGAAACTTAATACAGAATAACATAGACCAGATTGGCTATAATTTGGCTAGGTGTTGCATATTGTTTTTCTAGATTATATGAGGCATGAATAAGTATAGTAGCATGGATTCCAAAGTGAACCCAAAAATGTAGCTATTCCAGATGGCTGTATAATGGGTCACTGCCAAGGTAATATCTTATTAAGCAGAATTTGTTTCTGTCATTATAGTTTATTCTGGCTCTGGCTATAAAACCAGTTTAACATGCTATGAATTTATTTTCCTCTTCCTAAGTGATATAAACCTCTTTATATATAAATGGTTATTGAAACCGCTTTGTAACACCCAAACGGGTCTCACCCTCTACTTTTGTACTATAAATGGAATTTTTAATTATGTTGTGTGTAATGTGGGATGTACACAATCTCATGTGTGAGCGCATAAAATTAAGCCAGAGATGCAATTTTAGAATGGATAATCATTCCATTCATGGACAGATTCAAAGACTTTATTTTCATTAGCAGACATGTATGTACGTATGTATATGTTTATTTATATAGGGTGGGATGCAATATCACAACTCCCTGCTTCTTACATTTACACAATCCTGCAATGCAATACCATCCATATATAAGGTTACGTCCGATATGGCAATGCAGGGTTGCAAAATTAAGAATTGCCGAGCTGCTCGAGTCTAAAGACCTGACACAATGCCAAGTTTTGCCCTACAAGGTGGCGCAAAACGTAACACATTGGAAATTGGATTGTGTGCACCTGTGTGCTAACTCCAGTGCAGTGACTGTAATTCAGTGTACGGTAAAACACATGTTTACTTTAATGAATATTTGATGAATATTTAGTAGATATTGGGGGAGATGCATTATGTGGCGCTGTGGGGTTAAATGGAGTTAACTCCATGCTTCTCAACTGAATATCGGGTTAGCTTGGGGTAAAGTCCATGTTTGGATCAGAAGAGAAATATCTTTTATGTCAAGAATAGATTAGATTTATGCTGGCCAAACACTAGAAATTACCTCCCAATTTTTCCGGTGAAATTCAAGTGATGTTGGTTCAGCTGCCTGACCTATCATTTTAGTGATCAAATTTCAAACACTAAATGAATGGAATAGGATGTGAAATGCCAGGAGGTAAAACAGCTAAACCTCATAGATATTAGATACTGTAGATGCTATGATTAAATGTTATTAATTAGTGTATGGCCAGCATTAAAATGACCATGATGTGGGCAAACCTTCAATGGCCACCTGTGATATAACTACACAAATAAATTAATCTAACAGCAGCACAAAAATGCCACATCAGTTTTCTTTAAAAAAAGCTAGCTTTATGCAGTAAAAGGGACCATAGTAAGGGACAATTGATCAGATAGATAAATAAACAAAGAAAGAACTTGGATAGAAGGTTTAAATTAGAGATGGCCAAAACTCACCAGTTTTTTCCGTTTTTGGATTTTTTCGTATATCTTCCCGGATCTATGTTTTTTTCCGAGATCCGGGAAGATATACGAAAAATCCGAAATTGAAAGAATTATTGAACGTTCCAGGCTATTTTTGATAATCCTCGAACATTTGATAATTATAGAAAATAGGCTACGAAGTCCTGAAATCTGGACGAACCATCCGGATTCTGACGGATGATTCGTATTTTGTAAACGAGGGGTTCTGTGTCGGATCCAGGTCCCGGTTGCCATCTCTAGTTTAAATCACACCATAGCATACAGTAATTCCGTGTTAAGGTCTGTACACACGTCTGAAAGAACACCTGACTCCTCAGTGCAAGACAAATGTGGCCATGGCGGATCAAGGAACGGCGCCTGAGGGAATGCATTTACATGTGCAATAATCACTGGAAATGGCCGTTCGTTGCGAGTGTCTTGCGCCCGAGGGTCGTGCGTCAGGACGTGTGTACGAGACTTTAGACATTTAAAAGACTAGTAAACAAGGACAGCCTTTTTGCAGCTTTTAACCAACTTTTAAGTCCTTCACAAACATACCTTAAAAGATATGTGTTTTCATATTGTATTTATATTTTCTATAAGAGTAATTCATTTGATCATATTAAGCATGTGTCTCTTCAATCCAGAATAGGCACATGCATCTTATCTTCTCTGCTAGTTGACAGCCTGCTCTCCAGCTTTAGCTGTCTAGAAGACATTTTCCAAAGGTCATGTTAAATTGGCTGTAGCTACTATGCACCAACAAGTTTAGATAGAAAGAAATCAAACTCTGTTCAGCCATAGAAATACAATTTCAGCAGATGTCTTGTTAAGAAACCTTTTGCTCTAAATCTCAGTGATAAATATATAAATCTAGGAAATCCAATAACATCATTTTCAATACGTGTTAAAGAAAATTAGTGCGCTATTACTGAAATTATAGTGTCTGTGTCTTTGACATTGTGCATGGAAATTTGTTTATAGATGGGAATAGATCATATAACAAATATCTGCATTGTTATGGCACATTTGATGAAAGAAATATTTGGAAATATTCCATATTGTGCAAATGATGTTTGAATGAAATTCTTAATATCATATCCTGGTCAAATTATTTAATCTGTCTGTACATTCAATATAACCAGAAGAATATGTTTTGGCTCTGTGAGTGTAGAGATTATTTGAAGGATATTATTTTTGCACTTTTGTTATGTTTGACTAAAGCTGGGTACACGCATGAAAGATCTTTAAAAAAAATGACAGACAGAATCCCTCAGCCTCGGCCGACTCCCTATACTTTAAGTACAGTGAGGCAACTGCGGGCAAGGGAAATTTTGGGGCATTTCCATGCCCAAAACCATGCATTCACCGGCCTCGGGAATGCTCATAAATGCGCCAAACACACTAAAGATAAAAGGAGAATAACGGTGGTATTGTTCCTTTATTGTTAGTGTGTGTACCCATATGGCTACTATTATTCTTAATGCTTTTGGGAACCCAATGAAGATAATAGCTTGTTTTTGACACAACACAACAGACTGAAGATGCAGAAAATATTTTAAGTTACATGGGCATGGATGAGAACAATGAAAAGGCAACTTTTAAAAGTTGCATTTCAAGTTAATTAAGATTAACTGGAGCCAACATGGACACTCTATTTCTCCAGAAACTACAGTATTACTAACATATTGTTGGAGAAAATTTATTTTTGCCCTGAACAGTTTTTTTTTTAATGTTTTTCCACCTTCATCTTCTTACAATAATCTTTATAAGATGTTCTTTGCTGTTTCTCTTTTACCATGCTTTCCTGCTGATGGTTACACCTGCCTACCAGCTAAAACTTAATTCACCAGCTCCATAGACCTGGATGTGGATGAAATTACAAGGTGCAGAGGAGCACTGAAAGACAGACAGAAAGAGAAGCAGAATCAATGATCTGTTTGTCTATAAGGCTAGGCACACACTGGTCAATTACCACCTAATCTTTTTTAAAGGGCAACTGTGGTCTCAAAACAAGTTAGGGTTAAATGAAAGCCTGCAGTATTTCCTTTACATTGAGCCAACAATCACATCTCTGGCTGGAGCATGGTGAATGTTCAAACTTCCTGCTTCCAGTAGGTTGAATGACATCACTTGACCTCTGCTGGCCCTTTTCCCCTGGGGGAGAAGCATGCTCAGTTAAGACTTATTGCTGGGGAAATCAGGAAGTACCTGAGGAAAAAAGTGACAGTTGAGAAGGGGAGCCTATTAATGCAGGCAGAGGCTGGTCACATGACTACAAGCTGGTCACATGACTACAAGCTGGTCACATGGCTAAAAACAAGAAGAGTTCAACCAGGAAGTTACATTGCTGAACTTTTGCAGCAATAACTTCTCACAAATTTTATCTAGAGATGTGATTTAGGTTTTATTTTGAAGGTACTATGGAAGGTTTTTTATATGATTCTTACTAGTTTGGAAGAATTTGAGACCACAGTTATCCTTTAACAAAGGGTCTATTAAGAAATATAACTGCTCTGCAGTTTGTCAGTAGAAAAGGAAACCATAAAGCCCTAAAGCCAATATTGCAACATAATTACACAAGGTCTTCTGAAAATTACAGGCAAGTCTGATATTTTTTTGTTGAAAATCAAACTAAAAATTGGTTGTGTCAGTATTTACAGGTGATATTTTAGCCTGACTGTCCAAAATATCTCACTGGTTAGGTAGTCGGACTGAAATATAAACATGTGTACATAGCATATGGTATTAGCATTCTATATTCTAATAACAATAAACAAATAAGGTCCTCATCATATTAAGAATTACTTAATTTACAATTGACTTGAGTTCTCCTTTACAGTCACCATGGCAGACTAGTGTAATTGTATGGTCAATGATAGTGTGGCATGATATAGACAATGTGTGAGTGTCTCAGTCTCAGGGACTGAAATACTAGATATTCCCTTTTATCTTTTGCTCATTAAAAACACGCTCACATCTGGTTGTTTCTAAGGTTTAATGCACCTTGCCAATCACATGTGCAATGCCCCATAACATTTCTGTCTAGCACTAAATAAGCTTTACCTCTGTGGAAAAAGTTTTCAGCATCATGTACAAATTGGAAACCTTGTTATGCTGTTACCTGTAAATTTTGTTCTTTACAGCACAGTCAAGACCATAAATCTACTAAATCACAAGCTGGTGTTTATTAGTGAAATTAGTGTGTGGATTTGCACAGAGATAAATGCAATTATTGCCTCTTTAGAAAAACTGTTTTAAATGTTTCCGTGATGGTTGCTTATGCAAACTTAATTTCCCTTTCATGCCTGAATACACTGTTAATCTGCTGTAATTTGGAAGGAGACAAAAAAATTCAAAGCAATGAATATGGTAAAAAAAAACAGCAAGGTCAGTGGGAAATTGGCTATATTGCATTTACTAAATACAGGTGCAAAATATAGTAAATACAGGTGCTAATATTTTGATCAGCCATAAATTTGGCTTTACTGTATACAGTAATATTATTATGCTTTGGGATTTCAGGATTTAGTATAGAAGGATTGTGTAACTAGGCATCAAGTTTCTTAGGATGATTTATGCCCCTGCCTGTTATGGTGTCAGATCTATCATATTGCCACAAGACTGATGGCATTGAACACTAGCTGAAAATTGTGCTTTTGTTTGAGATACAGTGGGTAAAGTCACATATCAAGCACTTGCCACCTTTGACAATAAGAACTATGCAGTCGTGCTCTTCCCTGAAAAATGTCTTTTCTTTTTTTTTGCTTCTTTGTTTTTCTGACCTTTGCAAAGGTTAGAAAGATACTTTTTCCAGGATAATCCAACCAAGTTAACTAGTTAGGACCTTTCATACTAGGGTACCTTGATATGGTTGGAAAGCTTTTACTTTTATGATCCATACTTTTATGACAGTATAAAGGGCTTTGGAATGTGCATTGATTATAATAACATAGTAACATAGTAATTGAGGTTGAATAAAGACGTGCGACCATCAAGTCCAACTTTTTCACCCTCCTTTTTAACCCTACCTGTTATAATTTTCTATGTGGGTATCACTACAACATAAGTTAAAAAAACTGACTATAAACATGTATTAATTACCCGTTCCCAGCCTGCATAAACTGAAATAATTTCATGGTTTTTTAAAAAAAACTTAATGTATTCTTAGAGGATAACTAAACCTTTTCCCTTAAAGGACAATTATACTCAGCTTCCCTCCGCTCCTCTTCTTAGTTCATTAGCTTTTACCCAGGGTGAGGACCTGAACCGCTAAGTCCTCATCCCTGGGTTTGCGTAACCTACAGCAGAGTCTTAGAGCAACGCTGCTCTGGTAGGCTCCGCCCCCTCCTCCCCTTTGGCGATACGGCCAATAGGAAGGCACGCTCTGCAACAAGCGTGCCTTCCTATTGGCCTCGTCGCCGACGGGGAGTAGGTGGCGGACCCTACCAGAGCAGCGTTGCTCTAAGACTCTGCAGTAAGTTACGCGAACCCAGGGGTTCAGGTCCTCATCCTGGGTAAAAGCTAATAAACTAAGAAGAGGAGCGGAGGGAAGGTGAGTATAATTGTCATTTATTGTTGAAACATTTCTCCCCAGAACCCCTATACATTGTTAGATACAGTACTACTTAAGTGAGTTTATTTTGTAAGAAGGCTTCCATGTAGTCTTTAAAGAACATTGTGAGCATATGCACCTATCGGCTCACTAGTCACTGTCTCTATGCACATATTTTCTATACATATGCCTCTACACCAATATGTTATCCTGAAGTTTATTTTCCAGCCAGCATGCAAACAGTCCTAAAGACTATATATACATTGTGCCGTATGTAATAGAAAGAGGATTTTTTTATGTTAAAAAAAGGTGGCCTATAAAACATTCCATCTTTTTGTGAGAAGGGGGTCAGAACAGTCAGTCAAGTTGCTGACAGACACTCGAGGGTCCAGTGACTCTGCTGCATAAACGGCCAGTAATCCCTGTATCAATGGGACAGTTAAGGCTAGGCCACTCTACAATGGGGAAGCATTGCCTTATGTTTGCACTGTGATCTGCGCAATTTTCGAAGCACATGCTATTCACAAGAAAATGCTGATCACATGCAATCTGAAATGAATTGCAGTGCACTGCATGCAATGTGACCACCCACATTAGCATGCACTGTTCTGCATTCTCATGTGATAACGAATTGCGATTGTTAACTTGTGAGAAAACGTGCCATTGTGGCCTAGCCCTTATGGTGGCCAAAGACACTACTATCATCAGCCCATGTATGAACAAACAGACAAAAATTGTATGATATTTTTCCCTTTCGGGCCGACGATAGTAGATTGCATGTGATCTACTATCGACGATAGTAGATTGCATATGATCAGCATTTTTTTGCGAATCACGTGTGCTCTGATTATGCAAAATTGTGTGAATCGCAGAGCATACGGAAGTTAACACAGAAAATGGTGCAAAATGCTGACTTTTATACCCAGGGTGTTGGCATTGCTGTGGTTGGTGATTTTAGGTCACATGGCTGGATCATTTTAGAAAATTCAAAAATTTTCGAATTTCCGATTACTTTCAATTTCGTTAATTCACGAATTTTTTAAAATTATTGAAAATCCGAAAATTTGAGTTCCGCAAGATCCAAGAGTTCTGATAGTTCCATCAGATCCAATTCAGAACTGGGTTCTAGTCCAACCCAAACTTCATGTCCAGTAATGACAACAGCTATTTAATGTTCTTACATTTGAATGTGTTTAACTAACTGAAATGATTTGGGCCACAGTTTAACAGACAGTGTTTTATAAAAATTAAAAGCGACTAAATCCCTTTAATGTGATCCTTTGCAAATTTTGGTGATGCAAACACAATGCTTTAAAATTATCTTAAAGATGTGGTTGATACATGAAGATTTAATTTAATGAGTAAGGGCTTACTTATCCTTAGTTTCTTATTATAGTGTTTAGTGTCCCAAGGGTGTGGGGAACCCGGTCAAGGAATATGGCCATTTTTAAAAAATTGAAAGCTCGTGATGCAAAATGGCGTTGTCTGCTGTGATTATTTCTGTGCTCCACATAACATGGTTTGAGTCGGTCATTAATAGTTACATAGTTGTGGAGTCTGACCCAGGTTGAAGTTTCCACAATCTGCATAACACCTCAGAATGTTGATTTGGATGGGACTTGCTGAGATTCATTTGAGCTTTACTAGTTTTCATTGCTAGCAAGACCACTTCACTAGTTTAAGTAAACTGCACTTTACTAAACCACTCAAACATAAATTATACAAGGATTGCAGCAGCTTTGACCAAACACATTGTTTCAAGCAGAACATCATTGTATTGGATAGACTGTCAATATAGAGAGATATGAGGTTTTTAAGCTAAAGATGAATATTTAACTAAAAAAAGTAAAGTGTGAAATGTTAACTGCCTATTCTTTTAAAGTTCTGCTGAATATTAACTTTTAGAAAATGTAAGGCATTTAATATAATCAGTTTGTAACTGATGCTTTACTCCAGTAAACAACTGATGAAGGTTCCCCTGTTAACCTTTATATTTGTGAGCATTTCTGCAGCTGCAGATTGTTAATACATTTCTGTGTCTGTACAATTTAGAGAAGTGTGTGTGTTATTAAAAGTTAAAAGTTATTACTTATTGTTTAAAATGGTGCTAATTTTGCCCCAACCAATCAGATCTAAGCTTACAAATGTTAAATAAGATCTGATTGGTTGGGGCAAAATTAGCACCATTTTAAACGATAAGAACTTTTATTGAATCTCCCTGATAGTATAGTATTTAAGGTTGAATATAAGTACACATATGTCCATCTAGTCCAACCTGCTCAGTGATACCCACATTTCCTGCCTAACAGTTGATGCAGAGGAAGGGCTAGGCCACACTGCTGCATTTTTTTTCTGAGTTTGTGCTTGCGTTTTTTAAAAATCATGCGTTGAGTTTGCGCATTTTTAATCACATTTTTAATCGCAATCACATGCTATTCCTATTGAAGAAACCGTATGCGCAAACGCAATGATATCACACATGAAATCGCATGCATTTGCGTTGCAATGTGGCCATGCCTGAAGGGGAAAAAAAAACAGCAGGAAGGGTGACTCCAAGTGGCAATCGGAAATATCCCTGGATCAACATCGATACCAGAAACAAGCACCTTTTTTTTTTTTTTTTTTAGAAATTCATCCAGCTTTTTTTTTAAAACTATGCAATGGACCTGTTATCACCACCTCCAATTGAAGAAAGTTCCATAGTTTGACCGTTCTCAAAGTGAAAAACCCTTTCTGAACTTGAAGACTAAACTTGTTGTCTAATAGTTTTAAGGGATGACCTCTGACATGTTCTATCATTGAAAATTGCACCGGATACTTTATTGCATGTCTTGAGAAAGGACGTTAGTCCGAAACATGTAGCACACATGTTTCTTGAATTAAGTTTACTATTATTCCCAGTCTGTGCACTTCGTATGATACACTATTTTTTTTATTTGGAGTTGCATCTGGCTTGGAGGAGACCAGTAAGTGTAGCCTACTGGGATTTGGTGCTATAGGTATTGAGAGTCCCTACCTACTACATTAGTTTATTGTATGGTCTGTTAATTTATTTTTTACACAGTAATCATATCCCCTATGCAAACACATTCTCTCTGGTGTCCATTATTGTGATTTATCCTATCTGTCTTCATATTCAAACTCCCCCAGTACCCTTATTTTGTTGACCTCGTCTAAACCTTTTTCATTTCCAAGATTTCCTTTTTGTTCACAGAATTTCAAAACCACATATTCCAAATAAGGCCTTACCAATGCTTTGTAAAAAGGTGAGAATAATAACCCCCCCCCACCCCCTCCACTGAATCCATACCCCTCTTTATACAAAACAATATCTTGCTGGCTCTGGCTGTTGTCATCTAGCACTGCTTGTTACATTTAATGTTATCCACCAAAACTCCAGAATCAATTTCCATCAGAGGTTCACTTAACACAGAGCCATTTCTAGTATAAGCAGCACAAGTTATTTTAGGCCCAAAATGCATCACCTTACATTTATCAACATGTATTTTCAACTTAGCAGCCCAATGTGAAAATCTATCTAGATCTGCCTGCAAACATTGCACATCCTCTGTAGATTTTAATAGTTTGACAGATTAAATAGAAGTGGCCCCAACACAGAACCCTGTGGCATGCCATACTTGCAAATCAACATTAACAACTACTCTTTGCATCCGATCCATCAACATAGTAACATAGTAACATAGTAACATAGTAACATAGTAATTAAGGTTGAATAAAGACATACGTCCATCAAGTCCAACCTATTCACTTTTTTTTTTTTTTAACCCTACCTAACAGTTGATCCAGAGGAAGGCAAAAAACCCCAGCTAAAAATTCCTTCCTGACTCCAAACGGCAATCGGAAAGTATCCCTGGATCGACCAGATCTATATGCATTAATACCAGTAATTCTCAATATTCTTTAGTTTTAGAAACTTATCCAGGCCTTTTTTAAAGTTATTCAATAAACTTGCCATTACCACATCTGCTGGAAGACAGTTCCACAGTTTCACCGTTCTCACTGTAAAGAAACCTCTCCTAACCTGAAGATGAAACTTCTTTTCTTCCAACCTTAAAGGATGTCCACGTGTCCTCTGATATGACCTATTAGTGAACAATGCACCAGAGAGCTCATTGTATGGGCCATTAATATATTTGTACAAGGTTATCATGTCCCCACGCAACCGCCGCTTCTCCAATGTAAACAGCCCTAACTTGTCTAATCTGCCTGCATATTCAAGCCCCTTCATTCCCCTTATTAATTTAGTTGCCCTTCTCTGAACTGCCTCAATTTCCAAGAGGTCCCTTTTGTATATGGGATTCCAAAACTGCACCGCATATTCCAAATGAGGCCTTACCAGTGCCTTGTAAAGAGGGAGAATAATATTTTTCTCTCTTGAATCTATTCCCCTTTTTATACAAGACAATATCTTGCTAGCTCTAGCTGTTGCTACCTGGCATTGTTTGCTACAGCTAAGTCTGTTATCTACCAGAACCCCCAAATCTTTTTCCATTACAGATGAACTTAACACAGAGTTATTTATGGTGTAGATGGCACAGGGATTATTAAATCCCAAATGCATCACCTTACATTTATCTACATTGAATCTCATCTGCCATTCTGCTGCCCATTTTGATAATCTAGCTAGGTCTGCTTGCAGCACTTGCACATCATTGGAAGTTTCCAAAGCTCTGCATAATTTAGTGTCATCAGCAAACACAGAGACCTTGCTCTCAATGCCCCCTTCTAAGTCATTTATAAACAGATTAAACAGAAGCGGCCCCAGTACAGAACCCTGAGGCACGCCTCTTAGAACTTTAGCCCACATAGATGTAGCTCTATTAACCACCACTCTCTGTTTGCGGTCCAATAACCAGTTCTCTATCCATGAACAAAGGTTTTCTTCAAGGCCAACAGTCCTCAGTTTATACATTAGTCGCCTATGTGGCACAGTATCAAAAGCTTTTGCAAAATCCAAATATACCACATCCACTGCTGTGCCTGAGTCCAACTTCTTACTCACTTCTTCATAAAAACCAATTAAATTTGTCTGGCATGATCTATTTCTCATAAATCCATGCTGACAACTACTAATAAGATGATCTCTGGAGACAAAGTCAAGAATATGATCCCTTAACAAAGTTTCCATCACCTTCCCTACCACTGATGTTAGGCTTACAGGTCTATAGTTACCAGGCTGTGAACGACTACCTTTTTTGAATATTGGTATTACATTGGCTTTTTTCCAATCCAGCGGCACATCCCCAGACAAAAGCGAATCTGAAAATATGAGAAACAGTGGTCTAGCTAGAACTGAACTAAGCTCTTTTAAAATCCTAGGATGCAATCCATCTGGTCCTGGCGCTTTATTGATATTAACTTTGTCTAATTATTTCCGTACCATATCCTCCGTTATCCAATGTGAAAACTCTTAATTTCTTCCCTGCATATTGCTACAATCCCTACCGTAAGGACAAGGATTCTCAACAGTAAAAACTGATGTAAAAAAACGGTTTAGCAGATTAGCCTTTTCGGCATCCTCTACAACCACCTCAGCTCCATTATTTAATGGTCCCACATTCTCAGTCCTCATCTTTTTACCATTTATATACTTAAAAAACATTTTGGGCTTGGACTTGCTTTGTTCGGCAATCCGTATTTCATTTTCTATTTTAGCTAGTTTAATTGCTTTCTTGCACTCTTTATTACAGCTTTTGTACTCCCTATAAGCCTGTTCTGTGCCTTCTGTTTTCAAACTTTTAAAAGCCCTTTTCTTTTTTTCCATTTCCCTTTTTACCTGAGCATTAAGCCATGTAGGACTGGACCTAATTTTTTTACACTTGTTACCTAAAGGTACCGATTTGGAAATGTAATAGTTTAATATCCCTTTAAAAGTGGTCCACATCTGCTCAGTTTCTTTACCTAGAAACAGTTCCCCCCAGTCTATGAGCAGGAGCGATTCCTTTAAAAGAATAAAATTAGCTTTCCTAAAGTTAAAAGTTTTTGTTAACCCAGTGCACTTTAGTTTTTTGCAACCTATATTAAATGACACTATATCATGGTCACTATTCCCTAAGCTTCCCATTACCTTTATCTCCATAATGAGCTCAGGGTTATTAGATATCACCAGATCCAACAACGCATTCTGTCTAGTAGGAACTTCTACCATCTGTGAAAGAAAATGCTCATATAGAAAATTTAAGAACTTTATACCTTTAGAGGTGCTGGCAGTTCCCTTACTCCAATCTATGTCAGGGTAGTTAAAATCCCCCATGACCAGAACATGCCCCATACCAGCAGCCTTCGCCAACTGCATATGGAGATTCATTTCCACCTCTTCCTCGGCATTTGGCGGCTTATAACATACTCCAACAATTAATTTACCTACCTTCTTGCTTCCTGTACACAGTTCCACCCATAATGTTTCTGCCGTATCATTTGCTCCCCCATCTATTCCATCTTTTAAATTTGGCTTCAATTCCTGTTTAACATACATACATACTCCTCCTCCTTTCCTATTAACTTGGTCATGTCTAAATAAGGAGTATCCCTCAATATTTACTGTCCAGTCGTGTGAATCATTAAGCCATGATTCTGCTATACCAATTACATCATACCTTTCCTTTAATGCTATTATTTCAAGTTCGCCGGTTTTTCCAGCCAGACTCCTTGCATTTGTAAACATACATTTTAGATTATCAATTGATTTACTTCCATACATGGTCGTACATGCCTCCTTATCCTCTATGCTCCCCCCTCCCCCTTCTCCTCCCTCCGTTGTGTTACTAGCCCCAAGATCCCTAACTTCTCTATCTACCCCTGTGTAGTTAAACATTCCCTCCCCCCCATACCTAGTTTAAAATCTCCTCCAACCCCCTAGCCATCTTCTCCCCCAAAACAGCTGCACCATCACCATTGAGGTGCAATCCGTCTCTACTAAAGAGCCTGTATCCAACAGAAAAATCAGCCCAGTTCTCTAAAAACCCAAACCCCATCTCCTTACACCACCCTCTTAGCCACGCATTTATACTCCACGCATTTATAATCAACAAATTTTCTATCCATGTACAAATGTACCACCCAATCCCAACTCTGGTATGCCAGAGTCCAAATTCCTACTCACTTCCTCATAAAAGCCAAGCAAGTTAGTTTGACAAGACCTGTTCCTCATAAATCCATGCTGATTTACTACTTATAATATAGGTCAATCCTTAAAAAATGCTCTAAAATATGTTTCCCATATCAAACTTTCCAGTATCTTCCCCACCATTGAATTTAAGCTCACAGGTCTGTAATTACCAGACTGTGAATGACTATCTTTTTTGAATATTGGGATTATATAGGCTCCTGACATGAGGACTTACAAAAGGTGTAAGTAATGCATTTCTCAATAGTATGTATCGATACCTATTTGAATGGGAAAGTTGCAGGCTAGGATTTTTAAAACTTTTTTTCTTTTAACCATTTTTATAAAAAAGGAATTAATTGGATAAAGTCATACAGAGCATTTTGGTGCTACAGATGTACCTTTATCAGATGAGACATGAGTTTTGTCCTATATGATGAAGGATAAAAAAAATTAAGAAGTACTGTATATCTGTTGTATTCAATTAGATCAGCTGGACTTGAAATGTAGTTCTTGAAGACGTTTCGCTAGTCATCCGACTGGCTTTCTCAATTCAGAATGACTTGTACAAGAATCTGTGGCAATTATGTACCCTGGAAAATCCCAATTAGCATATCACAGCCAGGTGTTAAGGGTGTGATTAGATAGTGGCTAAGAGGTGTTATAGGAACGCCCAGAGTAAGGTGTTAAAACAGCATTGTACATGGCAGACAGTTGGTGTCGAACCCCCCCACCTCTATTTAGGCTTGGTTTCTTTATTTTCACATAAATGGCCTCCTTAACACCTCTCTTGAACCAGTCACGTTCCTTCGCCAGTATGTTAACATTACAATCTCCTTTATCCTTAAGATGCAGATACACGGCTGAGTCCTGACCCGAGGAATTGGCTCTTCTGTGCTGGGCCATACGTTGATGCAGTTGCTGTTTGGTCTCCCCCACATACAAATCAGAGCATTCTTCACTGCACTGCACTGCATATATGATGTCGCTTTTCTTGTGTTTTGGTATTGGGTCTTTCGGATGTACCAATTGCTGCCTCAGTGTGTTGTTCGGTTTAAAGCAGACAGGGATACGATGTTTTTTGAAAATTCTTCTTAATTTCTCGGAGACCCCTGCTACATATGGGATGACCATGTTCTTCCTCCTGTCTTGCTTTTCCCCTTCACTGTTGGTATTTGTGTTCTTTTCTTTCCTTCTACTTCTTTTGACAAAGGCCCAGTCTGGATATCCACAAGTTTTAAGGGCTCCTCTGAGATGTTTCATTTCTTTAGCCTTCGCCTCTGTGCTAGTGGGGATGTTCTCGGCTCTGTGTTGCAGGGTTCTGATGACCCCCAGCTTGTGATCTAAAGGGTGGTGGGAGTCAAACATCAAATACTGATCTGTGTGTGTTGGTTTTCTGTAAACCTCTACTTCCAGTTTACCATTTTCCTTAACTTCTACCAAGCAGTCCAAGAAAGCCAGTTTGTTGTTTTGTACCTCTTCCCTTGTGAATTTAATGTTTTGGTCCACCGCATTAATGTGTTCTGTGAAAGCTTGTACTTCCTTCTGGTGGATTTTAACCCAGGTGTCATCAACATATCTGAACCAGTGGCTGGGTGCTATGCCCTTAAAGGTATTAAGCGCCTGTGTTTCTACCTCCTCCATGTAAAGGTTGGCCACAATAGGTGAAACTGGAGATCCCATAGCACATCCATGTTTTTGCTTATAGAAATTATCCCTGTATTTGAAATAGGTGGTATTCAGGCACAAGTCCAACAAGGAACACACCTGTTCTGGGTTGAGATCAGTTCTGCTGGTAAGAGTGCTGTCTTGGCTCACCTCTTAGCCACTATCTAATCACACCCTTAACACCTGGCTGTGATATGCTAATTGGGATTTTCCAGGGTACATAATTGCCACAGATTCTTGTACAAGTCATTCTGAATTGAGAAAGCCAGTCGGATGACTAGCGAAACGTCTTCAAGAACTACATTTCAAGTCCAGCTGATCTAATTGAATACAACAGATATACCATGACCTGGATGAATGAGAACCTTCACAAGCGAAGTACTGTATAGTTTGGGAAAACCCTTTAATTTGCACTAACAATAGTTTTCTTAATAGATTAGCTTTTGGGAGCTTTCACCCATCTTCATATATTTGCTTTACATTGTCTGGCAATTTCCAAACTTTTACATAGTACAAGAACACATAATATTTCATGAAGGTTTGCTGTATCATCGAAACATTATATGTAAGTTTATTCAATAAACTACATCATTGCAGGTCTGGTGGGCATCTGTATTAAGTGCTGCAGATTTGTGATCAGTAACCATTGATTTATTGCATGCACCCAGCATATACACTTATATTATTGATATTTTCCATAAAGGCAAAAATTACATGGCAAGTATTGCTAATAACTGTAAAATTTGTCGAAAAGTTAGTAATATTAAAAAAAGGCCAATAAACCCATTACCACATAACACCCTTATACCATCTGCAATATGTAATGACAGACACACACATTTACCTGACCAACCTCCCACATTCAGTCATTTTGGGAGCATACACAGCCGTACAGCAAAGTCTCCCTTTAATTGAAGTAATGCGAGGCAATGGCGGCAGTAGTTTTGTCAGTATCTTGGAGGATGGTGTTTGACAAATACACCTCGGCATTGTTATGTGTGTTGTCACCTTAAATCTCACCCAGGTGAATTTTCTCAGTTTTGTAAATAACACACCATTTTAGTATTGCTAATGGCAAACTAGTTATATTATCAGGGCAACATGCCATGGGGATGTTTATGCAATAACCAGATTTCAAAGCCCCCAAAAATTCCTTAATGACAGCTCAGATTTAAAGCTTTTTATTTAATAATCTTGCACCAACATTTACTTTTTCTGTGATTTTTAGCACTGCGGAAAAGCGATTTTTGGTGAACATTCTGGCAAAAGACATAAAACGCAGTGAAAGACAAAAAATATTGTTTAATAATATAATGACAAAAAAAGCACAGGAAATTCACCTTTGCTACTTTATAAATATTCTTCCTAGAGAATAAATAAGGCTACTAGACCAAATTATAGCACAATCCTTTCTGAAAGGAATGGTAAATAATAACATTTCATAGCAACCTAATATCTTACATTAAAATTATGACCTAGAACACATTAACAAACAAATTGCTGGAAAGGAAAAGCCTTAAAGGAATTGTATCATTTAGTATTTCAATGCACACTTTATCAGTAGAATGTAATCACTAAGATGTTAGCACTAGCAACATATATTAGTAAAAGGTGATTTCAAACAAGACAAGATTAGGGGGGGCAGAAGCACAGATAGAGTTAGACATATAAATAGATTTAATATCCTAGGCTATAAAGACAATTTGTAATGAATAATAAGGGTGATTTAAAAGGTCCAGTTCAGCTAGTGCATTGATTTTAACATTCAAGTTTTAATTTTTCAGTGACTTAAAGGGGAACTGTGGTTTCCATACAGGTGTCATTTATTCAAAAAAGCACATTACCTTTAAATTACTCCAGGATCATGCTTCTAGCTGCAGTCTGTCCAAAATTGTATCAATACAAAATGGTGTTTTTTCCTGATAGCACTGTAAGCTGTGACATCCCCAGCACCACTGGTCTGCCCCCAAGTCTCAGGTTGGAGCATTCCCAGTGCCTGTGTACTTCTCAATGTTTTTAAAGCTAGCAACAAACCTGAAAATCAAATCTTTTCTCCCCAAAGTTGTTCATAGGTAGAGGGGGGGCGGGGCTTTTTACACACCTTATAAACTCAAGCAGGACCGTTTCTAGGCATAGGCGACCTAGGCTAAAAGTTAGGGCAACGTTCAAATGTGGAGGGCACCATTCACTTTTTTTCTTTTAAAAGATAGGGAACCTTATCAGCTATAGAGTAACAAGCTGTTACCAGTCTAGTTGCCTGCAACCTGTTTTTGCATACAATATAATCATCTTGGCTGAGCTTGGGTAGGTTCTCATTCATCCAGGTAATGGTATATATGTTGTATGCAGTTAGATCAACTGGACTTAAAGTTTATTTCTGGAAGATATTTTGCTAGCCATCCAACTGGCTTTCTCAAAGGTGTTAGGGACCTTCTGAATGTAGCAGAACGGATACAGTGTTTTTGAGAATTCTTCTTAACTAGCCAGTTAAGCCCGTTATAAAAAAAAAACTGGGCTCTAGAGCTAGACAGAGATTCTCTCTCTCCCATTCGTAGTCCACACACACCTATACGCCCGTACCTTCCTTTTTAGACCGCAAAATGTGTCTACAACCATTGAAAGTTCTTCTCACCCTTATCTCCTTGAAATCTCCATACCTTACACATCATTAATGTCACGTGAGCTTCTTCTCATTTACTTCCTCAAAAAGCTGATGAGCAGCCAAGTTCAACTTCTGCAAAACATGTGCCATATTACATGACAAATATTAAATATGATTATAATTTTAAAACGTGTTATCTGCTATATATTTTCAACTACATCAAGTTCTTTTAAAAAATATTTAAAGCAAGATGTATAACATCTAATATAATATTCATTTTGCAGGATTGACAAAGACCTAATAAAACTGTCTTTTTTCTGTTTTTTTCTTCTTTCTAAAGACATAAACAAATCTTAACAGGCTTTGATAATATATTTGTAGAATCTATTTTAATTAATTGATTCCTTGGGGTGTAATATTTTTTATGTGACTAAATCCCATCTGGTGCCCTAAATTTTACTGTAAGTACCGTTTTTTTAATGTTCTGCTGTGAGATTTTACAGATCAGGGAACTATATATTACATTTATGGCTGCAATAGCAAGAGATAGAGTACTAAATTACTATTTGTTTAAACAACATTAAAAAGTATGGCTTACAGCTCCATTCTGAAGTTATGTTTATCATTTTAAAGTCTTTTCCCCCCAATACATTTTGTACTGTGTGAAGGTATGATTCTCTCTTTATTTCTTTTTAAGACCAATATTAAGACTAATGTATTATTTTTATGGTATGGTAGCACAAACATGTCATTCTTTTTTGCAGTATGCAAAAAAAAATAAAATAAAAACAGACTGGTCCAAACTCCAACTCGGAACTGATAGTTTTAAAATTCTAAAAAAACTCTTGAATATTAATATTTTTTGGAATGCCAAACCTTTTGCGAATTTTCATTATAATTATCAAATATTTTGAGAATTTTTTCAGAGAAGTGATTCTCAAGTGATTCTGATTATGGGATGAATATTGAATATGCAGTCCCTTGAATCAGAATATTCAAAACTTATCAAATATTCAATACAGAATCTTAAAGGGCATGTCCATCCCCATAACTAAAATTTAACCACAAACTGTCCCACTGTGTAGTTGACACTCTGGGGGTTGTGGGGAATTATAGAACACATGGAAAGAAAGGAAAAAAAAGTTCATTTTCCCACTATAGATGCCCTTTAAGGTAGATACCCCCTCCCCACCCCCAAACGTCAAAATATTTCTTCAAAAAAATGCTTAGATTGATACTTACAGCCCCTTCTCTCCTGCTGCGTCTCCTTTGAAAGCAGCCGCGTCTGTGATTGGCTGTCTCTCAGTCCAGCCCCTGTTTGCAACTTCCTCCAAACAGGGAGCCAGGAAGAGATACCATGGCAGTGTATGGGCTGTAAGTATCGATCTAAACATTTTTTAAAGAAATATTTTGACGGTTTGGGGTGGGCAGGGGGTACCTACCTTATGCCCAAACATCATTTTCAGGGTGGACATGCCATTTAAAAATAGCTTGCTCATGTAGCTCGTTAGTTTTTTAAAATAAGTTTTGGTTATTTGTACATATTCCCCAAAGCATTTTCCAGGTCCCTGAGCCATTTACACTTATTTACTATTGCTATTTTTTATCTCCCATTGACTTCTATGGGAGATAAAAAATTCAGATTTTCGTAAATGCAATCTGGGTATGCAACTTCAACTTGGCTGTTTCAAATATCTTTAGTCCAAATATTCAATCTGTTCATGTAACAGTATGAACCACACTGCACCATGAACAGATTTGGGCTATTTTACAAAAGGGAAGTACACACCTTGCAACATAAACTAATTAGCATAGTGATTCTAAGAAATAATTACATTAGGCTGCATTTGATAACCGCATAGGTTTTTAAACCAAAATGTGATTTCTTAAGTATACCTTAACAAACCAACACATAGAACCATTCAGGGCTATTCATGTTGTATAAACTCTGTATGGCGATTTGAACATTTATTTTAAATAATTTTTTAAACTCTAAATTTAACCTGGTTTAATTGCCCTGAAGCAACCCAAATCTCACCAGGATAAGATATAATACTGAACCCATACCAGGTCGCCAATGCTACTAAATATAACAACACACACCAGTTAAACTGATAGAAAATAATAACACGTGAATTACTACATGAAGTGTGGCTACCCTCTATAATAGACAACTTCAACCCCCCCTTTATTTTTGTACCACCGAGCATGGAAATGTTAACATAATAAAAAATTCTTGGCTATGTAATATGTGTAAACAGGGAGATTCAATAAATGTTAAAAATGGTGCTAATTTTGCCCCAACCAATAAGGTCTTATTTAGCATTTGAAAAGCTAACATCTGATTGGTTGAGGCAAAATTAGCACTATTTTTTTACGATAAGAACTTTAATTGAATCTCCATGATAGCTTATTGTTTGAAATATGCATTGTTGACATATAATAGGATTAGCCAACATAGACAATAAATACATAAAAGCAACAATATGTCAATTATAATAATGTAACAAAATGCTTGTGAATATGCAACTATGACTATGTACAATATACCTATATTATGTATGATGTAATATATATGTTTGGCATCAATAAAACGAATAAAAAAAACAAAAAAACTCTAAATTTAAAATGTACAGATTTGTTAACTGTCCAAGCTGGAGCAGACAAGATATCCCCACTTAATTCTAAAATTAGGACATCTTAAGTTTCAAAGTTTGATGGTCCTATCTCTAAGCCCGTTATTTTACATACAGTGAAAAGCCTAAAGGCTAATTTCTTTTGATGATATATCATATTTGTGTTATTAGATATTTATTTAAGCTAGCAATACGGCATATGAAAGATCCATTACTTTTTTTTACAAGTTTATTTAGGAACGTTATGGGACTTGGTTGCTATATAATACTAGGTAAGGTATAGGTGAGATAAAAGCATCACCTCTGAATGTTAAGTGTGTTTATGTGAAGAGGCCTAGGCAGTGAGCAGTTACCACTGGGAATTCATTCAAGCATATCTTTTCAGTTGAAATTGTGAAGGGTCCAGGAAGATGTTTACAGCACTGTGAATGACACATAGGAGCATTTACCCTTGAATAAATCGTAAACCTGTCATATGCTACAGCTCAACAGTAAATGGCAGATGACCTGCTGACCTTAAAGTGGCAGCACTATTTGCAAAATATTAAAGATGAAACAGAACTGGTAAAAGGAACTATATTGTTATTTGATTTTCTCATCATAGTTCCCTGCAAAATTTATGAGAAAAAATATTCTAAAATCAATTGATTTTTGAAATTCTATGGGTTTTTTTTGGAAGGTATGTTTTACCATAAAAGCTTGAAATAAAAATGCATTTAACACTTTCACAACATAATCAGTATGAGTGCTGCAGACTGTTTATCTGATCTCAACGTATCTCTTTGTCTCATTGCAGAGAGGTAAAAAGAGTGAATATAATGCATCCTTTTTCCAGTTCATTTACCAAACCTCATTATGAAAGCAGCAGGCATCATTATCCGCTCTGGTGTGTTATGGTTGACTATATTGTGAGAACCTTTAACAACACCACCACAGAGCTAGATGGAAAATTAACTCCTTTGCTGCTCTAGAGAAGTTCACTGCATAGGAATGTTAATTCATAAGGGAAATAAAGCATAACAAACCCATATCACTTTTCCATAAAAACACTTTTCCTTAACATGTATGGTCATATCTATGGTACCAAGGTCATGTAGGTGTTTTAGCAAGGGTTTTGCAATGCTTCAGATATACAGGCTCAAATGTCTTTGCCCTAAGGGTGTCATAAAAGCCCCCAACCAATACTCTGACACCCAGATGGCTAATGCAAGTGAGCAATATTCACTGAAGCTCACAAATGCATGAATTTCTTCAAAACACAGATCCCCAAAGGCATGTGGTCATGAGATCCGTGTTATTTTAAGCGTACACTCTTGCTGCATTTGGGAAACGTGAAAGCATGTCTCACACAAGCTATAGATAATTCATATACATCCTTACAAACAGCATCAATAGATGACACTTAGCAGTATGAATTTTGAAACTAACAAGGTGTGTAAACACCAAGAAAATTGCAAAAATACAGGGACTTTTTATACGAATGAATCGAAACGCATTCAGGGAGATTCAATAAAAGTTCTTATTGTTAAAAATGGGGCTAATTTTGCCCCAACCAATCAGATCATATTTAACATTTGAAAGCTAGCATCTGATTGGTTGGGGCAAAATTAGCACCATTTTTAACGATAAGAACTTTTATTGAATCTCCCTCATTCTGTTGTATAAAGAAAAGTTTCACATACAACATATCTGTATGGTGTTTTGCAAATTAATCGATAGAACAATATAGTTTTAACTTACATTCGAATGTCTTTGTACAGTTCTATAAACAGTGCTGTGCAAACATTTTAGGCAGGTGTAAAAATGTGAGTAAGTTTTCCCAAATATAAATTCCAGTTGTTTATTCGTATCAATTTATAAAATGCTAAGTGAGCTAACAAAACAGATATCTAAATCCAATCAATATTTGTCTTCAAATCAGCATCAATTCTTATAGGTACACTGTCATAAAGTCAGGAATTTTGTAGGATTATACTCAGATGAATGAATATCCATTTATAACAGGGATTCATCGTTTTTCACACCTGCCTTAAAATTTTGCAGTATTCTATATATAAATTTATAAAAAAATGTAGTAGCTTGTTAGTTAGAAAAAATTATGTAAAAAAATATTCTTTTGTGTGAAAGCATTCAAAAAAGGATTCAAATACAAGTCATATGTTTAATGTAACTTTCACGCAAAAGTATATTTTTCAGTTATACTGTATTGATAAAAACAGGAATGAAATGACTTTTGTTTGTTTCCCAGATGTGGCACTGGGAGACATGAGAGGAAACATCCCAACTTTCTTTATCATAGCAGATTTCCTACCCCGGTTTTGGATGTATGCTCTTGAACTATTCTAACAGAGCAAAAAATACCCACAGGGGAATGGGCATTCTTTTCAAGTCTGCAATGATCTTGGAAACAATAATTAATATTTAACTGTTTTTACATAGGGAGTTGCCTAATGCAGCCTTTAAGCTAAAGCAAACATTTATACTTAAACTGCCTTAAATATTCATACAGGGCTTTCTCTTATGGATTAATGTTGTTGTTACTGTAAAGGTTACCTTTAAATTCTAGACCATGGTTTTTACTTTCTATGAGTATATGAGTAAATGTAGATTTGGAAGAGGGGGCTGTCCAAGTCCATGCTGGAGCCAGTAGCAATGTAGCTACACCAATGTATGTCACTACTCACAGCTTTTCCTTGCTTTTCCTTTTCCTTGCTTTTTGCTGCCCTGCATGATCAGACAAATTTTGCGGGCTTCTATTTGCTGTGTTTGTATAGTCTATATATTTGAAGTGTTTTTCATAGGTCTTCACTTCTGACTTCTTAAGGGGAATCTCTTTCTTAAATCTTGATGACTTTCCACTTTGTTTTACCATAATTTTAGTTTGTCCATCATTTTTTAAATTTGCTAACACTTCCATTTGACCAGTGCCTGGTCTTCAAGATTAGTTATTTTAAGCATCTAAGCTGTGATTACAGTTGATTCCAGAGCTACACAGAGTTCTCTAGTTACTTATGAAGGTGCTTTTCATATGCTTTTCCGAAAAAAGAGCAGTATTTTTTCATCCCAATGACCTTAATCTGCCAATTCAGCATTTTGTCTGTGTATAAATATATGCAACTGAAATACTGACTTCCTGTTAGCAGGACCCCTAGTAGAGACCATTATGGTTTTGCCCTTGACTCAGCGCCTTCAGTTGCTCAGTAGAGATCTGAGCATCTTTGACCCATCCAACAGCCAATCAGTAGAAATAACTGTTATGAACATTCCAAGGATGTGGTGCATTCTGGGAAGAAGAAGATTAGAACCTGAAATGTCAGCTCACCAATGTCAACAGCAGGGAACAGCAAAGGGTATAAGATCAACTGACTTTTCAAAATGGGAGAGAATATGTAGAATAACTAAGTATGCATTACACAAACTAACAATTTAACAAATATTGATAATTTCCACTGAATTGTCCCTTTAAGAAGTAGCTTAGTAGTTATAACTGCCCTGCCCCACATTAATCAAACCCGTTTATGCAAACGAATCATGTATGTATAACCACTGCAAAGTTTGATTCATTTAATATTTAAAATTGTTAAAACTCTAAAACATATTAATAGTTTTTTCAGTTTTTTTGAGTATTTTGTTAGCTTACATCATCATTCTTTAAAAAATAGTGAAGCACAAGAATAAAAAGGGAAGAAACCAGGCATTTCTGTTCAAGATAGCAAAGGTCTCATACACTTTATGGATCACTTACCTGTCTTTATTTGGAAACATCAGAGGTACTTTGATACAGCGAGTTGGTAGCCATTATAAAATATATTTCACTCCTCTTCCTTTTAAATTAAGGTGACATTATATGAAAAAATGACTTTGCCCCATCTTAATCTATAATTAAATACATGTAAGTAGCACTAACTCCGATTTGTGTTGCTGCATGCCTTCAATCCAGCACAAATTTTGTTTAAGAGCAGTATCCCCCCTGCCTCTTTTAACCACTCCCACTTCCATCCAACCTGACTTTTTTCCCACAAACCAAGCCTGCACACAGCATACAGCATTCCTACTGCCAAAATTCCATCTACAGTAAAACTACTCACAGAAGAATAGTTTTTGAGAGCAAGGAACTTGATTGACAGCTGAAATATAAGAAGTTTTAGATTGGATATCTAAAGAAGTAGGGGGCAGATCAACAAAAAAATACAGTGGTGGTTGGGAAGAATTATAGTTTCCAGTTATGGTCAATTTAAAATAACCTATTTTTCAGTATAGATGCTCTTTAAGATATTTTTATGTTAACTAAAAATAATATTTAATTTTTAAGCTTTAGGATACCAAACAGTTTAGTAAGTCCCAAAGGGCCTATTTATAAAGACACAGTAATGCTAAATATAGATAGTGCAGCTTCTTACAGCATTGGTAGTTTATGTTGCGGATGCAAACTAAGGCAGTTTTAGATTACAATTGCTATTTTACAGTACGCTTGTGAAGGTTCTCATTCATCCAGGTCATGGTATATCTGTTGTATTCAATTAGATCAACTGGACTTGAAATGTAGTTCTTGAAGACGTTTCACTAGTCATCCGACTGGCTTTCTCAATTCAGAATGACTTGTACAAGAATCTGTGGCAATTATGTACCCTGGAAAATCCCAATTAGCAATATCACGCCAGGTGTGGGTTTAAGGGCGTGATTAGATAGTGGCTAAGAGGTGATAGGAACGCCCAGAGTAGGTGTTAAAACAGCATTGTACATGGCAGACAGTTGGTGTCGAACCCCCCCACCTTGTTTGGACTTGTGCCTGAATACCACCTATTTCAAATACAGGGTAAGTTCTATAAGCAAAAACATGATGTGCTATGGGATCTCCAGTTTCACCTATTGGGGCCAACCTTTACATGGAGAGGTAAAAACACAGGCGCTTAATACCTTTAAGGGCATAGCACCCAGCCACGGTTCAGATATGTTGATGACACCTGGTGAAAATCCACCAGAAGGAAGTACAAGCTTTCACGAACACATTAATGCGGTGGACCAAAACATTAAATTCACAAGGGAAGAGGTACAAAACAACAAACTGGCTTTCTTGGACTGCTTGGTAGAAGTTAAGGAAAATGGTAAACTGGAAGTAGAGGTTTACGAAACCACACACACACGTACAGTATTTGATGTTTGACTCCACCCCACCCTTTAGATCACAAGCTGGGGGTCATCAGAACCCTGCAACACAGAGCCGAGAACATCCCCACTAGCACGAGGCGAAGCGAAAAGAAATGAAACATCTCAGGAGCCCTTAAAACTTGTTGGATATCCAGACTGGGCCTTTGTCAAAGAAATAGAAGGAAAGAAAGAACACGATTACCAACTGAAGGAAAAAGCAAGACAGGAGGAAGAACATGGTCATCCCATATGTAGCAGGGGTCTCCGAGAAATTAGAAGAATTTTCAAAAAACATCGTATCCCTGTCTGCTTTAAACAACAACACACTAGGCAGCAATTTGTACATCCGAAACCCAATACCAAACCACAAGAAAAGCGACATCATATATGCAGTGCAGTGCAGTGAAAAAATGCTCTGATTTGTATGTGGGGGAGACCAAACAGCAACTGCATCAACGTATGGCCCAGCACAGAAGAGCCAATTCCTCAGTCAGGACTCAGCCGTGTATCTGCATCTTAAGGATAAAGGACATACCTGAAGATTGTAATGTTAACATACTGGCGAGGAACGTGACTGGTTCAAGAGAGGTGTTAAGGAGGCCATTTATGTGAAAATAAAGAAACCAAGCCTAAATAGAGGTGGGGGGTTCGACACCAACTGTCTGCCATGTACAATGCTGTTTAAACACCTTACTCTGGGCGTTCCTATAACACCTCTTAGCCACTATCTAATCACACCCTTAACACCACCTGGCTGTGATATGCTAATTGGGATTTTCCAGGGTACATAATTGCCACAGATTCTTGTACAAGTCATTCTGAATTGAGAAAGCCAGTCGGATGACTAGCGAAACGTCTTCAAGAACTACATTTCAAGTCCAGTTGATCTAATTGAATACAACAGATATTTTACAGTACATTAGAGTTATTATGTCATACAATAACATTTTATTCAACTAATGGAAAATAACATGCAGCAGCAAAATTCTGAGATTCTGCAACATTTTGCAGTGCAGTCATTTTTCAGGTCATTTTTAAGACCTGAAAACCTCGGCTTATACTCGAGTATATACGGTATCTAGTTATGTTAATGTTGCTTATTTCTACCCCAAAATTAAAAACAAAAAACTCAATCAGGTGTCCACCCCCAAAACTGAAATTTAACCCCATACTGGCCCCACTCTGTAGTGTACAAAAATACCTTACATTCCAGCTCCTTATGGTTGCCATGCTGTGCCCCTCCAAAGTCCAGGAAAGTATAGTGTAGAAGGTCTGGGTGACTCATCCTATGCCTGTCTCAGCCTCAACCTCAACAAAGTCTGAGGCATGCGCAGGAGAGTCCTCCCCCCCTCCCTCTCCCTCCCTCCCATTTTCTTCTCCCTCCCCCTAGCGCAAAACCCCTTGGTGATATAATAGTTATTGGTCCCCCCAGCCCCAACCACCATAATAGAATTGTTAGAAAGTCCCCCGATAGTTACTTACCTTCCCTCTGAGCAGCCGGCTGCCTCTCAGTCAATCAGGGACGTGGCTGATGGTCCCGCCCCCCTGCTTGCATTTCCATGTGCGGCGGAGGATAGAGGGAAGGTAAGTAACTATCGGGGCACTTTCTAACAATTCTATTACGGCGGTTGGGGCTTGGGGAAAAATAACTATAATATATAAAAACTTCAAAAAAGGGGTGGACATGCCCTTTAAGATTTAAAGCTTAAAGGGAATGGGAACAAGGCAATTTTAACACAAACAAGGTGCTGTTGCTCTACTTAACAGAACCTGTAATTCAAATGACTTCTTTGTTAAGCCCAGATCTTTTAAATTGTATTTTTATGACAGGAGTTGCATTGTAACAAGATGATATGCCAAAGCAGCTTCAATGATCTGTGAATCAAGAACTGTGGGATACTCATAGAATATAAGTTTTGCTTTTAAATGTTTTTTCACTGGTTGGGGCGGGGCTTGGACACACGTTGATTTTCAACAATAATTTAAAAAAACTTAGGGGCCTACACCTGCACAGCAAGCTCGCGACCAACATACCACTGATGCCACGCAATTCACAAATCAGCCTCCACCATCTGATACGAGTGACAACTCAGATACAGAAGAAGCTCCAGTAGACATCAAACATTATCTTTATAATAAATGTTTCTTGGAAAACGCACTCTTTCAAGTTTTAGTTAATTTATTTGTGACATGCTGTAAACCAGCATGTCACAAAATAAATTAACTAAAACTTGAAAGAGTGCATTTTCAAAGAACATTATTATAAAGGTATATTGCTGCAGGTGGTGAGCAGAATTGGGAAAACAGCACCATCAAATAACGAATATAAACCAAGGAGTGTGGGGAACAACAAAATCAAACATTATCTCCACTCTCTGCCTACAAAATCCAACTTTGAGAAACTTTTAAAAGTCTCAGGACTTCGCAAGACCTACAAGAATAAAGCGGGCCACGTAACAGACCTAGAATCAAGGTACGAATCCCATGACTCCACACTCTCTCTCTCCCCATCCCTCTCTTTCCATTCTCTCTCCCCCTCTTCTCTTTCTCTGTCTGCTTTCACTCTCTCCTCCTCTCTTTCTCTCTCTCTCTCCATGTCTCTTTCTCTGTCTCTCTCCCTCCTCTCTCACTCTCTCTCTCTTCCTCTCTCTTCCCCCCTCCTGGAAACGGCATTGTGCTCTCTCACGTGGACGCAGTGGGAGTGAGGTCTCTCACTCCCACTGTGGAGTGCACGCATGGCAAGTAGGCTTGGCTTTTCAAACGGCGCTTGGACAGTGGGAGGAAGGTTGATGATGTGGCGCTCGAGCTTTTTCGTCCGTGAACCATGCATATCGACACCTCTCTTTTAGTATATAGTATATTTAATAACATCATAAGCAAACTGGAGGATCTGCCAATGCAGATAGACAGAGCTCTTAAACCCAGGAGTATTTATGATATCTCCCCCCGAGAGACGTTGTTTGTTGTATACATGGCTTTCGTACAAAAGACTTAATACTTACCAAAGTTTGAGAATGTACTGAACTGGACTTCAGATTTCTTTATTTCCTGATCTCTCAAGACGCACCCTTCAACAAAGACCTGAACTTAAATCACTCCTGATTGCACTAAGAGATGCTGAAATCCCATACAAATGGCTCTTTTGATATGCTTGTGAAGTTTCTCATTCTTCCAGGTCATGGTATATCTGTTGAATTCAGTTAGATCAACTGGACTAGTTCTTGAAGACGTTTCGCTAGTCATCCGACTGGCTTTCTCAATTCAGAATGACTACAAGAATCTGTGGCAATTATGTACCCTGGAAAGTCCCAATTAGCATATCTCTAACACCTGGCTGTGATATGCTAATTGGACTTTCCAGGGCACATAATTGCCAACAGATTCTTGTACAACTCATTCTGAATTGAGAAAGACAGTTGGATGACTAGCGAAACGTCATTAAGAACTAGACTAGACTAGAACAAAAACTTAAAGTCCAGTTTGATCTAACTGAATACAACAGATAAATGGCTCTTTTCTATTGCCCTCTAAGCAAAAAAAAACAAAAACAGTATGTCCACTGTCCTGAGAGACCCTGAGGGCCTACCAAACTTTCTTGCTAAAATGAGCCTCCCTCACATTGATTTATCAGACTGGGATTTACCAATTTTACCTCCTCCATTTATGGCACAGGAACATTGTCTTACTGTTTTGCCTGACCATCAACATTCAAAACAACAAATACCCAGAATTTAATACACACCGACATGATTAATGCCCCAACGTGAAGAGAACCCATAACCCAAATATCTTACTGTTATATTACTCCGTTTATAACTTTAACTTATAAATGTTTCTGAAATCTCACAATGTCTGTCGATGAATGGGACTTCAACCCCACAAGGAAATTCTTTTCTACTGAGGGAATGGTAGATATACTCCAAACATTGGGGATTTTCTGTTTCTATTTTACTTTACTTTACCATTGTTTTTCTGTATTTTTCTATGTTATATCACTATGTATGCTTATACAATACATTACTGTATGATATACTACAATGTTGCATATTTCCCCTCCTACCCTTAGTCTATCCTGCTCCCCATGCAACAATTTATTCCAAAGGAATCTGCTGTGTAATTTGTATATGTATGGCCAGCTTTACACAGAACACATTTCGACCTGACTGACCGATAATCCAGTTGACTGGATTAAAAGATTGTCAGTACTTTTTTCACTGTGACCAAATTAAACGAAAGTTCGGTAGGATTGGACATGCTGGTAAATTTCAAACAATAGTGTGGTCATCTTGGGAACATACAATTGATTGCACTCTGCAGTTTTCTGGCATAGGCAATTCTTCCCTCCCATTTGTATTTGTATGTTATCCATCCCCTTGGTTTTAAATGGGAGGGAAGAATTGATTATGCCAGATAATGAATCATATGCTGTAACAGTGTTTAGAGAGATAAATAAGCTTAAATAACGTACAATATACAATCAATTTAGGAGGAACCACCTTTCCAGATTTTATCTGCTGCCGAAATACGATCACGAGTTCCTGTTCATTACCATTTATTTTGCGATTGTATGTCAGTTGCAAAAGATCCGGAAAGCCGGTTCCCCCGAAATTGATTGTATGTCGTGGGTTGGTCTGCCAGATAAGCTAGAATGTATGAACACCTTAAGTAAGGCCTTATTGGGGAAAAAAAGAGAATCAATGATCTATTTGTTATTTGCTAACACAATCATATAATGACTTCATTATCATATATCCTTATATTATAGTGTTATAGTGCTTTAGTATCATGGCTTTTTTTGAAAAATTGGCCTTGTGAATACTATTTTTTATAAGACCTCAATATAGTTAAACAAAAAAAAATCCAATAATTTTTGCACTAGCAATGGTAGAGAAAGGCCCAGAATTCATTGAAAGGTAACAAAATTGCTGTCACCTTACTGTCTCCATTTACATTAAACCTTAGCTTAAAGGGTCACTATACTCAGCGAAACAACTTTACATTTTCTGAAACTACAATTTAAGTCAAGTAAAATGATGATATTCACATGTTTATCTGTGCTTGATTTATCACTAAATTATTAATGTTTAGTGAGTACTCCTAATTCCTCCACCCTCCCTTACTCACTGCCTTCTTGTAGTGTCTGCCCACTTATGTATTCTGCACAGCCTCACCATTGACACTGCTCTGCTTACACATTTCCCCCTCCCTCCCCCTGCTGTCTTTTCTCTGCTGATTCTCTTATGTTGCAGAAAGTGTGCTGGCGCAGGCAAAGAGGTCAAGCATGGGTTACATATTATAATTTCTGCTTCTGGAGTGACAGGTCTTCCCTGTAAATGCAGTGATTAAAATGATGATTTTCAAAATCTACTGCTCAGATTTAAAATCTGAAATGTTTTTTGGAGAAGTGGAATATTGCTGTATCTAAAGGTACTATTTTTGAAATTCGTTTTTAGAGTAAAGATACCCTTTAATAAAGAAAATTTAATGATGTCTTCCTCCAACCTTTTTTTTTTTTGGTTCCCACAAGAACAAAATTTCAAATGAATAAGAATCTTAATTAAGCAAAGACAGGGATGTTATTGTTGTTTAGTGAATGGATTTAAAGTACTAAAGAAAAACAACTACATCCGAATTATCATTTTATACAAAGGAATGGCTCCTTTCATTATGATAATAGGTATGAATGTAAGAACAGGATACAATGAAATATAGTGTGGTTAGCACGACCCTTAAGGATCTCATACAGCATACAGTATTAAAGAAAATGCAATTTTCCAATTACAGAAACAGAAAGAAAGCAACTTCTTCAATACCTTAGGCTAGGAACACACCAGCAGATCGTCCGTTTGTCTGGATCGGACAAACGATTGTACATGTCGGTTTGTACAATTTTGATTGATCGTGCGGTTCCCTATGGGACCGCAGGATCGATCATTCGCAAATTCGGCCGTAGCGAGCGTTCGGTCAGGACAAATAGTCCCTCCGTGAGTACCCAGCCTTACATTTCATGTTGTAGTTTAGCTTATACAAATGTCACTTTTGAAATCCAGACAATGTGATATTGAATAGTAAAGAAATGATAACATTGGGGTTTTATATGTCCAATATGCAGAAACTTGGGTTTAAAAAGAAAAAATATAAAAAGGAAGTTAAAGATGTTAAGAAAAATAAAAAAAATACAAATCCACACAGGAATTGATTTGATTTGTACATTTAATGTAAGTTAATGATTGCAAAAAACAGGAAAGTGCTAAAACACTACACCTGTTTTCCATTTACAGATGAACCATTATTTATTTATTTATTTTGCCTAATTAGGTATTTAAAGGGCAAATAAAACAAACAACATTTTGACTAAGGATCATTCATATGTGTCTCACCTCTCAATTTGCTTGGCTGTTGAGAAAAATTAGGGACATGTGCCTTATTTCCTAGCATTCCATTGCCACAATTTTAGCCAATAATCTTACAATCCACTATAGAAAAACATTTTAGAATCTTCACAAGGCTAGGAGGTTTTATGAGAAACTGCACATGCTTACACTGATTTTGAACAGGTAAAGGTGTACTGGAAAGCAAAAAAAAAAAGGGGCACTGATGGTCACCTAATCCAGGTATATCAATATATATATCAATATATAAATCAATGCTATTTACTGGAGTTAAATGATATTTACTGAAGTTGTAACTCATTACACATAAGAGGGCATTAGCCACTAAAGTTATTTTTAAATAGAATCTATAATTTCTGGAAACATGTTAGAAGTAGGGATGGTATCCGGGTCCGACTCGGACCTGGATCCGACACGGAACCCCTTGGTTCCAAAATCTGAATGATCCGTCTGAATCCAAATGTTCCGTCTGGGATTTTGGGGCGAATTTTCTGTTATTACCGAATGTTCAAGGCTATTTTCCAAAATAGCCTTGAACTTTCGATAATCCTCGAAAATACGATTGGAAACTCGAAAGTAGTCTCCGATCGTATTTTCGAGGATTATTGAACGTTCAAGTCTATTTCTGAAAGTTATCGAAAATAGCCCTGAACGTTCGATAATAATTGAAAATTTGTCCTGTTTTCAGATTTTCTGGATTTTCCCGAGATCCGGGAATCCGAAAACGGGACGAAACTGGTGAATTTCGGCCATCTCTAGTTAGAAGGCATGTACTATAGTTTCAACCAAAAAACGACATAAAGATCGTATGGGTTTGGAGGGTCCACTGATACCTGGGTCCACCAGGGATTTCCTGTTTCCCAGAAGTTCCTGTTGACCAGTCCCACCCTGTTTTTTCAGGAGGAGGATGGACAAAATAAACAGGACAGTACCATGGTCCCTTGAGTTAAAGTAATCCATGCTCATTATTGTAATGCTTTAAATAAATGATATGTTTATTTAAATATAATTTACTACTTGACTTTGCTTAAATAAAATGTGAACCAAATACTTGACAATATACTGTACACAGTTGAATTATTTTGATTATTATTTGAAGTTATTATGGTATTTTACTGCAAGGAAGGGTTAATTTTTTATACACATCCCATCTGGTACAAATTGCATTTAAGGATAAGGTTGACCACACTTTTACTATGGTTTCTCACAAACACCAAAATAAATGGTCCCAATGTAATATGGACATTTTTGTCCTTTGCATATTTTTACTTATAAAATCCCTTGGAATGACATTTAAAATTGGTTTATGCATGCTTCACTTGTAAAATCACATTGTTGATTTATCTGATAGTAATAAATTAAATTAAGCCTCAGTCAGTAATTGAATTGTTAAAAAAAAGTCCTGCTGAATGTGAATTCTATTATTCTGTATATAATATAGCCTGGGTGACTGAAAACCTTCTAGGGTACACTGTTTATAACCATTGTTCTATTGTTATAGTGGTAAACAGCCATTTACACCTTCAGTAGGTTCAATGTGATCTCAATGAAAATGAGATTTTTCTATATCTACTCTTCTAATTATAATTAGTCTCTATCTGTGCTCTATACTGAATATTAATCAGAGTAAATGAACAATACGCCGCATGCACACATTTTGAAGCCTAGACCAAATACATAGAAGACGAGTGGTGCATATAAATTAGGTACAGTATTTTTTTCCCCCTTGAAACGAGTCTTTGATCACTGTGGCTAAAATGGAAATTAACCTAGCTAATATTACAAGGCTGATTAGAGGACTCAGAGACTGACCTCTAGAGCAGTGATTAAACAAGAGCATGGTTAAGTGACAAGCATAAAGTAAGGCTGATGATGAGAATGCTCGCATGGTATGGGGAAATTGGAAAATAAATTCTTAGTGAAGAGAGAGGCAGAAAGTCTCTCCCTTGTTGATTGCTGTCCCATGACAGCTTAATTTGCTAATCAAATTTGATGACCCCTCATAATTTAGGTTGTGTGTAATCAAAATTTGCCATTTCTTCTTAGACCCCTTATAAATACAATCTTAATATATTTCAATTCATTTGAAACCACAAACTTCTTATTTCTTCTTTGATCTGATTTTAATTTTGTAAATTACAAAAAAGACTAAATCTGAACTACCATTCTTTTCATATTATTATTTTACGCTGTATATCTGTATGTTACCCACCTAACTAGATTGTAAGCTCTATGGGGCAGGGACTTCCTTTCTTCTTGTGGCAAAGCCCTAGCACTTCTATTTATATAATTTATATATTTATGTACTGAACTATCTACTGTATGTATTTGTTCCCCTTGTATACCTTAATGGTATTTTGCTACTGTACAGCGCTGCATCCCCAAGTGGCGCTTTATAAATAAACTATACATACATACATTGACAACTTTTTTTACATTTTTATGCAGCTTAGGCTTGGTACACATGAACAGATTATTTGTCCCAGCCAAGCGCTCGCTACGAGCGAGCGTTTGGATGGGACAAATGTCCATCGGTCATGGCAAATACCGCACAAGTTTGTGATCGATTGTGCGGTCCCATAGGGAACCCCACGATCGATCAGAATTTACCGACATGTCCAATCGTTCATTCAACCGATCCGGATGAATGAACGATCGAGGCCGCCCCACACCAGCAGATATATCTGCTGGTATGTACCCAGCCTTAATCCTAGTAAAGTCTCTTTTTTAATTTTAATTTAATTTATTGTTACCTTTCAAAACTCCTTTGCAGGTTGAAAAAAACAATGTTTTGGTTTAGGACAATCAGTCAAATACTTTTAGGAAGAGGATGCTCTTAAATAGTCAGAAAACCTTTGGTGTTTAAATCTGATACTGCACTTTTGTGACAATCAATAAGGTCTACTTAATGTCTACTGTTACAGAATCAATACAATCCAAATATATATATATTTTACATTTTACAATTTTTTTTTACAAAAAGCAAAACCTTGAAATGCATTGTTTCCTTTTTATCAAATTGTTTATATTAGTGCATGCATAAGCAAGTATTTATGGTCACATCTGTCTAAATAGTGCATCTCAGTGATATCATATGTTTAGGTATAAAAATATGGAAGAGGGGCTTATTACCTCACCAATATAACTTCATGGAGTCTGCAACATAATTAACAAAGTTACTTTTAGTTGCTAGTGTAACAGGGACCAGTCATTTATGCCAGTCATTTGTTACTTGTAGTTGTAAGGCTTGATAAAGTATATTAAAGGGTATGCAGGCACATAGAGTGCAAAGGGACCTGTTAGAGAAGTCAGTGCTGGAGCACAATTGTGGGTGTTCCCTGCTTGCTCTGGACTGTTTAATTGAAGAACTGGGGGTACAGTTAGACATAGGAGCATATTTATAAAGGTTTGTTAACTTTTCGCTGCCTATTTTCCCACCGTTTTTGGCAAAATCGCTAATAACGTGATTTCTAAAAGGCGAAAAGTTAACGCGATGAAAGTTAACAAGGCAGAAAACCACCTTGCATCAGTTACCGCTCGCTTCTGTTTAAAAAGCGGAGGTAACTGCTCTCTGGCTTAACATCACCCATTTCATTTCACCAGAAAGGGCGGAGGTGTACGGCCAGCCCGCCGCTGGTGGTCGCAACCCCCGCCCAAAAGGCAGGGGCATACGGCCACCCACCCTCTCCAACCACGGCGACGATCACCCACTCACGACCCTTTCCACAGCCCTCCACCCTGTACACTTGCGGGAGTAGGTGGGAGGGGCCTGGGGGGTTGAGGGACCCTCCAGCGGGCGCACTGACAAGTGCCTTTTGGTGCTTAGGGGTCCCACAGCTCGAACCCCCCCCGGCCCTACCAGGGCCCTTGCGGCACTTTCAAGTGCCCTTGCCGCCCGACGTGGGCCCTTTGGGGCTAAGGGCGTCCCGCAGCTTGAACCGGGACCCCCTTTGGCTCTTATTTCTTCTGAAGAGGGTGCTATTTTGACACCGAAACGTGAACGTGAATAAACACGTGGTGTGCGCTCATGATTTGTTATCATATGGATTCTTTCTTCCTCCGGTGCCACCAACTCCACTGATGCCACCAACGCCGAGCATTACCCCTGTGGCCGCCAGGGGTACCTCTGCCGCTGGTGGCCTCAACGAGGTCGATGTTACTGGAGCCTTGATCCAAAGTTCTTTTTTCTTCACAGTTAGCGACACTAGCACCGCAGAAGTTGCCGATTTGAGGCGAGCTCACTGGAACCGCCGGCTTCAACAGAGCTGATGTTGCTAGTCTCTATTTTCTTCTGCCATCTACTGCAATGACTTCTGAGCTCTGTGGAGATTGCAGCTCTTTATATAGGTTTGCAGAAAGTCCTAATGCGATACTGATTGGTACATTTTTCAATGCTTGGTATCACATGGTTATACAGGGCCCAATCATATTTCAAAGCCGCAAGGGCACCCCCTAAGTCCCAAATGGCACTTGTCAGTTCCCCTGCTGGAGGATACCTCCACCCCCCCGTGGGCCCCTCCCTGCGAACATATGGGGCAGGGGGCTGGGAGAGGCTGCTGGAAGGGTCATGCGGTGGGTGGTCGCCACCCGGGGGGGCAGGGCAGGGTGGGAGTACGCCCACACGTACACCCTTTATAAATATGCCCCATAGTCTTATTTATATAGTGCATATTAAAAAAAACTGCTAAAATGAAAAGTACCTGGGTCAGGAATGTAAGATCATAGTTTTTACTTCCAAATAGTTTTTTGTAAGGAGGGCCACACAAAGTAAACTGCTTCTACAAAACATCCTCGTAGCTTCAGCACAATCTTTAATACAGGAATACCCAGGACACTAGCCTGGCAGATGAAAACTGTATGTGCGAAAATGGCAACTTTAATATCACATTTTAATAACGGCCTTTATTCTGATACAGTGCTATTTTAGATTTATTTTAATGTCTCAATATCTACTTCAGCAGCTTAGCTGCTCACTTAATTCACACTTATTTTGTTTTTTGCCTAGATGGTTTCTAAACAAAAGTTAATTTCCTCACTTGGTTATGAAAACATCTAATGTTAGTGAAATAGAGCTTTATAATTATTGAATCCAAATTACACATCCACCCATATGGAAGAGTCTACAAACTTGCTTTGAGTAGCTCTAGTTACTAGGATTGCACAGCAATGTAAAATAAATTAATTTAACATAGATCTGTGCATAATACTTGTATTGATAAAATTCTACAATATGTATTGTAGAATCTTGGCTCTCAAGATCTCAAAACACCCTAAAGAACAGGTATAAAACCAGACACCAGCTTTTGAGGATGGAGAAAATTGCCACCGCTTAATTAAATAAATATTTAAAATAACTTTATTTTAAAAATGCAGTATTTCTTTTTCAAAAACTTATTTTTAAAACTCGTAAATTCTCATAAATGAGGCCAGCCCAGCTTAATGAGCTGCCCCTAACTGTGAAGTGACACTGCCTCTCAGAGCACAGTGCCAAACAATCTGTTACCTACCTACCTCCACGCCACGAACGTTAGATAACGATCAACCGTTCATGGACAAAAGACGCTTGACCAGGCATTTTTCAATCAGCGTCTGCAGCCCAAGACAAAATATCTCAACACCTATCTCTGAAAGGTGGACCCATCTGGGCGATAAAGGCCAGAACCTCCATCCTCTAATCGATGTGCCTATAAGTGCAAACATCATTGACGTCTGAAAACTTAAAAAGCATGGTTGATTTTTTTCCTGCATTTTTCTAATGATTGTAGGTCATCAACCTGCAACCAGACTAGCCTAGTAACCACCTCGGACCAACCAAAAATAATATCTGGAAAAGAAAATTGCAACTGATCTAGGTCCCCACGACAATTCTTGATTAATTCAACTGTTTTAACCTTTCCTATGTCATTCCCTCCCAAGTGAATGACAATAATAGCGGGTTTTTCCCAACATAAGAATGTCCCAAAATCCAAACCTTGTCTTGTGGGAGACCTGCAAAACAGAATTTTACAGCAAATCAGCCAAAGCAGGCCGGATGTAAGATTTATACCTGCCCCGCTCCCACCGACCTAACTCTTTAATGCGCTGAACTGAAAGGCCCAAAACGTGCGTTTGGGTTGCTGCCCCTATATGAAAAGAATGGAAATTGTAGTCTGATGGTTTAAAACCTATACTCTCAATCGCAAACTGCAAAACTCTCCGGAGCTGAAATCTGGACAAAAAGGATCCATCCTGGTGCGTTAAGAATGGACCTGCCCCCGAGCCCCTTACATACTTAAATTCCTTGAATGCCTTGATTGGACACAGCCTCTCACATGGAGATGCTTCTATCGAGATCATCTTTCCCTTACCTACCTGGTCTGTCTTTAATTTTGCTATTAAGACTGGGAACACACCAGGCAATTTTTTTTGGCCGATCGACCGATTCACGGCACTTTCGGTCGAAAGTATTGGCTGGTGTGGGGCGGGCGGCCGCGACCGTCCTCAATCGTCCATTCGTCCTGATCGGACGAATGGACGATCAGATGATCGGACATGTCGGAAAATCATGTTCGATCATGTGGTTCCCTGTGGAGCCGCACGGTCAATCGTTCGCAAATTCGGCCACGCCGGAATTTGCCGCGACCAAAGCACATTTGTCTCGACCGGGGACAAATTTTCCCTCCATGTGTACCCAGCCTAAGACTCTCAATTTATCACCTGACAAGCACACATCGGAAAATAGCAATCCCCCAGGTGATCTCCTAGAACCACTGACTAGTTCAGTAATTCTTAAAGCTAAAATGAACATAAGTAGGAATGCCACTTTAAACAATAAAACCTTGTATGGCGAGGAACACACTTTTTCTAGTGCCCCAATAACTTGCCATAGGATTTTGAAGGTAACTGTTTTTTTTGAATTCGCGGAGGGTTTACTCCTCTCCAAACCTTTTAACATCTGCAAAACTATAAGTAGTTTAGTATAATCTCTATGACCATAGACTCTAGAAAAGAAAGATATGCCGGCTAGGGTTTTTTTAATGCTTGCTGTCGCCAGACCACTATCAGCACATTGGAACACAAATAATGCAATAATAGACAAGTCCTCGGAGTCAATGTTGAAGACCGCTTTAAACTATATCCATTTTTTCCAGCTTGCTAGGTATGACTGCCAAGTTTTATCAGAAACTGACTGCTTAAGCAGCTCAGTTATTCAAACTGAATAGCATCCCAAAGCTCTGGTGGGATCTTTTCCCCTTGCTCTTCTGTGTGGACTGACAGGCTCTGGAAGCGTTGGAGCTGTAAACTGGAAAGCGCATCAGCCGTCAAGTTAATGTAACCTGGCAAACGCCTAGATTTTAACTAAATGTTGAAATGGAGAGAGTTTAAGATTATTTGCCTAATCACTTGTGCTACTAGTGGCGACCTAGCTGACAATGAATTCAAGACCGACACCACTCCTAGGTTATCGCAGTTTGCTAAAGCCTTTCCCTAGATTGAGATGGCAAAGTGAATAGGGATCATTTCCAACAGCAGTTGGAAGTTCTTGATGGATTCCAATCCATGCCAGTAAGCTGGCCATGGGACCGAAAACAACTTGCACTGAAAACAACACCCGCAGCCAAAGGATGCAGAAGCGTCCGTGAAAAACTGAATGGTGTCATTCTCCACAAAATCCTCCTGCCATCTCGTATTGCCTTTATGTAATCCCAGAAAGGAGTGCCACACTCTTAAGTCCTCCTTTATCTCCTTTGTTATCCTAATATACTTGTTGTTATTGGAGACCCCTACTAAGCATTGACACAGGCTACGCGTAAATGCGCGACCCGTGGGGATTATTCCAGTGGCGAAATTCAGTTGGCCATGGAGAGACTGAATTTTTTTTGCCCTAGTAATAGCCTGTTGTACTAGCAATTTTAGCTGTTGTAATTTATCATCTGGAAGCTGAAATTCCATTCTGGCCGAATCGATAAAGATCCCCAATAATTGCAATTGATTGACTGGCCTGGGAAATGCCAGGAGTCTGTGACTTTAAATAATTTTCTAAACACTGCTTAAGTCCTGAAAAAGTGGAGGTTAAATTATTACCTGTTGACTCAGTGTTCACGCTGCTTCCACTAACCAGGCTTGTTCCCATAGGATTAGCTGCCACAGATCTGCCTGACCCAGAAGTATCCAGTAGAGAAGGGCCTTGAACTGCTAGAGCTGCCATATGCCTAACAGAAGGTAAAGGGACTGCTGTTGCAGATTCCACCTGGACTCCTGCCAGGTTCCCTGATGACAAGGCTACTCCTCCGGCCCTCTTTGTGACACCAACCTTCTCCTCCCCTGGCTCAGGAAATACAGCTGGCCATGCGGAATCCAGGATCCCAGGTTATTTACCTGCTCTCTTTCTTGCCGAGCCCCTGGTCTTGCTTATAGCCCTGCCTGGACCCTTTATCCTGCGGGCCTTCATAACCACTGCGCGCCTCGGTGACTTGTGAGGGGAAGCTTTCGCTGCGACCACTTCGGATTCATCAAATCCCCGCTTCTTTCGGCTGCCTGGTAAGCCGACATTACAGATTCCGCTGTTCTCTCCCTCCTTGACACGCGAAGCCACTCCATAATCTCCGGGGGTACCTCTGACATACTTACAAGGCTGTTGAAGCTTCCTCAAAGACAGCTCCCGGTGTCTCCCACAGAACTGCTCTCTCTTTCTCTCTCCAGCTCCCGCCAAGAACTTCAAGCTCGCTCCAGCCAATCAGCATCCAAGTAGGCGTGACTCATCACTAGGCTCTGTTACTGGGTAAGTTCCACAAGCTGGCGTCCCTTAACAAACATGGTTGCCCACAGTCCCATGTTCCGGGATGGTAAAGGCATCCCCTCTCCATTCTTACATAAGCAGTAACGACTTTCCCTGCCTACTCACCTAGACCAGACATTGACACACATATTGGGATGCAATTTGTTTACAGAAACTAGAATGCTTTCTGCATTTACAAGATAGAATCCAAATGTCTTTAAAAACAATATCTGTTGACAGGAACTTAAAGCTGATTTATTGCCACTGAGCAAGTAATGAAAAAATAAAAGGCTATCATCCATTTAGCAATGTCAGCGACAATGTCAGCCAGCTACAACACGTAACAACTTCGTCTTTTTAGTTATAATTAAAAAAGAATTCCAATGCAGGAGAACAGATTAATAGCCTGATAATAAAATTTTAAATAAAAGTATTATGTGAGGATATCCATCATGTTTCAATGAAACCTCCCTGTAATAGGGACATTTTAATTAGCTTCATCTTTCAGTGCTTTCATTCTGAATAAATGACAGAGGTAAAGTGCCAATATTCCCAGCTAGCATGCTGGTCCACTTTTAAATATTTTTCCAATGCATGAATGCAACATGTGGCAAGAACTTGCAAACATGAGATTCATTGCTGCTGTGTATTTAATACACTGATTATTGGTTCCGGAGTGAAGATCATACAATATAGTAGGACCGTATCTAATCCCTCTTCTTGGACAGAGGTGTTAAATTCTCATGATCTTTAATATACACTTTTTTTAATTAACATTTTCTGACCTGTTGATTTAAATAAAGTCCCAATGTTACATATGTTGATAAACTGTAATATACAAACAATTGCAGAAGTTCTAATAGTAATAGGATTTTCTACCCTACCGGAATAGAGAATTTCTTATGGTAAAAGTTCACTTTTGTATATAGTTGCCCTTCGAAATTGAAAAAAAGGCATAGGGGTATTCAATAAAAGTTCTTATCGTTTAAAATGGTGTTTATTTTGCCCCAACCAATCAGATGTTTCAAATGTTACATAATTTCTGATTGGTTGGGGCAAAATTAGCACCATTTTAAACGATTAGAACTTTTATTGAATAACCCTGATAGATATTTATGGCTAGATATGACAATTAGGGATTAGTTTCCATTAGGGATGGCCGGTTCACGGATCCGAACCCAGATCCGCCGCGGATTTATCCCGTTCGCGAATGGCGGATTTTTCCGGATTTTCTGCCTTCCGAACTTCCGTTTCGCGGATTTTTCGAAAATACGGGAAAACATGTAATTTCGAAAATTTTCTAAAATACAAGGATTTCTCTTAATTCCTTACATACGTATTTTCGAAAATATTCGAAATTACGAGGATTACTTGTATTTTCGAGGGACAAATAGAAAAACTGAACGAAAATACATGAAAACTCGTAATTTCGAAAATTCTCGAAAATACGTGAAAACTCGTAATTTCGAAAATACGAAAAATCTCGTTATTTTAAGGGTATTTTTAATTTTAACGGGTCCGCTCGCGGATTTCCGAATTTTTTGAATTTTTCGAAAATTCGCGGATCCTCGAGCGGACCGGATTTTGCGAAGTTTGGACATCGCTAGTTTCCATGTATTTCCTTCAGATAAATTGTAATACACAGGGACAAAAGAATTTATGAATTGTGCCTGAACCTTTAGCTAAGAAAAGGAAGTTACTGTAGAATCACAAATAGGAAAAAAGAGCACTATGGAAAGAAAACACATTTATGACTTATTTCTCTTATATGTTTGTTTTAAATGATGCTACTTTTTTATTCTAAACAAAGTAGTCAAAGACCAAAGGGAGACAGTGTTAGAATCTAGTCAGTGATTTCTGAAGTGGTCATTAGTGACGCTCTCTATTGGAAAACTTCCATTTACTAACATCAAGTAAAACTTGTGAGATGCCTTTGAAAAATGAAGCCATTAAGCATATTTAACGCACAAGCTTTAGAACCAGGCTTCATAGGGTTGTCTGAAATGCAGTCTATTTACTAGATTTTCAGCACTGATCACAAATACCGTATCTAACTTTTTCATTTTATTTTCTGAGCTGCAGCTGTTTCAGTGCAAGCAGCTGCCCATTGGATCCTCTCAGTATTTGCCCTCCCTTTGACTGAATTCTTTGTAATGGAAATGTAGCAAGGGATAAGAGTATGTTGGTGTACAATCTTTCACCTCTCTCAGCATGTAGTATGTGTTGCACACAGCTGTCATGGAAATGACAAGCTTGATACAGCAGGATAATTGGGTACTTGAAGAAGATTCATAAGGCTCTATACTTCAGAGTTTCCTGTTATGCCATGGGACATAAAAAAGAAGGAAGTATAGGGAAAGCTAAGGAATCTTTTAATGGTGAAGAATTATCTTGTTAAATGGAAATAATAGAACTTTCTTATATTGAATAGATCTGACAGGTGGCTAAAAATAGCTAAAAAAATAAAGATAAAATAGAAAGACAGACAGTTTGATAGATAGGCTTTGTTGGTGTGATAGTGCTGTGTATTTTATTCCAGATTCCCATATAGCACTGAATATATTCCATAGCATTTACTACTAGTTTTCTGCTTACACCAAGCCTTGTCTCTAAGAGCTTATCATATTGCACTTTCAGCTTAGTAGGTAACCCAGGGTAGACTAACCCATGATTAGAGATGTACTGTGGTTTTTATTAGAACCCAGCTTCAAATTGAATCTGAGGGTTTCGAAGTCCCGACGAAACTTTTGGAACTCCCGAATTTCATGGAACCCAGATTTTTAGAATTAGAAGTAAATGATTTTTAGAAAAGCGAATATAGAAAGTAGACGATTTTCGAAAATCTAAAGTAGACGATTTTTGAAAATTGAAAGTAGACATTTTTCGAAAATAGACGATTTTCGAAAATCAAAAATCAAAAGTAGACGATTTTCGAAAATTGAAACTCGAGTTTTGGAACTTTCAAAATTTTAAAAACAGTTTTGAACATCTCTACCCATGATCAGTGCTAAAAAGAGTCCCCAGAATACATGTTTGTGAGGTATATTGTAAATTAATTACTCTTGTCTCAGTTGACATTATTAATTAGGTTCATTATTTATCCAGGTACTGTATTGTGCAAATAAACTGCCTGCATATTGTTACCATAGTGAATCCATATAATATAATATATATATATAAAATATATATCCCTTATATTATATAAATAAATTTATATTTTTACGGAGATTGCATTGAGTTTTTAGGAGCAACCAATTAGGTAGGGGTATATAACACTATTACACATAAGAAAGGTCTATATGTATGTGTGAAATTATCACTATTGAATCAAAATCACCATAAGAAATAACACTACAAAGTATAGTACTACTACCTACTACTGAATTATAAAACAAGTGATATACAATTAATAAATTATACTTACTTTACTGGACACCCCTAAGTTTGAATGGGAAACTCAAAATTTTAGGTTAAGCCACACCTCTAGGATTTCTACAGGGTCTCTATGAGTAAGTGCAATTGGAACACTAAAAGGAAGTGGAATTAGAACACTAAAAGGAGGAAGTGGAAATTTACTAACACCCAATGAGGTTCTTCCACTGTTAGCAAATCAAAAAATTCTTTAGGCACTGTACATAACAAGACAGGAAGTGTAAGGAAGTTCCTGTATTACACCCAATTATGTACTTTTTGTAAAACATGTGACAGTCTTAGCAAATTAAAATAATTCTTCAGACTCTCACATTTACTCCTCTCTCCATAGAAATTAATGAGGCAATCCAGTTTCTGTTTGATAGACAGGAAGTGGACATAAAGAAGAAACTTACTGCTAACAGAGAATGCTGGGAGTTGTAGTTTTCAAACATGTGCATATTCAAACCCTTGGGTAGGAATCGCTAAAGCGTGGGCTTTTAATGTCTGTAAGTCAGTAAAAGGGCTTTATTCCAGGATGTATGAAAAATAAAATTTCCAGCATTCTGCGCAGCCAGGGAATGCTGGGAGTTGTAGTTTTTAAACATGTGAAAAGTTCAACACCTATGCTCTATATCATTACACTTTATTGCATCTTAATACATTCATTAGCCAATGGACATAAAGTAGAAACTTGCTGCCAACAGAGAATGCTGGGAGATGTAGTTTTCAAACATGTGCATACTCAAATCCTTGGGTAGGAACTGCTAAAGCATGGGCTTTTATTCAGTAAAAGGGCTTTATTCCAGGATGTATGAAAAATAATTTTCCAGCATTCTGTGTAGCCAGGGAATGCTGGGAGTTGTAGTTTTTAAACATGTGAAAAGTTCAACACCTATGCTCTATATCATTACACTGTATTGAATCTTAGTACATTCATTAGCCAATGGACATAAGTAGGAAACTTACTGCTAACAGAGAATGCTGGGAGTTGTAGTTTTCAAACATGTGCATATTCAAACCCTTGGGTAGGAATCGCTAAAGCATGGGCTTTTAATGTCTGTAAGTCAGTAAAAGGGCTTTATTCCAGGATGTATAAAAACAAAATTTTCCAGCATTCTGTGCAGCCAGGACTTAAGGTGGCCATACATATATGCGATTTTACTTACCCAACCAAGCACTCCTGCGATATTAGATCTATTCTGCCGGAACCGATTTTCCCATTCTTCTATGCCACCGACAGGCGATTCTGGCAGGATCGGTCTAATGTCGTGGGAGTGCTCGGTCGGGAAAGTATAATCATATATATGTATGGGCTGCTTTTCATTGCCTGAGTCTGTTCTCAGACCTGTAGGTTTATTCCACATAGACCCTCTATATTCTAGCTGGCAGCTAGTATAGGTAAAGGAGGATATAAGTGTGTGTTTGTTCATTTAATATGATGCTATTTCTTGGGTTTTTTTCAGGACCTTTAGACTAATTATAAATATATTAAAGTGAAACTTAAAACTGTAGGGATGTTTAAAGAGATTTTCTAGAGTTCCACAAATCTTAAAGTTATTCTCTGGAGCTTTTCACCTATAATCATTTTTTAGATAACTTTGTTTCTTCAGAATACTTACTGCTAAGGTTGCTTTATGTGTTCTAAACTAGCTGCACCATGCTCTTATCTAATTTTGTATATGTCCTTTATAAATCATGAATGTTTAGGGTATACAGTATGTATAACAACATTCATAGGACTTTCTCAAGGTTATGCTAAAGTTAAAGTAAACAGATATATAGATAAAATAACAGAATAGAAGAAATCCAATTGGTTTAAAATACAAGATGGTAAATAATAACAGAGGAACAATATTTATTCTGTGCAATAGTTTATTGTGCTGGAGTAGTATGGGTTTGGGTATCTGACAACAATCCATTTGAGTACGTCAGTATAATCTCCCTGGTACGCATGGCAGGCTGTGAAGTAATAGAAAATTGATTTTTGTTTGTGTGTGCGGAATAGATGCCACTTTTTATAGGACTCCAAGGCTCCATATAAGCAGCATGGCAGTCACTGGAACATTATTTAAACACAAAGCACATTTAATTCCTGCTTTCTAAAAGAAAAAAAAAAAAAAGAAATTGTATTTTTGTTAAAATGATACCAATAAATTTGATTTGCTAGTGGTAAATTGAAATTTCTGCTATAATGACTTCTATGGTTAATAAATCTGGTGAAAGAATCTCTTCAGAGACAAACAACAGCTCAGTATAGTCTAGCAACCCTAATAATGTGCAAAGAAAGCTGCAGAACAAACACTGATATTGTGTTTGGTGACAATTATCACCAAACTAGTTTGAGTTTCGTTCCGTTTTCAAATTTTAAAAATGTTCGGATATCTCGAAAGTTCGAAAATTCGAGTTTCGATTTTTGAAAATCGTCTACTTTAGATTTTCGATAAAAATCTAAAATTCGAAAAAATCAGGGTTCTGTGAAATTCGGGAGTTCAGAAAGTTTCGTCGGGCCTTCAAAACCCTCAGATTCGATTCGAAACTAGCTTCTATTAGAAACCACATTACATCTCTAATCTAAAGTATTACAGTCCTAAAATGGAGGTTTACTGATTTATTCCTCCAGCTGTTGTTAAAGCAAAACCATATAAATGCCCAATCAGATTGTGTCAGAGGTTTCACCTCTCTTAGAACCTCTCAATCAAGGAAATTCACCCAGAGCCACACTTGCTCTGGACAAATCTCCAGTAGCAGTTTTACCAGAGGCTGCACTGTTCTTGGAGAATCTCACTCACATGTAAGAATTTAATGCCAGCATGTAAGTATTTAACATGCAGCCTCTGTTAAATATGCTTGTGGTTGCTTGCTCAAGTGTCTCTTCTGATGCTCATGCAGCTGCTGCAAACTACAGGTTAATAGGTTTGCAAATAAATAGGTTAGCGCAAATTTAACCCCTTAAAAGTGCACTGCAACTCAGCAGCAGAAAAATCCCCCAGAATATATTTATTGACTCCAACATGAATGGCTAATGGGAACTGGTCAAGGCAGGGAGGTTCACCCATTTAACATTTTGTTTCTTTAAAATGAAATTGGCTTTCAGTGCTGCCCTTCAAGGTGTACTGTCAGTGTTGCTACATAGGGTCTACACTGAAGATGGTGGGCTTCTTTTTGTTGGTGTTAGGCTCAATGGCTCAATCAGAACACTATATAATGATATGCCTGGCTGGGTTAAATCTACAGTATTAAAAAGCTGCATCAACTGCAAAACACATATCCTGGGAAAGGCTTCATAAGAAAGATGTGCAAACCCTATTTTAGACTGGTTACATTTAACTTATTTTTATAGGTTAATTAAATTTGCATTGTGTCTAGTAATTTTAATTTTTCTTTCCTCTCTGGATATATTTACATTTTACCACTGCATCAAGGTCACAATCCTTTAAAGAAAAAGGAATAGTGCTCTCAGTTATGTCCTGCCACTAGATTCTCATAGCTGAGGACAAGGTTACTGATTCATTTTGAATTGCTTAGTTGGCACATTAAAAAAAAAAAACTGGCCAGCTGTAACTGGTATAAAATGCTGCTGATGTAAACACTGACAAGAAAAAGAGTTGGATTAGGACTGAATTGGGTCTTGGACTAAGCTATTTTTTCTTCTCTGCATTGCTATCTATAGGTTTTTCTTTACAAACATGCAATTTGAGTTTTTAAGCACAAATCAAAAACACATGGGCCATATTATAGCTCTGGCAACAGTAACTGGGCCAACTGAAGTTTTCTGGGCTTTTGGAAGAAGCTTTGGTTGCAATCTGTAAATCTGACAGCACAAAGAATAGCAAAAGAAAAAGATAATAATGCGGTCACATTACAGAACAAATTAGACAGAAATTTGTAAAATGTTTACAAAATAAGGAAAAATTGCTTTATCAGTACTGAGTTTAAAACATGAAGGCATATGTAATGTATATATATCAGTGTAATTCTTGCTTTTTGTTCTGTTAATTTAAAGCTACTTTGACATATTGATCTAAATAAAGTTTCATTTGTTATGAATGTATATGCAGCTGCAAGTAAGGTTTGGGATCCTGATTTATCCTCTTAAAATCAACCTCAACATGAAGAAGTCATTTAAAATTGTTCTCTGCACTGTCTGAATCCTTTTGATCTCATAAATTATTAAAAATGATACTTATCATTGGAAATGAATGGCCTAAGGTGAAGTTCTGCTTATTTATTTCTTTCCGAGTATAATTTAGGGATAATGTATCCTCAGCTATATATCATAAGTATATTATAAGTTACTTCGGTTGCTCCAAGGCTTTATCAGGGAGAGCAGATCTGAAATTCTGATATCGTTTCAAAGGTCGGTAGAATAGGTATTTCAGTTAACAGTTACACATGGTGAATAATAGCCCTTATGATAAAATGGTTAAATTAAAAATAAACTGGTTTTAGATTTGTAAAGGTCACAAAATCCTATGAAGTATGAATACGACTGCAGTATGTGAACAGATTAAATAAACTCACTGATCACTTTTTAGGAACCTTTTCACTAATTCACTAAATCCCTTTGCCTTCAAAAACTCTTCAATATATTCATGGCATGGATTCCACAAGAGAACAATTCACTTTTCCACAATATTTAGTTACGTGCAAATTTGCAGTGTAAATTGCTTTAGAACTTGAAGAACTTGAAGCACTTATAACTCTCAATCTTCCTACTGTATCTTAAATAAATAAAAAAACAGGAAAAAATTGCAACACAATCAAGGTTATTCAATAAAAGTTCTTATTTTTTAAAATGGTGCTAATTTTTCCCCAACCAATTAGATGTTAGCATTCAAATGTTACATAAGTTCTGATTGGTTGGGGCAAAATTAGCACCATTTTAAATGATAAGAACTTTTATTGAATCTTCCTGATTGACTTTTTAATTAAAGAAGAATGGTAGTTTCCAAACAAGGAAGCTTTAAGTAAAACACTGTCCTCTATCTTCTCTAAATCCAGTCAGTCAAAAGTTATTGTGCTGACAAGGTTAAAGTTGGATGAGCAACAACATCAGCATTGCTTAGGAATGCTCCAGGTGTATGTCTGTTTATTGTAGGTTTACTGGTATAACAAACATGAATTCCTGCATGATTGGTAGCATAATACACTTTAGCAGTTCCCTTCTCTTCACTGTACCATGGTTTTATATAAAGAAAAAGAAACATTAAAATCTTAAATCTACCATAGTCTAATGTTTACAAAATCTGAATGTAAAAAGGTGTTTTTTCAGGCATCTGTGTTTATTGCTCTGACAGAGCGGGTAGGAAAGTGATGACATACAGTCTGCTTTTAAATCAAACCAGTCTTCCTACAAGACAGGTGCCAAGCTTGTAACATGAAACATTAACCTTTTTAGCATTATGACTTCTGACTGTCTACAAAAGAGGGGAACAAGAGCAGGTTTTAAAGGAAAGACTGCAAGCTTTAATTTAACCATACATTGTTTGTAAACCAGAGTTCTTCTTTACATAATCCAGTTCTGCATTTCATTTATTCACATATATAATTTTATAAATATTATATATTTTTATTTTTAGATTATTATCGGATTTTTTTGAAATTCTAAAAACGGAATTGAATTCGCTGGTTTCAAATATATCTTGTTTTAAGGTTAAAAATAGAAGTTAAGTATTCAAATGTGCTCACTTGGAACTTGTGGTCCGCACTCCTTGATCCTCGGATTAAAGACTCGGTCATCTGGCTTTAAAACTCTGATCTTTATTCAAAGTTGAATTAAAAGTATAATAAAACAGACAAAACGCCTGATGCGTTTCGAGCGTGCTTACCCGCTCTTACTCATAGGCTCAATTACATCACTTCCGTATGGGCTATTTGTAGAAAATTGTAACACACTGCCCTCTTGAGATGAAACTGTTGCAGCAAATTAGCTACATAATTATACAATTACTGACAAAGTGTCCACAACGCCCAATTCGGTAACACTGTAAAAACTGTGTTTGTTACATAGAAACCACATTATATAGGTTAAAACAATCTCAACAAATCTCTGTTACTATTGAATGCTATAATTTTGTCTCAAATAAATGGAAGCTAGAATATGACAAACTTTCTTAACCTCAAATTATTTACATCACTTGAAAGAACTGACACATAGATAGGTTCTATTAGATAAGACATAACAAAATAGGGCAGACAAAATAAAATATTATACTAGATCCATGTTTTCTTATTGTATGACTACCCCATATAACAATTAATATCGCATATTGAGTTAAGTCCCTCCGGTGTTCTGGATTTCAAATAAAAAATCCACATTACTTAATTAGGTTTAACAGCTGTTTAACCCTATCTTTATTTCTACTGTCTTTTTGGTATCCACTGGATCGCTTGGAGCCCTAATCTGGTGACCTGACCTCCATTACAGCTCCAAAAATGTCTTGCCACGGGACTTTTATTGTTATTCAGTTTAATATCCCTATTATGCTCCCAGATTCTATCCTTTAATTTTCGTGAGGTGCTACCCACATATTGTATATCACATGTTAAACAGGTAAGTAAATAGACTACGTGTGTCTTATTACAATTAATGTAATATTTATTTGTATATATTTTTCCTGTAATTGTACAGGACCCTTAATAAGGTGTGTGCAAGTCATACATATGTTACTCCCACACATGTAAGTACCTTTTGTGCTTAATCATTCCTGAGTTTGTGTTCTATTCTCTTTAACCTCACTTGGAGATAAACGGTCTCCCAAATTTCTTGCTCTCTTAGGTATTCATTGGAAACCCTCTGCCAGGGCCTCTCTTAATCCTTTGTCCTCATATAAAATGGGAATATATTTCCTCACAATTTTCGTTATTTGTTGATACTGCAGACTAAATTTCGTTATAATTTGGTTTTCTTACTTCTGCTTGATTTCATTTTTCAGAACCTTTTTTCTTTACTTTTAGTTTTTGTTGTTTATAATTTATGCTCTTATCTGCACTTTGTTCTCTTTCCACTTTCTTTTGGGTTTTATTGAGGCGATGCATATCATACCCTCTTGCTTCTAATCTTTTAGTTAAATCTGTGGCTGCCAATTCATAGTCCTCTACTTTAGAACAATTTCTTTTGAGTCTCGTGTACTGGCCATACGATTTTACACATGCTTTCGGGTGACATGAATTCGCTCTTGAGATAGTATTCTTAGCTTGTGGTTTCCTGTATGCCTTGGTGTACAGTCGATTCCCTTGTCCATAAATAGTTATGTCCAGAAAATCAACTGAACTCCCACCAAAGGACCATGTAAAGGTCAGATTGAAATTGTTGCTGTTTAAGTCTTGTATTATCTGTCTGAAACTTTCTTCTGACCCTGACCATATCCACAGCAGATCGTCTGTATATCTGCTGTGAAGACGTATGTGGGGAGGGGTGGAGGCGAACACCTGGTGTTGGTGAAGGCATGTTTCCTCCCACCACCCCATATACAAATTGGTGTAGGTGGGAGAAAATTTTGCCACCATTGCCGCCCCACATACTTGTACATAATACATATTCCTCTCTTTGAAGTAGTTATGTTCTAACAAGTATTTCAATACTTCTAAAATGTAGTTTTTCCATTCTTCCGAATATACACTGTAACTATTGAGGTGGTATTGTATGGCTTGTAATCCTTTCTCGTGTGGAATATTAGAGTACAATGCTGAGACATCCACTGTGACTAAATTATCTGATGGAAACCAGGTTTGACTGTTCACTAATTTAATGGTGTCTGGTGTATCTATATCTGATATATTTAATTAGATCAACTGGACTTGAAGTTTAGTTTAGTTCAAGTCCAGTTGATCTAATTGAATATATCAGATATAAAATGACCTGGATGAATGAGAACCTTCACAAGCATGTCTGATGTATCCTTTAGATATGAATGAAGTCTTTTAATGAAGGGCTGGAGAACCATATCCAGAAGATTTGACATTCCCTCGTTAATTGACCCCATACCTGACACTATAGGTCTGCCTTTAATATCCTGATCCATCTTATGTGTTTTAGGAACGTGGTAAAAAATGGGAGCAACAGGATTGTCCGGTAATAATCTTTTTCCCATGTTGTCACTAAGAAAGCCTAAAGCTAATCCCTCTTGTATGAGATTACTAAGAATCCATCTACATTTGTCTGTGGGATCTGATGATATGGCTCTATAAGTAGTTGTCTATCTGTTTCTTTGAAATACATATTTTTATCTTGTAATACCACTGAGCCTCCTTTGTCCACTTTCCTTATGATTATTTTTTCATCTTTTCGTAGAGATGTAAGTGCTTTCTGTTTTTTCTTAGTCAAATTGGTCCAAACCTTATGTTTATCACTTCTGCTATCTTTTTTTTGCGCTTTATTTGATTCCTGATACAAGGCTGATAAATCCTGCTCCACCATATTTTGGAACCTATCTACACAATTGCTTCTCAGGTGTACTGGGTAAAAGGTTGATACATTACACTTATCATTTATCTTCTAAAGTAAGGGGGTTAATGCCTAGATAATTGGGACCTGGACCTCTTACCGTATTTTGTTGATTTCATATAATATTTCTAGGTCATTAGTCACTTCCTGATCTTTACTAGTATCCATATTACATGTACCAGTATCCATTGCTGTTCTTACTCGCCCTATTTCTTCCCTAGCTTGCGCCTCCATTTTTTTAGTGGATATTCCGCACCCTTCTTCCTTTTTTTCTATTCCTTTAGCCCATTTTTTTAAGACCAATTTTCATACAAATTTATTGACATCTACAATGGTGTTCAGTAAATGAAAAGTTTCTGTTGGACTTAAAGACAGACCTAAATTTAACATCTTATGTTCTGCAGGGGTCAATGTCCTAGATTATAGATTCAGTACATTGTTCTCTGTTTGCTCCTGCTTCTTAGGCCATACCTCTGTGTATTGTCTGCTTCCTTGTCCTCATCGAATCCGTCTGAGTCTCTCATATTTACCTCTCTTGATCTCCTTTGATATGGTGTACTGCTTATTTTGGGATTTTGTGTGTACACTTCCTCCGGATTCTCTCCCTGTTTTCGATAACAACCTTTGTACTGTCTCTTTTGTTGAAAATTTGCTTCTTCCACTTTTTCCCGTCTCCTTTGGTTCCTGCTTGATGTTTCATCCTGGGAGGTATTCTCAGAATCACTAGAGGGGAAACAAATAGACACAGCAGAGGAACTGTACGAATCATATCATAAAAATAGAAGTACTGAATGTTACCAAAGCTTTTTAAATCATAGAAACCAGTACTGCATTTATAAATTAAACTGTATTTATATATTTAACTGTATTTATATATTTAACTGTAGTAGACAGGTATTAGATTTAAACTGCTTCAAGTTTAAGTGTTAACAATTATCCTTATTGGAAACGACATATGCTTTCTTGGGTAAATCCCAAAAGCTATTAGTCATTGTTAAAATCTTAAATGTGGTATTAAATTGCAAGCGCAGGATGCATGGTTGTGTTTTGCTTAACCTGCACATCTGGCGCTAATATGGAGTTAAAGTCAAACCAAGTTGCACTAACCGATTAGGTAACCGTGAGTTTAATTCCATTAAACTGCCCAATGGGTCTGGGTAAATAAGCCACAATGTAGTAATGTCAATATTTAGGGCCCCCTCCCTGAGGCAGGGTGAACACATTACATAGCGGCACCCTGCAGGGTGGCAGCATTTTTCCCCTGTCATCATGTTCCATGATTTTTTCATGTGCCTGGGGGGACCAAAAATGCCATTTGTAAAAACCACATATTTTCAGAATGCAGCCATGACTCCCCCTCTCTTCTGACTGGCAATTCATTTCATCAAAATCAATGTTTGTCAGCCCTGCAGATGAAAAATTTAGGTTGAGCTTCATTTACCAGTCAGTGTGGGCAGCATTTGGAATTTTTTTAGGTGCCAAAAAATCTAGAGATGGCCCTGTCAATATTTTTTCAAAAAAGAGAGGGAGGTTCCAGCAAGAACACATTTTACTGATTTAAAGCATAGAAGCTGCTGATTAAAGGGCATGTCCACCCCCAAACTAAAATTACCTTACCTTACATCTCTACTCCTTTGGTTCTCCTGTAGTGCTTGTCCAAAGTCCAGGAAACTGAATGGTAGTTGGGGTTTTCCTGTGTGAAAGGTTTACATAGTGATAAGCACAGAGGAACCCTTTCCCCTTCATCCGAATCCATCTTCTGCAGCCGTTGCACCAAGCATTAAATCATTTTAGTATATGATAGCTCCCTCCTGCGCAACCCTAACCGCCATGTTATTTCTTCAAAAAAGCAATTAGAACGGTACTTACAGACCTCTCCATTGACGGCAGTCACATCTGTTGTTGGCTAAGTTCTGGTAAGCAGGGAGCTGGAACACGGTGACGTGGGCTGCAAGTACCGTTCTGATTGCTTTTTTAAAGAAATGACATGGCGGGTCAGTGGGGAACTATCATATATTAAATAATGATTTTTTAGAAATTTAGCACTTGCTGTAATTTCTAAAGATACACCAGTGAGAAGTGAAAAGTTTTAGTTTCTTTAGTGTTAATTTCATGTTTTAAAAGATTTCTTGTATTTCTCTGAAAGTGTAAACTTTGAAGTGTTCATGCAAATATTACTAAATGATTTTACATACAATTAGAATGTTTCATTAAAAAAATATTATAAAGGGTAACTAAAGTCTCCAGACAACATCCCAATAGACAGAGCACAAACACAAAGATAGGCACAAGCTGTGTATCCCCTCTTTCTTAGCTGGGCATTTATGAAATTAACCTGTGAGTACTAGGGGGTCAGCTCCCATAATCCACCTCTTTGTTGGTGGAAGTCTGAGTGAACACTTCACATGACCTCTAGTGCAAAGAAGATCAAAACAAGGAAGCTGTAGCCTTTCCCCTAAAACCTGACAGCAAATCATTTAACTGCACAGAGACCTGCATCTGTAAGTCATAGATCAATGCTTCAGCAGATTCTACCTCTCAGACACAAAGCAGATATAGCAGTCAATATTGAGTGCAATATGTATAGGCAGTCTACTGGTGTCCAGGTAGAATGGCACATTTATTGGTACATACTTACTTCCTATAATTATTGCACTTGATGTTGGATGTGGACCGCATGGTGGGAATCTGGAATGAGGTGTTGAGGACCGGATACGGATGAGATGGATTGTGAGGCTTCTGGTACTAACTCACATTCTTTTAGAGATTTAGCAGTGTTGAAAATACAGTGTTGCAATTAAACAGTGATAATCTCTGTTTCCCCACACATTCCTTTGCTTTTTATACAAAAAATAATAATATACAGTTTATTTCCTATCAAGCACTGAGCATTTGAACCTGTGACTTCATGGGCTGTGTGTTTTTAAAATATTTAAAACTGCTGAGCCACCACAGCATATGCAAAGAATATGGGTACATTCAGAAATTGTACATTTTACAATGAACAGAATTAAAAAGTAAAAATGACAGTAAAAGCAGCTGACTATTTTGTATTGCTGGAAAGCTGTGAGCAATGCACGATAGCTAGACAAACTGCAGGGTAACAGCTTTCCGAATCTTATCAGACAGTTCCATATTGGTGTGGGGACAACCTGATAGAAAATACTGTGCATAGAGACAGTAAATACTGGGGTCAGGGAGCTTGGCAATAGGTGCACATACTCTCAAGACTAAATAGGGTGTGAGTTGTACTGGCAACAACATGGAAACCTTCTTAGTTTTAGAACTTTTTCTCAAATGTAAATGCTACTTACTAGAGAAGTGTAGGTTTTGTGTGGAGAAAAGCTTTCACAACAGGATTTTTAAAAAGTTCTCCTTTAAATCTAGCATATTAGTTGCCTTATTAAAACCTACACTGTATATTTCAGTATGTATAAATGCATCTTTAAAACATCTTTAGTATAATTTGATGGACAAATTATATTTTTAATACATTTTTAATTTATGATACTGTCTATCTTACAGGCAATGCTTTCATATTTGAAGTTCTGTATGATTTGACTTTACCTCAAAGAGCATTAAAATTCTATAGCATCCAAATAAACATGTGCTATAAGCTAAAAAAGAGAAACTTCTCAGAAAGTGCAGAGACAGGAAAAGTATTTGGGGTCATGGTCGTTCTGAATAAAATTGGGTCAAGTCAGTTTGCATTGTCTCCCCGAAAGAATTAGCTAACAACTACAGTGTGAGGGCTTAAATTCTATTGCATAAAAAATATATTTCGGTAAGCCTGCTCCAGCCCTCCGAAGAGCTTCCTCCCCATCTTCTCAACTTCCAAACATAGTCATGACACATGACGCAGCCAACAATTGCCTGTTGTTTCCCAAGCATGCCCACGCATGCCAACCCACACTTAGTGAGAATGCCAAGCTCATACATCTTTTGACAGGGCATGAATTGTAATTATGCCTGAGAAGTGCTCCCATAGTTCCTCTACTGCATTTCTCTGTTAAGCACCATATAATGTATCAAACTGTCACTTCCAATGCGTGGTCTGTACTAGACTCTATAAAAAGAATACAACACAGAGAGATTATTTCAATACATTTAAACTGCTGGAGGTGACTTTGTTGCGTGGCATCTATGACTTTTCTCTGGAATTCTACTTCCTATTCATGTATCTTTTTCTTCATGATATTTTGAAAAAGTATCTCATTGTTGTTATTGTATCTGAGTTTAGCTTGAATGGCTGAGTTGAATTACCATGAAGGAAAATAGGCAAGGAAAATGTTGCTAGCATCAGAGATTTATTTTTCTTTAGTGCTAAAAACTATGCAGGAATCAGTGTGTATAGTATTTTTAAACAGCTTGTAAATCAGATATTGATGCATTATTTAGATTACAATATAAAGTATATCAAATTGCAAGGCAGGCTACCATGAGTGCACACAATTAAAGACCCAAACTTTATTTATATGAGATTAAATCATTCCGTTGCAAACATGGAAACATCACCTTATGGGGTAAGCTTCACGCTATGCATTTCATGATGTCATGTCACTTCCTCAGGGGCTTGAGAAATACCGAATTTCCCTCCCTTTGAAAAGCTATCCATTAAAGGACAATTAAACTCACCTTCCCTCCGCTCCTCTTGCTTAGTCAGTACATTCTACCCAGGGTGAGGACCTGAACCGCTAGGTCCGCACCCCTCGGTTTGCTTAACTTGCGGCATATACTTTGTTGGCTCCGCCCCCTCCTCCCCGTCGGTGACGAGGCCAAAAGGAAGACACGCTCTGCAACGAGTGTGCCTTCCTATTGGCCTCGTCATGCAAGGAGAGGAGGGGGGCGTTCTTTAATAAAAGGGAATAGCAAAGAGTGGTTTTAACCACTGGAGACACCCTTTAAGTCTTCAACAAAGTTTATGAGTACAAATATGGGTCTGAGCTACAATATAATCTACAAATAATTGGTAAATAATAGATTGTATAATTTTTTTTAAATTAAATTGAAATTAACACATTTTTAAAAAACGATTGGTAGCAGTTCTAACTAGAGATGGCCGAACTTCCGAAAGTTCGAAAACTGACTCATTAAAATCAATGCGAGTCAAATAGTTTGAAAAGTTCTAATGAAATACAATTAAAATATCAATGGTAACTTAATGTAAATGTCTGTGGGACCTGGGAAATGGTCTGGGGAACATGTTCAAATATCCAGGACTTTCAAAAAATCGATTTTACTCTCATGCGTGGTACTTTCGAGCTCTCGCGTTCGAACATTCGATAATTATCCCATAAACGACTCAAAGATTCATTCGTTTGATATTTACTCGCATATTGGTATAATAGACATTTTACTTTCATATTCGTTAATTCGATATTTACTCACGTATTGGTATAATAGACATTTTACTCGCATATTCGTTAATTTGATATTTACTTGCGTATTGGTATGTGGAAATTTTACTTGCATATTCGCGCGCCTCGAATGTTCGAGCATTACATGATAATTATCAAAAGTCCAGAAAATATCGAAAGTCTGAGAACTCCGGGTCCGTTCGAAATAGAATATTTTGGCTCAAACACAGGTTCGAATCTAAGTTCTAGTCCATATCTATTTCTAACCTGCTTTATCATCTAACATTTTTCCTTGATTAGCCCAGTTATTGAATTGTCACTTGAAACAAGAATACATTTATGTTTTATGCATAAGAAGATTAGTTCAAAGAAAGCTGTCACATGTATATATACCATGGATATATAATTTGTGTTCTTGTAATTAAAATGTTCTAGTTAAAAAAAACTTAAAAGCAAGTTCTGTGATTGCAATTATGGATTTCTAATCAAAATGTCCACAGTATGATACTGTATCTGAGATTTGCTTGTCATGCAGCATTTCAAAGCCTTCTATGGGAGTTAGTTAAGGTACTGGATGATTCTAAAGTCTAATATTTTAACAAAATTTGCAATTAATATAGTTTTCTCGGTAGAGAAAGAGTATCATTCTTGATCATGAGCAAATGTAGAAATAAATACTTATTGTTTAGTAAAGAAATACTAAGTTCTACTAAATAAGGTTTAGGTGGTTTCACATGCAATCACAATATTGTGTTTTGGGGGGCTTTTTCTTATCCTTATATAGTGTGCTAATTTATAAAGATGGGATATAAATTAATTAAAAAAATAATCTTTCTCTTTTTTTTAAGAAATAAATGAAATGTTTATTTTAGCTTCAGCAGGCACAACTGGGCCACATAAATTTTCCAGGGCTCTAAACAGGATCTTTCGTTGACAGAACAACCCAAAATTAAGTGCAATGATTTACCTAAGAGTTATGGGTGCTGGTCCTTTTCTCCCAAGCTCCTCTGCTGCTGATTATCCTTTTTGACTGGACACATTTTTATTTGACAGACACCATACTTAGTTTGGGGGTTTATTTGACATATTTAGTTTGGGGGTTCACTGAAATGACAAGAAGAAATAAAACACAAAAGCTTTAATTGTTTTAAAGGTATTTCTTAGCCATTTAAACATTAACAACATGCTTATGTTCTAATTATGTGAGGAATGCCCTAATGTATAGTATAGTATAGTAATTGAGGTTGAATAAAGACATATGTCCATCCAGTCCAACCTACTCAGCAATATCCACATTTTCTGCCTAACTGTTGATCCAGAAGAACGAGAAAAAACAACACCAGAATTATGAAGGGGGGAAATAAATTCCTTCCTTACTCCAAATGGCAATCAGAAATATCACTGGATCAATGTAATAATGATAACTTAAAAAAAAAAAAAAAAAAACTTTTAAGACTCAAGACTTATTCCTTTGTTTGTATTTATTATGGTGCGGAACATGTCCTATAGCAATACGAATTTATTTCACACATTCACAGCAGACACTGCCTAGAAAAGGGTAACATGTAATAATGCTATTATACAATAGAAATGTGAGGAAACCAGTGCACCCAGAAAAACCTATAATATAGAAAAAAGGCATAATCAAAATCAGAATGTGATCAAACTAATAAAAACTATCAGAATTATTAAAGGGCATGTCCACCCCAAAATTTAACTTTTGATATGTGGTAGGGCATGCTCCCCCAGCCCCAACCGCATTAATATAATTGTTAGAAAGTCCCCCGATTCTTACTTACCTGCCCTCTCTCCCCTGCTGCAGTGTTCAGGCCCTCTGCTTGCATGGAATTGAAAGCAGGGGGCGGGACCGTCAGCCACGTCCGTGATTGGCTGAGAGGCAGGGAGGGCTGCACTGAGCATGCCTCAACCTTGATGAGGTTGAGGAAGTCTCAGGCACAGCATGAGTCACACACTGCTCCTACACAGCAGTTTCCTGGAATTTGGAGGGGCACAGCAGGGGAACTATTTTGAGCAGGAATGTAAGGTAAGGATTGTTTTAAACTACTTGATGTGGCCAGTAAGGGGTTAAATTTTAGTTTTGGGGGTGGACATGCCCTTTAATAGTTGGGTCGCTTTATTTCATTAGGCCTGCTTCTAGCTTTCTTGGATATTGTAGGTTGATGTTATATTACCTTTTTGTGGCACAGGATTTGAAGAACGCACCTCCAATTATTTTCATCAGAGAAAATAAGCACAAGCATAAGGAGAGTTTACAAACTTCCTGCAGGTGTTAGTGAGGGTAGATTTGAACCCTGGAGTTAGGCATTAGCCCTTTTTAAGTTGCAATGCACCATCACCGATTCTTCCTGGAAAGTATATGCTCAACTCAGATCACAGTCATTGTAAATCTGTACAAAAATAGGGAAACACTCAAAGGTAGATAATATGGGGTATGGACCATGCTATGTTACTGCAGCTGTAAATTAGGAATGCTCATATATTAATAAATGCACTGATACTAAGAAATACTTTATGTTATTCAAATATTTCTCGTATCAGTCTCAAACCTTCACAGTCGTATCAGTCTCAAACAGTTCACAGAGTGGCACGCTTCAATCACCTGTGTATTGAATTTATTAAAGTTTTTAAGAATCTATTGCTGGAAAGGTTCAGCATTATTACTTCCTGCTTGAACACCTTCCTGTTTTCAGCCATGTGACCAGCTTGTAGTCATGTAAACAGCCTCTGCCTGCTTTAATAGGCTCCCCTTCCCAACTGTCAATTTTATTCCCAGGTACTTCATGTGTTCCTCAGCAATAAAGGGCATCTATACCGAAAAGTAGGTTATTTTAAATTGACCATAACTGAAAATTATAATTCTATTTTTTTAGATATCCAATCTAAAACTTCTTATATTTCAGCTGTCAATCAAGTTTCTTGCTCTCAAAAACTATTCTTCTGTGAGTAGTTTTACTGTAGCCGGAATGGTGACAGTTTTGACAGTTGGAATACTGTATGCTGTGTGCAAGCTTGACAGTTGGTTTGTGGGTAAAGTCAGGTTGGATGGAAGTGGGAGTGGTTAAAAGAGAGAGGTGGGATACTGCTCCTAAACAAAGATGTGCTGTATTGAAGGCATGCAGCAGCACACACACATCAGAGTAAGTGCTACTTACATGTATTAATTTATAGATTAAGATGAGTATCTTAATCTCATCTATAGTGTCCATCTCTATTTATATTGTCCCTTTAAGTTTTAACTGAGTATGCTTCTAACCGGGGGGCAGAGCAGAGGTCAAGTGATGTCACTCAACCAACTGGAGGCAGGAAATTTGAACACTCCCCACAATATAATTTCTCACAGGCTCCAGCCAGAGATGCGTTTGTGGGCTAATTTTACAGGAAATACTGCAGGCTTTTATTTAACCCTTACTTGTTTAGAGAAATACTATTTCTAAAGCCTCCTAATCCTACACAATACATTTGTAGTAGTCTGCTTAGATGTTATGGTGTTTAGATAACTAAACGATAAGAGAAATGTAAAACTCACTTCAGTGTTATAGCTTTTCACTGAGATAAAAGATTCACTAAAACCTTTAGAGTCTGGCCTTGTACTGAAAAAATTCTAAATGGCTTTTGGTAATCGGGTTTTAAAATAATAATACAAGAGAAAGCTGTGAGTGTCACAAGGTGAGCTGAGATTTGTTATTTGGGGCTTCTGTTTTGGAGGGACTGATCTGAGACCATAGTGCTAATTTCACTTGGCTTTTTCTCACTTGGCTGATCAAAATGATTTCTAGTCACTCAAGTCTGGGCTGAAATCCAATTTTAGTCTCAAAGGTGAAAAGTCAGTGATTAATACGTTTAGCTGCCCAGTTATCCCATCAGAATTTTGATAATAATCATACAGCAGTTAAGGTATTTGGCTGCCTCATTGCAAAAAGGAAAATACGGCGGATTATAAAAGAAATTGGACTGGATTGCTCAATTTCCTATGCTTTAACATCTGATTAGATTATACTGGAATGAGACCCCAACTGCAGCTACTCTGTAAGATTTTACTTTGTATTTTATACCAATGTAATGCATAAAAAATATAATTCTTTTAAAAATACAGTATTAATAGGAGATGTCATTTTCCAACTGTTAATTTAACACCTGATGCTATATTATAGGATGTCAAATGCTACATTATAGTTGGGTATCTTTAATTTTTTTGTGTGTGTTTGTTTTGTTAAATTACTTTTTTGGCCTTTCGTTCTCTTCCTCTCCCCATTTTCAGCCAATGTTGATGTTGCCACCATCCATTTATATATTAATGATGGATACATACTGTGCAGTAGAAACACTCTAATTAACACTCTGAAAGTGAATGCAAGGCACCAAGGAACAATCTTCCACATCTAAAATGTCTGGAAATATCTATCTCCAGATCATCAGCTAGTAAAATAGGAAGGGAAAGCTCAAGAATTTACAAAGCCCATTGCATACAAATATTACACAGAAGGGAATAGGAAATCTACCTATTGATAGTTACTGTAGGTCCTCCTGCCAGGGTTTACCTGAGAGCTGACATGTAGAAAGTTGCGTCCCATCCAGCTCTTTGTTCTGCATCCCATTCGGCTCTTACCAAATATTGCAGTGTAAAAAAAATACAGTGATATAGATGGAATTTTATCAGAAATAAAACCAGGATTTCTTTCAAAGTCACGTAGGCCATGGCCTAAGGTTGCACAACATTCATGGGGCAACATATCATCAGTGCCTTCTTCCACACTGCAGAGCCACAGTAAGGGAACATGACAATGTCATGCAGTTAGGTCATCTCTTAAATTATTGTACCACAGAGCTGCAACGGTTGTAAAGGGCAGATGAAAGAAAATTACACTGATGTGCCACCTCCTCCTCATAATGCTTTATCCATAACCAGGTTCTCCACTCTCCCTCCTTCACACCCTTTTCCTCCCCTCCAGTCTATGGTTTCTCTACTTCTTCTCCATTATCTCCTCCTCTAGCTTTATCCTCTTATATCTATTTCTTGTATGCCCAACATAAGATCGTTAACTACATAAAAATATATATTTAAAAAATAGTTGTTGATTTTGCACCTGAAACAGATTAAAGGAGAACTAAAACCAATTTTTTATACTCCAGAATCTGAAAACAACCCCCCTAAAAACACCAATAAACTATAAAATGCGACTTTAGTAAACTCTGTTAAAGTAAATCAAAGCCTGTTAAGAACTGGATGAAGTGTCTGTGTGTATGTGCAGTGTCAGACCACACCTCCTGACCTCAGTCACATGCTTCCTTGCTTTTCTGTCCTGGAAAAGGATTGGCTAGATATTATTAATGGGTGTGACCAACTGTAACAAGTTTGTGCCATAGCTAAGGACTGAGCATGTGCAGAACATAATGGTCGTTGACCAAACTGTGTGATACTAGAATGCTGAGAAGTAAAACACAAACCATATGTTATTTAGGTACATTTCCCAGCACCTGTATCAAAATGAGAGGTAAGACACAGATTACTGGTTTTATATCAAGGTGTTCTGCCTTCTGGTTCATTGTTGTTCTGTAGCTTTAGTTGCCCTTTAAAATGATAGCAGCTAATCTTAACTGGCTCTAGATATAGTTTTTCTATAGAATCAAAGTTATTGTTGGCAACAAATCTGCTTATCACCAGATCATTAACTGATTGTTTAAACTGAATAGGAATATCTATAGTTAAATTTTGATATGGCTGATTTAACTAGTCTAAAATCTCAGCCAGCAGTATCAGTTATTGTTAAATCATTAAACGCAACTAAACTAAAGAAAATAAACTTTATTTCAAAACCCCAACATTAAAAATGTTTTTGGTTTGGCTGTGATTTCTAATACATGTTGGCTAACAGAACAAACATATATTTCACTTATCCGGAATAATATTTCAGCACGCTGTTTGGACCATCCAGTATAAATGATTATCTTTTAAACATAAATAAACATTTGCTTAGAAAGCATAAAAAGTATATTTGCTTCTCTAGACCGAAACGTTGGTCTCCCAATAAATGCCATCCAATGTCTCTACTTGGGGACTGGAATGGAGCTCTTTTTTTAAAATTGTCTAAAATGCTCTAAAATCATCCATTTTTATTTTTGCTGAAACTGATTATCCACAAGAATGGGGCATGTTTCTCAATATGACTTAAGACGTAGTAACTATAGATGCTACATGTGTGAAATGTGGTTGAGGGATTTTTTTCACCACCTGTGAGCAAACCAGTATTTCAGATAAATTCATAATGAAAAGTACTTTGAGAATAGAAAGCTGTTTCCAAGCTGTCATATGGTTTATGTTATTGTGATGAAAGGCTGCTCAGAAATTCTGCCTAAAGCAATAGGAGAAAGATTTAAATCTACCAAATTGGGATCAATATTCAATTATCAGCTTTATATATACTATGAGGTATTATACATTGAGTGTTATAAACATCTCTTATAAGTAAGTGGTTTAATTTCATGTCATCCATGATTTAATCCTTTTATTTCTGCCAGTTTCAGCTAATAACAAGATTAAGTATATTATTTTCTCTCTGATTATCATAAGCCACACATAGAGTTATAGGTGAATTATTCTGCCATGATTTTCTATTCATTGGCACTTGTCTGCAGTACTGATTTGATTAGCTGTAATTATTTACTTTTTACCTTTCAGTTTTGCTTTGAGTTAGTGCAGCTTATAGATTACAGTTTTCTTTTTAGAACTATCTAGTAGACTGTCATTTTATCCCTGAAGTCTTTTTTTGTCTCCAGAGCATTAAAGGCACACTATAGTGAAAAATATGACTTTACCTCATCTATAAATGAATATGTGCAAGTAGCACTTACTTTCAGGCTTGTGTGTTGCTGCATGCCTTCAATCCAGCACATGTTTTGCTTAGGAGCAGTGCCCCCCCTCCCTCATTTAACCACTCCCACTTCCATCTGACCTGACTTTTCCCCCCACAATCCAACTGTCAAACTACATACAGTATATAGCATTCCAACTGTCAAAACTATGTCACCATTCCAGCCACAGCAAAACTACTCACAGAAGAATAGTTTATGAGAGCAAAGCACTTGATTGACAGCTAAAATGTAATAAGTGTTATTAGATATCTAAAGAAATGGGCAGATCAACAAAATAAATGGTACAGTGGTAGGTGGGAAGAATTATAATTTTCAGTAATGGACAATTTAAAATCATTTTTTGGTATAGATGCCCTTTAAATGATTTCTCAGTGCTGCTTAAAGAATCAGTATCACATTTCTTCCTGACCAACAGACTACCAATAAGCTAAATGAACGATAATAGTTGGTTGGGAACATTGGGTCAAAATGGTGTACCAGTTACAAAGATGCTTTTAGCCCAGTTAAAAACAACTGAAACTTTGTACATAATTACTGTTTGTGTTTTATATTTCTAAATATCCTTTTTGATGGGATTAGCTGCCCACTATAATGTCTTTGGTTTAGGGCACAGAATTTCAGTTCCAGATAATTAACCACAAATAACAGATAAAATAACCACAAACAACTGGTTACTAACTTCAAGAAAAGAAGTTTAGTCTTCTTGTATGGAAGGGGTTTTTCACTGTGAAAACTATGGAACAGTCTTCAATTGGATGTGGTGATGGCAGGTTCATTGGATGGTTAAAAAAAAGCTGGATGATTTTTTTTAAGAATAAAGAATGTTGCATGTTACTGGTATTGAGACATAAAGTTTGAGTTAATTCAGGGATATTTCTGATTGGAAGGATTTTTTTCCCCCTTCACACTGTTTTCTTTTTGTTTTTGCCTTTCTCTGGGTCAACTGCAGGAAATGTGGGTATTGCTGAATAGGTTGGACTAGGTGGACATATGTCTTTATTCAACCTTAAATACTTTATAATACTATTTAGTCATAGTACAAACAAATAAATAGATGCTGATTTTATACATAATTGTTCATTTTATATCACAGCTCATGAATATAATAGCCAAAATTCCTACAGTTTGCTTTGTTCTTACGAACTTAAAAAGTTTAAAAGTTCTGTAGTTCGAAAACAAACCCAAGTTTAATGGGAGAAAATAGTTTGAAAAGTTCGGATTAATTACAAATAAAATATCAATTGTAACTTTAAGGGGCATATTTATAAAAGAGTGAAAAGTAGCGAAATGTTTTCGCATTCGCTTTTCGCATGGATTTTCGCCAAAAAGACAGTTAACGCTATTTATAAAGGTAGCGTTAACGAATGGCGAAACCGTTTCCGCGAGCTATCGCTAAACCCTTTTCGCCTTACTTCGCAATGGTAATTTTAGCGAAAAAGGAGCAAAAAGGCATAACGCGATTTATAAAAGAGCGAAAGGTGGTTTTTGCGTTAAAAAGAGCGAAAGATTAGCGCGACCCTGAAGGTGGTGAAAAGTCATTGTTTGAGCGAAAAGGCATTCTAATGGGTAATATGCCTTGAAAAAGCGAACGCGCATTAGAAGGGCGATCGCGCATTAGAGTGTAATATGCCTTGGAAAAGTGACATTAGAAAGGCGAACGCGCATTAGATTGTAATATGCCTTGGAAAAGCGAACGCGCATTAGAAAGGCGAACGCACATTATAATGGAATATGCCTTGGAAAAGCGAACGCACATTAGAAAGGCGAACGCGCATTAGAATGTAATATGCCTTGGAAATGCGACATTAGAAAGGCGAACGCGCATTAGAATGTAATATGCCTTGGAAAAGCGAACGCGCATTAGAAAGGCGAACGCGCATTAGAAAGGCGAACGCACATTATAATAGAATATGCCTTGGAAAAGCGAACGCACATAAGAAAGGCGAACGCACATTAGAAAGGCGAACGCGCATTAGAAAGGCGAATGTGCAGTGCAAAAGAAAATTGTATTCCAATTGAGAAATTCTAAGAAGATTGACTAAATAAGACATGGCTGACTTCTTGGTAAATGTGAGGTGGCCATTTTGAACTTGACATCATTTTCTAGTGGGCTTTTCTGGTTTCGAATGGTTTTCACAATGCAGTCTTCTTAGATGCGTTAAGTTTTCGCTCTTTATCGCGCCCGTTCGCCTTTTTCAGCCGCGAAGTGTGTTTTTTTCGCTTTTTTATAAATAAGGCAAAACGAAGCCCCAAATGGCGCTATTTTCGCTGCGATGTGCTGCGCTAATTATTTGGCGAAAAAGACAATCCTTTATAAATATGCCCCTAAATAGCTGGGAAATGGCACCTGAGAAATGGTCTGAGGAACATTTCCATATCACCAAAACTTGTTTACAAGATTCTTTCCCCCACAATCGGGCAATTGTCGGGTTTCCGAATGCTACATTCGAAGGTTATTGCCAATTCAAAGGTTACCGAATTCGATTGATACATTTGAGGGTTACCAAAAATCTAACTATACATTGGAGGGCTACCTCAATATAATTGTAGCGTAAAACTTAACTTAAATTGTATTGCATCTGCTGCTCTGTGAAAAGCCTAACACCTTTTGTACTTCATGTAGGCATAAAGTACAAAAGGTACCCTAAGCCAGTGTAACACCCACACTAACCAGATTGTACATCATAAGTTTTATACTGATTAAAGCAATAAGAACTTTTATTCAGTGGCATAGCTACAGACTTATGGGCCCTGATGCAGAATTTGGACCTGGGCCCCCCTACCCCTGCTGCCAACACAAGTCAGCATTGCATCTACCCATGGCACAGATTTTCCTCCAAAAATTAACTATAATCCTAAAATGCTTAACAGACAATGTTAAAAATGCTTGGCACACATAGAATATTAAAAATGCATAGCACACAGACCACTGGTCAAATAGTTGGCAGTGGTAAATGGCATTTGATGCATAGACATTTCCAACCATTTTGATTTAACAAATGTCTGTATGCCATCTTGGCATACAGACATTGGTAAATGGTTGGCAAATTGGCAGCTGTAAATGGTTGGAATTGTCTGTTCTTCATTTACAACTGCAAATTATACAACTATTTACCAGTGTCTGTATGTCAATTTGGTAATGTCATTTAATGCACAGACAATGCCAGCCACAAGACTATATGCCAAGTTGGCATACTGACATTGGTAAAATGGTTGGCAAATTGGTAGTTATAAATGGTTGGCATTGTCTGTGCATCAAGACTTGATTCACAGACAATGGCAATCATTAACCACTGTCAATTTGCCAACCATTTTACCAATGTCAGTATGCAGGGCTGGCAGTCTGGCACAAAGACCACTACTAGTAGTGTAAGTGAAAAGTTAATAATAGTTATAAGAAGAACTAATAACAGGAGTCAGACAGCAAGTACTGACCACCATTCACACATATACAGAGAGAGAGCTTAGGGCAGATGATGTCACACACTTATTGACTGCTGACTCCTGCTGCAAGTCTCAGTGTGGTGTGCGCACAACCCCCCCCCCTTAGTACCTTACCTGATGATCGTCTCTGAAACTTTGACCTCAGGCTGACCTCCTTTCCTTTGGCTCCTTGTTAGCGAGTGGCGCACCAGCCCTGTGTGTGGGCGTGCCGCACATCGTTACTTTATTAGGAGCGTGTGCAGAAGTAAAGCACAGGTGAAGAAGGCTGGATTGGGCAAATCTGAATTTTAGCTGTTGCAGGCCCTCAAAGTACTCGGGCCCGGTCATAATTGCGACCTGTGCAACCCTGGTACCTACGCCACTGCTTTTATTGCATTCAATAATCAGTCTGGACTGTGGTAAAGAATTGTTTGTTATCACAGTCACAGTCCTTTGTGAAAAGATCCTATGCAATCTCAAAATGTTAATGTCCCAATAAATAATTCTCATATTGGTGAGAGCACAGATTAATCTACATTGTATGCAGCACAGCAGCTATTTCACCTGAATGCACCCTAATAGAATGGGTTTGAGTGCAGACCCTGCTGCGTGGGTTTGCTGCAGAGCTTGAACCTTGTAAACTTCAAGGAGGCAAAGAGGTTTTGTCAGACCACTTTATGGCCTAAAAATTGCCTGTCAAATGCAAGCACATTCTCTCAATGGATCCTTTCAGCCCATTATTTAGAGTCCAACACGTTTACAGCAAAACTGACAGCTATGATAAAAAAAGAAATAAGATTTGGACATTGTTTGAATACAGTTAAGGTTTTTTCAAAGCACATTCACTCTGTAAGTTGCATATAAAGCCTATGATTTGGTTTCCAGGCAAAAAAAGCAAAAAATCCCACAAGGCAGGTGCGAAGGGGCCACTTATTCTTCCCCATTTAATCTAAAGTTCTTCATCTTAACCCTTTTTTCTGACTTACCGTACAGCGTGGAATCTTGGAATCTTGTATTTCCATGTCATTTCTAAATGAAGACACCAGATTGAAATCAATAAAACATTCTTTCATATAGAAAGCCCTCCAGTTACTTTTACTTCCAGTTTGACCCCCCTCTCCCTTTAGTTCCGGAAGTTAGAATACAATGTAGCTGATTAGAGAAATGTCACTGGGGGAATCCCACAGGACATGCCAAAGCTCAATAAGCTGGAGGGGTGAACAGTAACTACAGGGTTTATTGATGTTTTCCAGATTCTTAACCATATTAAAATGCATTTTAGGATAAATATGTCCTTTAATCTGTTATTTTGTGGCCTGTGTAGGTATTTTCTGGAAATCATGACTTTAAGGATGTGTTTACCGATTTGAATTGAAACCTCACTTTGTAATATACCACACAACGGTACAGACAGATCTGCTGTGACTCCTTTCTCATATATAATATTCATATATTTGATACCTTATGAGACCTCTTTCATCATTATGCCACAATAACATTTTTTTCAGCATTTGTTCAATTTGTTCCTGGCTGTGCTTTGATCTTTTTTATATTCATACTTAAATATATTTTTCTTTCTAAAAATCAGTCCAGCTATTCTATATTTTTCCGGCTTCTGTGTGCTTTTATGGAATGATTTAGCAAGGCAACACTTAATTAAACTCAATTTCCTCTTTTTATGCTTCAGGTTTTATTCTGCATCTCCTTTCAAGAGGTAATTTATGTGGTGTTTATTGAAGCCATGACTTTAATAATTTCACCCTGTGCTATTCAGTGTGGCCTTAATGAAATCTATTGGTGTTTCTTATAAACAAGATTTTCTTTTCTAGATAGAAGCCAGTGCATTCCTAACCAAAATACTAAATATAATGTGATTATTAATTATATTTCCATATACATCTATTATTTTATTAATAATAATATTAATAATAATATTAATACTAATACTACTATTAATAATAATATATTTACAAACAAAAAAGGACATTGATTAGTGCTTGAAGTAAAATGGAGTAATGTGTTAGCAATGCCAATGCTATTATTAGGTTAATGTTTATAGTTTCCACTTCCATCCACCAATGAGACACCCACATCTGACAACACCTGACGTGTTTCATTCCTGATTGGAACTTCATCAGTGGCGTGGTCAGACCCCACCACCACCACCACAGTCCTTACATAGGCTACATGGATCCACCTCTTAAAGTGCAATACACATCTTTATTAAAGACCAATATATACACATGTATTCATAATAACAATATCATCCATCTAAACACAAACCTAAAACCACATAGAATATACAAAACAGAAGTTACTTGTATCATGGCATCAAAAGTTTAACCATAAAGATAAATGAATTCAATATATGCATAATTAGTTAAAATTGTATATAAATAGGTATAATACCCAGAGGAGATGGCAGTCAAAGATCCACAAACCCTGCAATATCAAAAATAGAATTTAAACCTGAAGGGATTTTAGTACATATCTTAAATATCCACTTGGTTTATGTTTAGAGTTATGTTTAACATAGGAATCTTGGGCAGCATGGTGACTCACTGATGCCTTGTAGCGCTGAAGTCCTGAGTTTGAATCCTCCCTTGGACATAACTGCAGGAAGTTTGTATATTCTCCCTGTGCTTGCGTGGGTTTCCCCCACAATCATAAAGACATACTGATAGGTTGTATGTGTCAAATAAAGCGCTACATATATGCTATATAAATCCACAATAATAATAAAATAGTCCCTGACTCTTTTCTATGTATTCTAAAGGTTCTTTCCAGTTATTGTAAAGAAGAAAATGTATTTGTCTAAAACTAAATATTTAATATTAATGATTGCATTTCAACTTATTATCTCCAGAAAAATATGAAGTTTTCTTGTTTAGTAGTGATTAATACAGGTAAATACCCATTGTTTGATTTATGTATCACTCTGTGCCTTTGTGTTCTGCAAGGAATTTCCCACAGAGCAGGTTGACAGATACGTTTAGAAAAAAGAAAAGGAGCATTAAAAGGACAGGAAAGAGAATAATGCAAGTGAAGAAGATCCACACAGTCACTGCAAAATACAGTTGACCTTTAGAAGTGAGCGAGAAATCACATGACCAGTATATGTGAAGTAGTTTGTTGTACCAAATAACAAAATAAATTAGCAATAATCAATCATTAATAATGCGTTGCATTCCATACATTTCAATTACATTTTCAATACTTTGCATCTTATACTTTTACAATTGTCACATTAAGACATTCAGGGTTATTCAAGTTATTATCATTTAAAATGGTGCTAATTTTGCCCCAACCAATCAGATGTAAGCTTACAAATGTTAAATAAGATCTGATTGGTTGGGACAAAATTAGCACCATTTTAAATGATAAGAACTTTTATTGAATCTCCCTGATTGTTTTTCAACCAGGTGACTGGGAACCCCTGGGGTTCTATGGGGTTCTTAGGAGTTTCTCAAAAGATAATACATGGAAATGAATAGATCCACTCTCGTTGCACAACAGGATTTACCTATTATCGTTCAAGTGTGGCTTTTCCCGACCAACCAAGGTGTATGGCCATATGACTGACCATATGTTAGTGCATTTGTAGAACATGAACAAAGTTGTAAAATGATAGGTCCTCTCCCCTAGTAGTGCAGTAGATAAAGACAAAGTTGGCTAGCCCAGCTATTTAAATAGTGCTAGAGCGATTGCTGGGCCAAAAAAAGCAGCTTAAATAAAACATTCCAAAAAACTACACATACTGTACATTTTACTGAAAAATAAAATACATAAAGTGCTTTATGTGCTAGAATACATTTATTTAAAAGCACAGTCATACATCTTTAAACCTTTAAATGTTTTGCTTTAATATTCAAGAACTCTACAGACAGTAAGTTAAAAAGTCAAAGCAATGAAGTATTAAATAAGGGAAATGCATTTTTTGCTAATTTCTATACTCTTCTATTGTTGCTCTATTAACCAGAGAAGAGCAATTGAGCAGTTATAATTAACTAATTAAACCTGTCTCTGAAAGCGCATGCTGAGAATAACAAAATATAAAATCTTTCAGAGTAATGGACTTTTACAGTTTCCATTCAACGGCTGTTTGAATCATTTAGAAACAAGCAACATTGATCAGCAAAAGGCGGCAGATTTATACTGTAGAGGATAGATAAAAGAAATTCTGCCAGCTCTTACATGGAGAACTAAAAACCCTTTGATTGGACCATGTTACACTCCTGGAATAACTAATGTGAATTCAACAATCGTTATTGTATGAGGTTTATGAGTTTTCAAAAACAATATATATTGGCAGGTTTACCCCAGGATTCTACCTCTATTCCCAACATAAACAGATATTGGATATTAGGATATGTAAATTATATCTGGATATATACTCCTACATACCTATAACTTTATTGTGTCTTAAGTCTACAGCAATATAAAGAAACCCTATCATATATTTGGGGTGTCACCTGCATAAAATACAATATATTTAGTTACATACAGTATATAATTCAGATGAATTTAACGCATACCCCCCCAACTGTCACAGTTTGGCTGGAACAGACCTGAACTGAAGGGGTCCTGAAACTGACATTGTTCAATGGGGAGCAGGGTGGCAGGACTTGGGTGTTAAAAGACATGGTTAGGGTGTGATGGAGCCTGAGAGATGGGTCAGAAACATGGCTAGGTGTTCCAGGGCATCTGCCCTCATGCACAAACTGGAAGGTTGGAAGCCTATTGAATATTCATCAATTACCTAATGGAGGAGAAGTTTTACCCCCAAACTACAATTTGTTCAAAGCTAGAATATTGCCCCAAACCTTTAGACCACAATACAAGCTCTTGTTGTTGTTTTGCTGCCCACTAACTTTGGTAGCTGAGAATATTTCATAATTAGGAATAATTTTTAATTTATTATAAATAGCAGGTTACTTTAAAATAGCTTTGCTATTCAGATTTTTACATAATGTATGAAACATCTAAAATGATTTCACCTAACTTGCTATTTGTTTATGTTTAAATATCAAAATTTGGGATATTAGTCTTGCTTCATTCTTTTTATCTCAATTCATCCTGGGCTGTATAGCAAGTCAAATTCAGATAAATTAAAACAAACAATTTGTTACTGTCTCTACTGATAGGTATAGAACACTTTAGCATTCATACTTTTTAATGGGTAACTGTGGTCTTGAATTCTTTCAAATTAGTAAGAATTATATAAAAAGCCTTCCATTGCACCTTCAAAATAAAACCTAAAACACATCTCTAGATAAAATTTGTGAAAAGTTATTGCTGGAAAGGTTCAGCAATATTACTTGATGCTTGAACACTTCCAGTTTTCAGCCATGTACTAGCCTCTGTCTGCATTAATAGGCTCCTCTTCTCAACTGTCATTTTTCCCCCAGTACTTCCTGATTTACCCAGCATTAGTCTTAAAGGACAACAATACCCCAAAAACAACATCTCCCCCATTACATGTCCACCCTTCCAGCACTGAAATCGCTTACTCTCATTTACAACCGTGTGCCTTCCCTTAGATATCACACACAAACATGAGTGCTAAAAGACCGCCTCCTAGATGGCCCAGGGCCATGATTAACATAACACTTGTCATTGGCTGGTGGGAATGTCTGTTACAAACCTCTCTCCTCCTCCTCTGCCAGTGAAACAACTTGAATTGTTCGGTTGCTAGGATCAGCGCTACATAATCAAGCTGATCAAGGGTGGGTGGAGGAGTGTTTTCTCACTGCTATTTGGAGTGACAGTTACAGGCAGACAGAATTGTTACACCCCCTTTCACAGTGTGGCTAATTGAAGGCAGAGAGAAGCTCGAAATCAGGAAAAAAACTAGGGTGGGCTGCAATCTTTACTCTTTTGAAAGCAGTTTAAAAAAAAATGCATTGAGGCAATACAGTTATGCTTTAACTGAGCATGCTTCTTTCCCGGGGTGAGTGGGCAGGGCAGAGGTCAGGTGATGTCACTCAACCTACTGGAAGCAGGAAGTTTGAACATTCACCTCAATATCATTTCTCACAAGCTGAAGCCAGAGATGTGATTGTCAGATCATTTTAAAGGAAATACTGCAGGCTTTCATTCAACTCTTACTTGTTCTGAGACCACAGTTGCCTTTTAACAAGCCCATTTACCAGAAGAATCACGTGAGATTCATAAAATATTATCATACCTATATCTAGCCAATGCATTACACGGTAAACTAGATGTTGCCCCAAATGCTATCCCAGGACATGTGTACATTTTCTTTACACAATCTAACCTACTATTAGAGATTTCCTAGTAGGATATCCCACCACGCAGTTATCTGTAATTATTCAAAGCAGTATAACAGGTGTTTTACTGACAGATGGTAGGAGAAAACATGGAACTGTATAGATATTTCCTCTCCAATTATATGTCTGTACATTTGATGTTTTAGGCTAGGCAGGGCATGCACAAGGTGTTTTTTTCGCCAAACCGACCAATATTTACATATATCAGTAAGTCGGCCAGGACAATAATGCCGTTTTTTTTGCCTGGATTGCGCAAAAAGGTGATCAAATATGGATAAATCAGACAATCTTGCGGTTGCCTATGGAAAAGGCAATTGGTTGCGGCGAAGTGTTTGTTGCAGTTATTTTTGCCGCAACTACAGTGATTTGTCCCAGCCAATCACTTGGGGTGAACGGTTGGTCGGGACGAATTATTCGTACTTGTGTACCCAGCCTTAAGCACTCTGCTAGTTTATTGTGCACTGCTTACTGTCTTTGTCCCTCTATTCTTAGCCCCAAGTTCCATCTCTTTTATTTTTTCCTCCATTTGCTGTTTCCCAATGAAGCTTTGTTTTCACTGTGCCATTTGTTTAGATACCAGCATTCCCACACCCTGCAGTGTTTGTTTATATTTTAGCACTTCCAATTGTTCTACTCCCTGTGGAGTTTATTTATGTGTTTCACTGACATTCTACTATTAATGATCTTCTCAGTATACTTGGGTTACATTAATTGCATGCACTTTTGTTCATTGTTGTTTTGCTTGATGACTAGGTGATTGGATAATAAACTGAAAAATTAAATCTTTCGAGATATCAAACTTTGTTCCTGGAAAAAATCCCTAAGAAGTTGATAAGGTCAAGGAAGCATTCTGAGGAAAAAAACAAGCTTCATACTCGTGCAGGGAACAGAGATATACAGTATATAGCATGAGACTTTCCTACAGGTTTCAACAGAATGTGATAATGCAGCAGAACCTTCTTACAACAATAGGATCATGTGATCATAAAATGGCATGGGCAAACAAATCAATAAATTAGGAATTAAACCTTACACAGCATTGTGGTGAGAACCTGCAATGTTAGTCATTCATGTCCCTTTGGCAAATGCATATGAGTGGATAAAATCCAATTTAAATTTAAAAAATCTGATTTAAATTGAAAAAACAATTAAAAAACAAAAAATCATCATTTTTATCCACTCATATGCATTTGCCAAAGGGACATGAATGACTAACATTGCAGGTTCTCACCACAATGCTGTGTAAGGTTTATTCCTAATTTATTATTGTGTTTGCCCATGCCATTTTATGATCACATGATCTATTGTTGTAAGAAGGTTCTGCTGCTTATCCCAATTCTGTTGAACCTGTAGAATCTCCTCTCTATATCTGTATATCTCTGTTCCGCACGAGTATGAAGCTTGTTTTTTTCCTCAGAATGCTTCCTTACCTTATCAACTTTCTTAGGGATTTTTTCCAGGAACAAGTTTGATATCTCGAAAGTTTTATTTTTCAGTTTATTATCCAATCACCTAGTCATCAAGCAAAACAACAATGAACAAAAGTGCATGCAATTAATGTAACCCAAGTATCTGAGAAGATCATTAATAGTAGAATGTCATGAAACACATAATAAACTCCACAGGGAGTAGAACAATTGAAGTGCTAAAATAAAAACAACCCGAGGGTGTGGGAATGCTGTTATCTAAACAATGGCACAGTGAAACAAAGCTTCATTGGGAAAACAAATGGAGGAAAAAATAAAAGAGATGGAACTTGGGGCTAAGAATAGAGGGACAAAGACAGTAAGCAGTGCACAATAAACTAGCAGAGTGCTTAAGGCTGGGTATCACAAGTACGAATATTCGTCCCGACACCGTTCACCCCAAGTAATTGGCTGGGACAAATCACTGTAGTTGCGGCAAAAAAAACTGCAACAAACTTCGCGCACACCAATGCCTTCCATAGGCAACCGCAAATTGTCTGATTTATCCATATTTGATCACCTTTTTGCGCAATCCAGGCAAAAAAAACGGCATTATTGTCCTGGCCGACTTACTGATTATGTAATATTGGTCGGTTTGGCGAAAAAACACCTTGTGCATGCCCTGCCATCGCTAAAACATCAAATGTACAGACTATATTGGAGAGGAAATACTATACATTTCATGTTTTCTCCTACCATCTGTCAGTAAAACACCTTTATACGCTTTGAATAATTACAGATAACTGCGTGGTGGGATATCCTACTAGGAAATCTCTAATAGTAGGTTAGATTGTGTAAAGAAAATGTACACATGTCCTGGTAGCATTTGGGGCAACATCTAGTTACCGTGTAATGCATTGGCTGATATAGGTATGATAATATTTTATGAATCTCACGTGTTTCTTCTGGTAAATAGGGCTTTTTTAAAAGGCAACTGTGGTCCGAACAAGTAAGAGTTGAATGAAAGCCTGCAGTATTTCCTTTAAATGATCTGACAATCACATCTCTGGCTTCAGCTGTGAAAATGATATGGGTGAATGTTCAAACTCCTGCTTACAGTAGGTTGAGTGACATCACCTGACCTCTGCCCTGCCCACTCACCCCGGAAAGAACATGCTCAGTTAAAGCATAACTGTATTGCCTCAATGCATTTTTTTTAAACTCTTTCAAAAGAGTAAAGGTATGCACGCCCACCCTATATGGTTTTTTTCCTGATTTCGAGCTTCTCTCTGCCTTCAATTGCCACACTGTGAAGGGGGTGTAACAATTCTGTCTGCCTGTAACTGTCACTCCAAAACTAGCAGTGAGAAAACACTCCTCCACCCACCCTTGATCAGCTTGATTGTAACGTATCCTAGCAACCGAACAATTCAAGTTTGTTTCACTGGCAGAGGAGAGGAGGAGAGGTTGTAACAGACATTCCCACCAGCCAATGACAGTGTTATGTTAATCATGGCCCTGGGCCTCTAGGAGGCGGTCTTTTAGCACTCATGTTTGCTGTGTGATATCTAAGGAAAGGCACACACGGTTGTAAATGAGAGTAAGCGATTTCAGTTGCTGGATGGTAGCATGTATGGGGAGAGGATGTTTTTTGGGGTATTGTTGTCCTTTAAGACTTAGACTGTGGTAAACGGCGAAGTACGGGGGAAAAAATAACAGTTGGAAAGAGGACCTATTAATGCAGACAGGGATGTCACATGGCTGAAAACTGGAAGTGTTCAAGCATCAATGTAATATTGCTGGAACCTTTCCGACATAACTTTTCACAATTTTATCTAGAGATGTTTTTAGGTTTTATTTTGAAGGTGCAATGGAAGGCTTTTTATATAATTCTTACTAATTTGAAAATTCAAGACCACAGTTGTACCCATTAAAAAGATATGAATGCCTAAAGTGTTCTATACCTATCAGTAGAGACAACACATTGTTTGTTTTAATTTATCTGATTTGACTTGCTATACCCCGATATGAATAAAAAGATGAAGCAAGACAATATCCACAATTTTGATATTTAAACATAAACAATAGCAAGTTAGGATGAAATCATTTTAGATGTTTCATACATTATGTAAATCTGAATAGCAAAGCATTTTTAAATAACCTGCTATTTATATAATTAAATTATAATCCTAATTATGAAATATTCTCACTACCAAGAGTAGTGGGCAGCAAAACAACACAAGAGCTTGTATTGTGGTCAAAGGTTGGGGCAATATTCTAGCTTTGAAACAAATTGTAGTTTGGGGGTAAAACTTCTCCTCATTGGTAATTGATAATATTCAATAGGCTTCCAACCTTCCAGTTTGTGCATGAGGGCAGATGCCTGAACACCTAGCCATTTTCTGTACCCACTCTCAGGCTCATCCACACACCCTAACCATGTCTTTAACACCCAGTCCTGCCACCCTGCTCCCCATTGAACACATGTCAGTTTCAGGACCCCTTCAGTTCAGGTCGGTTCCAGCCAAACTGTGACAGTTGGGGGGGTATGCGTTAATTCATCTGAATTATATACTGTATGTAAATATATTTGTATTTAATGCAGGTGACACCCCAAAATATGATAGGGGTTTCTTTATATTGCTGTAGACTTAAGACACAATAAAGTTATAGGTATGTAGGAGTATATATCCAGATATAATTTACATATCCTAATATCCAATATCTGTTTTATGTTGGGAATAGAGGTGAATCCTGGGTAACCTGCCAATATATATTGTTTTTGAAACCTCATAAACCTCATACAATAACGCTTGTTGAATTCACATTAGTTATTCCAGGAGTGTAACATGGTCCAATCAAAGGGTTTTTAGTTCTCCATGTAAGAGCTGGCAGAATTTCTTTTATATTATCCTCTACAGTATAAATCTGCGCCGCTTTTTGCTGCAATGTTGCTTGTTTCTAAATGATTCAAACAGCCGTTGAATGGAAACGTGTAAAAGTCCATTACTCTGAAAGATTTATATTTTGTTATTCTCAGCATGCGCTTTCAGAGACAGGTTTATTAGTTAATTATAACTGCTCATTGCTCTTCTCTGGTTATAGCCAGCAACATAGTATAGAATTAGCAAAATGCATTTCCTTATTTAATACTTCATTGCTTTGACTTTTTAACTTACTGTCTGTAGAGTTCTTGATTTAAAGCAAAACATTTAAAGGTTTAAAGATGTATGACTGTGCTTTTAAATAAATGTATTCTAGCACTAAAGCACTTTATGTATTTTATTTTTCAGTAAAATGTACAGTATGTGTAGTTTTTTGGAATGTTTTATTTATAAGCTGCTTTTTTTGGCCCAGCAATCTCTCAGCCTATTTAAATAGCTGGGCAGCCAACTTTGTCTTTATCTATGCACTACTAGGGGAGAGGACCTTCATTTTACAACTTTGTTCATGTTCTACAAATGCACTAACATATGGTCATTCATATGGCCATACACCTTGGTTGGTCGGGAAAGCCACACTTGAACAGATAATAGGTAAATCCTGTTGTGCAACGAGAGTGGATCTATCATTTCCATGTATTATCTTTGAGAACTCCTAAGAACCCACATAGAACCCCAGGGGTTCCCAGTCACCTGGTTGAAAACAATCAGGGAGATTCATAAATTTCTTATCATTTAAAATGGTTGCTAATTTTGTCCCCAACCAAAGATCTCTTTTTAAACATTTGTATTACATCTGATTGGTGGGGCAAAATTAGCACCATTTTAAATGATAATAACTGAATAACCCGAATGTCTAATGGACAATGTAAAAGTATAAGATGCAAATTATTGAAAATGTATTTGAATGTATGGAATGCACGCATATAATGATTGATTATTGCTATTTATTTTGATTTGGTACAACAAACTACTTTCACTATATACTGGTCATGTGATTTCTCGCTCACTTCTAAAGGTCAACTGTATTTTGCAGTGACTGTGTGGATCTTCTTCACTTGCATTATTCTCTTTCCTGTCCTTTTAATGCTCCTTTTCTTTTTTCTAAACGTATCTGTCAACCTGCTCTGTGGGAATTCCTGTCAGAACACAAAGGCACAGAGTGATACATAAATCAAACAATGGGTATTTACCTGTATTAATCACTACTAAACAAGAAACTCATATTTTTCTGGAGATAATAAGTTGAAATGCATCATTAATATTAATATTTAGTTTTAGACAAATACATTTTCTTCTTTACAATAACTGAAAGAACCTTAGAATACATAAGAAAAAGTCAGGACTATTTTATTATTATTGTGGATTTAATTAGCATATATATGTAGCGCTTTATTTGACACATACAACCATCAGTATGTCTTTTATGTTGTGGGGGGAAACCCACGCAAGCACAGGGAGATATACAAACTTCCTGCAGTTATGTCCAAGGGAGGATTCAAACTCAGGACTTCAGCGCTACAAGGCATCAGTGAGTCACCATGCTGCCCAAGATTCCTATGTTAAACATAACTCTAAACATAAACCAAGTGGATATTTAAGATATGTTACTAAATCCCTTCAGGTTAAAATTCTATTTTGATATTGCAGGGGTTTGTGGATCTTTGACTGCCATCTCCTCTGGGTATTATACCTATTTATATAACATTTTAACTAATTATGCTATTGAATTCATTTATCTTTATGGTTAAACTTTTGATGCCATGATACAAGTAACTTCTGTTTGTATATTCTTGGTGGTTTGTAGGTTTGTGTTTAGATGGATGATATTGTATATTAGAATACATGTTATATATTGGTCTTTAATAAAGATGTGTATTGCACTTTAAGAGGTGGATCCATGTAGCCTATGTAAGGACTGTGGTGGTGGTGGTGGGGTCTGACCACGCCACTGATGAAGTTCCAATCAGGAATGAACAGTCAGGTTTTGTCAGATGTGGGTGTCTCATTGGTGGATGGGTGGAAAACTATAACATAACCTAATAATAGCATTGGCATTGCTAACACATTACTCCATTTTCCTTCAAGCACTAACAAGGTCCCTTTTTTGTTTGTAAATATTTTATTATTAATAGTAGTATTAGTATTAATATTATTATTAATATTATTATATAAACAAAATAGATGTAATGGAAATATAATTAATAACACATTATATTTAGTATTTTGGTTAGGAATGCACTGGCTTCTATCTAGAAAAGAAAATCTTGTTTATAAGAAACACCAATAGATTTCATTAAGCCACACTGAATAGCACAGGGTGAAATTATTAAAGTCATGGCTTCAATAACACCACATAAATAACACTACTTGAAAGGAGATGCAAATAAAACCTAAGCATAAAAGGGAAATGTTTATTAGTGTTGCCTTGCTAAATCATTCCAAAAAGCACACAGAAGCCGGAAAAATATAGAATAGCTGGACTGATTTTTAGAAAAAAATATATTTAAGTATGAATAAAAAAAGATCAAGCAAGCCAGAACAATTGAACAAATGCTGAAAAAATGTTATTGTGGCAATAATGTGAAAGAGGTCTCATAAGGTATCAAATAATAGAATATTATATATGAGAAAGGATTCACAAAGCAATCTGTCTGTACCGTTGTGTGGTATATTACAAAGTGAGGTTTCAATTCAAATCGGTAACACATCCTTAAAGTCATGATTTCCAATAATACTCTACACAGGCCACAAAAACAGATTAAAGGCATATTTATCCTAAAATGCATTTTAATATGGTTAAGATCTGGAAAACATCAATAAACCCTGTAGTTCTGTTCACCCCTCCAGCTTATTGAGCTTTGGCATGTCCTGTGGGATTCCCCCAGTGACATTCTCTAATCAGCTACATTGGTATTCTAACTTCCGGAACTAAGGGAGAGGGGGGTCAAACCTGGAAGTAAAAGTAACTGGAGGGCTTTCTATATGAAAGATGTTTTATTGATCAATCTGGGTCTTCATTAGAAGAATGACTGGAAATACAGATTCCAAGATTACCACGCTGTACGGTAAGTCAGAAAAAAGGGTTAATGAAGAACTTTAGATTAAATGGGGAAAATAAGTGGCCCCTTCGCACCTGCCTGTGGGATTTTTGCTTTTTTTTCCTGGACACCAAATCATAGGCTTTATGTCAACTTCAAAGTGAATGTGCTTTGAAAAAACCTTAACTGGATTCAAACATGTCCAATCTTATTCTTTTTTTATCATACTGTCAGTTTTGCTGTAACGTGTTGGACTCTAAATAATGGGGCGAAAGATCCATTGAGAGAATGTGCTTGCATTGACAGCAATTTTTAGGCCATAAGTGGTCTGACAAAACCTCTTTGCCTCCTTGAGTTTCAAGAGAAGCTCTGCAGCAAACCACGCCAGGGTCTGCACTCAAACCCATTCTATTAGGTGCATTCAGGTGAATAGCTGCTGTGCTGCATACATGTAGATTATCTGTGCTCTCACCATATGAGATTATTATTGGGACATTAACATTTTGAGATTGCATAGGATCTTTTCCAAAGGACTGTGACTTGATAACAAACAATCTTTTAACCCAGTCCAACTGATTATTGAAATGCATAAACGGTGGCGTAGGACCAGGGTTGCACAGTGTCGCAATTATGACCGGGCCCGAGTACTTTGAGGGCCTGCAACAGCTAAAATTCAGATTTGCCCAATCCGCCTTCTTCACCGTGCTTTACTTGCGCACACGCTCTCCTAATAAGTAACCGATGTGCGGCACGCCCACACACAGGGCTGGTGCGCCACTCGCTAACAAGGAGCCAAGGAAGGAGTCAGCCTGAGGTCAAAGTTTCAGAGACGATCATCAGTAAGGTACTAAGGGGGGGGTTGTGCGCACACCACACTGAGACTTTGCAGCGAGGATCACCATCAATAAGTGTGTGCATCATCTGCCCTAGCTCTCTCTCTGTATAGTGTGTAATGGTGGTCAGTACTTGCTGTCTGACTCCTGTTATTAGTTCTTCTTATAACTATTATTAACTTTCACTTACACTACTAGTAGTGGTCTTTGTGCCGACTGCCAGCCCTGCATACTAACATTGGTAAAATGGTTGGCAATATTGACAGTGGTTATGATTGCCATTGTTGTGAATCAAGTCTTGATGCACAGCAATGCCAACCATTTATAACTACCAATTTGCCAACCATTTTACCAATGTCAGTATGCCAACTTGGCATATAGTCTTTTGGCTGGCATTGTCTGTGCATTAATGACATTACCAAATTGACATACGACACTGGTAAATAGTTGTATAATGCAGTTGTAAATGAAGACAGACAATTCCAAACCATTTTACACTGCCAATTTGAACCATTTACCATGTCTGTATGCCAAGATGGCATACAGACTTTGTTAAATCAAAATGGTTGGAAATGTCTTGCACAATGCCATTTACCACTGCCAACTATTTGACCAGTGTCGGTGTGGCTTGCATTTTTAATATGCTATGTGTGCCAAGCATTTTAAACATTGTCTTTAAGCATTTTAGGATTATAGTTAATTTTTGGAGGAAAATCTGTGCCATGGTAGATGCAATGCTACTTGTGTTGGCAGCAGGGGTAGGGGGGCCCAGGTCCAAATCGGCATCAGGGCCATAAGTCTGTAGCTATGCCACTGAATAAAGTTCTTATTGCTTAATCAGTATAAACTTATGATGTACATCTGTTAGTGTGGGTGTTACACGGCTTAGTGTACCTTTGTACTTTATGCCTACATGAAGTACAAAAGTGTTGGCTTTTCACAGAGCAGCAGATGCAATACAATTTAAGTTAATTGTTACGCTACAATTATATGAGGTAGCCCTCCAATGTATAGTTAGATTTTTGGTACCCCTCAAATGTATCAATCGAATTCGTTACCTGATTGCAACTGCTCCTCGAATGTAGCATTCGGAAACCCGACATTGCCCGATTGTGGGGGAAGAATCTTGTGTAAACAGTTTGGTGATATGGAAATGTTCCTCAGACCATTCTCAGGTGCCATTCCCAGCTATTTAGGGGCATATTTATAAAGGTTGTCTTTTTCGCCAAATAATTAGCGCAGCACATCGCAGCGAAAATAGCCCATGGGGCTCGTTTTGCCTTATTTATAAAAAAGCGAAAAAAAAAAAAAAAAAGAAAAAACAAAAAAGCATGAACGAGTCGAAAAGGGCTCGCGCTGTAAAAGGCGACTAAAGGGCGCGAATAAAGGCGAAAACACTAAAAGTACGCATCTAAAAGACTGCATTGGAAAACCATTCGAAACCAGAAAAGCCCACTAGAAAAGTGTATGTCAAGTTCAAAATGCCACCTCACATTTACAGAAGTCGCCATGTCTTATTTAGTCATCTTCTTAGATAATTTCCTAATTGGAACAATTTTCTTTTGCACTGCACTTCGCCTTCTATGCGCTTTCGCTCCTTCTAATGTGCGTTCGCCTTTCTTATGCAGTTCGCTTTTCCAAGGCATATTCTATTTAATGTGCGTGTCCTTTCTAATGCGCGTTCGCCTTTCTAATGCGCGTTCGCTTTTCCAAGCATATTACATTCTAATGCGCGTTCGCCTTTCTAATGTCGCATTTCCAAGGCATATTACATTCTAATGCGCGTTCGCCTTTCTAATGTGCGTTTTCGGCTTTTCCAAGGCATATTCATATATGTGCGTTCGCCTTTCTAATGCGCGTTCGCTTTTTACATGCGCGTTCGCTTTTCCAAGGCATATTTAATTCTAATGCGCTTCGCCTTTCTAATGTCGCATTTCCAAGGCATATTACATTCTAATGCGCGTTCGCCTTTCTAATGTGCGTTGCTTTTCCAAGGCATATTCCATTATATGTGCGTTCGCCTTTCTAATGCGCGTTCGCTTTTCCCAAGCATATTACATCTAATGCGCGTTCGCCTTTCTAATGTCACTTTTCCAAGGCATATTACACTCTAATGCGCGATCGCCCTTCTAATGCGCGTTCGCTTTTTCAAGGCATATTACCCATATAGATGCCTTTCGCTCAAACAAGACTTCACCACCTTCAGGGTCGCGCTAATCTTTCGCTTCTTTTTAAGCAAAACCCCTTTCGCTCTTTTATAAATCGCGTTATGCCTTTTTGCTCCTTTTCGCTAAATACCATTGCGAAGTAAGGCGAAAAGGGTTTAGCGATAGCTCGCGGAAACGGTTTCGCCATTCGTTAACGCTACCTTATAAATACGTTTAATGTCTTTTTGGCGAAAATCCATGCGAAAAGCGAATGCGAAAACATTTCGCTACTTTTCGCTCTTTTATAAATATGCCCTTAAAGTTACAATTGATATTTATTTGTAATTAATCCGAACTTTTCAAACTATTTCTCCCATTAAACTTGGGTTTGTTTTCGAACTACAGAACTTTTAAACTTTTTAAGTTCGTAAGAACAAAGCAACCTGTAGGAATTTTGGCTATATATTCATGAGCTGTGTGATATAAAATGAACAATTATGTATAAAATCAGCATCTATTTATTTGTTTGTACTATGACTAAATAGTATTATAAGTATTTAGGTTGAATAAAGACATATGTCCACCTAGTCCAACCTATTCAGCAATACCCACATTTCCTGCAGTTGACCAGAGAAAGGCAAAAACAAAAAGAAACGTGTGGAAGGGGGAAAAAAATCCTTCCAATCAGAAATATCCCTGAATTACTCAAACTTTATGTCTCAATACCAGTAACATGCAACATTCTTTATTCTTAAAAAAAATCATCCCGCTTTTTTAACCATCCAATGAACCTGCCATCACCACATCCAATTGAAGATGTTCCATAGTTTTACAGTGAAAAAACCCCTTCCATACAAGAAGACTAAAACTTCTTTTCTTGAAGTTATACCAGTTGTTTGGTTATTTTTCTGTTTTTGTGGTTAATTATCTGGAACTGAAATTCTGTGCCCTAAACCAAAGACATTATAGTGGGCAGCTAATCCCATCAAAAAGGATATTAGAAATATAAACCACAAACAGTAATATGTACAAATTTCAGTTGTTTTAATGGCTAAAAGCATCTTGTAAACTGTACACCTTTTGACCCAATGTTCCCAACCCAACTATATCGTTCATTTAGCTTATTGGTAGTCTGTTGGTCAGGAAAGAAATGTGATACTGATTCTTAAGCAGCTGAGAAATCATTTAAAGGGCATCTATACCAAAAATGATTTTAAATTGGTCCATTACTGAAAATTATAATTCTCCCCACCTACCACTGTACCATTTATTTTGTTGATCTGCCCATTTCTTTGATATCTAATACACTTATACATTTTAGCTGTCAATCAAGTGCTTTGCTCTCATAAACTATCTTCTGTGAGTATTTTGCTGTGGCTGGAATGGTACATAGTTTTGACAGTTGGAATGCTATATACTGTTGTAGTTTGACAGTTTGGATTGTGGGGGGAAAGTCAGGTCAGATGGAAGTGGGAGTGGTTTAAATGAGGGAGGGGGGGCACTGCTCCTAAGCAAAACATGTGCTGGATTGAAGGCATGCAGCAACACACAAGCCTGAAAGTAAGTGCTACTTGCACATATTCATTATAGATGAGGTAAAGTCATATTTTTTCACTAATAGTGTCCCTTTAATGCTTGGAGACAAAAAAAGACTCAGGGATAAAATGACAGTCTACTAGATAGTTCTAAAAAGAAACTGTAATCTATAAGCTGCACTAACTCAAGCAAAAAACTGAAGGTAAAAAGTAATAATTACAGCTAATCAAATCAGTACTGCAGACAGTGCCAATGAATAGAAAATCATGGCAGAATAATTCACCTATAACTCTATGTGTGGCTTATGATAATCAGAGAGAAAATAATATACTTAATCTTGTTAGCTGAAAACTGGCAGAAATAAAAGGATTAAATCATGGATGACATGAAATTAAACCACTTACTTATAAGAAGATGTTTTAACACTCAATGTATAATACCTCATAGTATATATAAAGCTGATAATTGAATATGATCCCAATTTGTAGATTAAATCTTCTCCTATTGCTTTAGGCAGAATTTCTGAGCGCCTTTCTCACAATAACATAAACCATATGACAGCTTGGAAACAGCTTTCTATTCTCAAAGTACTTTTCATTATGAATTTATCTGAAATACTGGTTTGCTCACAGGTGGTGAAAAAAATCCCTCAACCACATTTCACACATGTAGCATCTATAGTTACTACGTCTTAAGTATATTGAGAAACATGCCCATTCTTGTGGATAATCAGTTTCAGCAAAATAAAAAATGGATGATTTTAGAGCATTTTAGACAATTTAAAAAAGAGCTCCATTCCAGTCCCCAGTAGAGACATTGGATGGCATTTATTGGGAGACCAACGTTCGGTCTAGAGAAGCAAATATACTTTTATGCTTTCTAAGCAAATGTTAGTATTTGTTTAAAGATAATCATTTATATAGCTGGAGGTCCAAACAGCGTGCTGAAATTTATTCCGGATAAGTGAATATATGTTTGTTCTGTTAGCCAACATGTATTAGAAATCAACAGCCAAACCAAAAACATTTTTAATGTTGGGGTTTGAAATAAAGTTTATTTCTTTAGTTTAGTTGCGTTTAATGATTTAACAATAACTGATACTGCTGGCTGAGATTTTAGACTAGTTAAATCAGCCATATCAAATTTAACTATAGATATTCCTATTCAGTTTAAACAATCAGTTAATGATCTGGTGATAAGCAGATTTGTTGCCAATAACTTTGATTTCATAGAAAAACTATATCTAGAGCCAGTTAAGATTAGCTGCTATCATTTTAAAGGGCAACTAAAGCTACAGAACAACAATGAACCAGAAGGCAGAACACCTGATTATAAACCAGTATCTGTGTCTTACCTCTCATTTTGATACAGGTGCTGGGAAATGTACCTAAATACATATGGTTTGGTGTTTTACTTCTCAGCATTCTAGTATCAACAGTTTGGTCAACGACCATTATGTTCTGCACATGCTCAGTCCTTAGCTATGGCACAAACTTGTTACAGTTGGTCACACCCCATACTAATATCTAGCCAATCCTTTTCCAGGACCAGAAAACAAGGAAGTCATGTGACTGAGGTCAGGAGGTGTGGTCTGACACTGCACATACCACAGACACTTCATCCAGTTCTTAACAGGCTTTGATTTACTTAACAGAGTTTACTAAAGTCGCATTTTATTGTTGATTGGTGTTTTTAGGGGGGGTTGTTTCAGATTCGGGAGTATAAAAAAATTGGGTTTAGTTCTACTTTAATCTGTTTCAGGTTGCAAAATCAACAAACTATTTTTTAAATAATATTTGTATGTAGTTAACGATCTTATGTTGGGCATACAAGAAATAGATATAAGAGGATGAAAGCTAGAGGAGGAGATAATGGAAGAAGTAGAGAAACCATAGACTGGAGGGGAGGAAAAGGGTGTGAGGTAGGAGAGATGGAGAACCTGGTTATGTAAAGGCATTATGAGGAGGAGGTGGCATCAGCTGTAATTTTCTTATCTGCCCTTCAACCGTTGCAGCTCTGTGGTACAATAATTAAGAGATGACCTAACGCATGACCTGTCAGTGTCCCTTACTGTGGCCTCTGCAGTGTGGAGAAGGCACTGATGATGTTGCCCCATGAATGTTGTGCAACCTTAGGCATGGCCTACTGCTTTGAAAGAAATCCTGGTTTTATTTCTGATAAAAATTCCCTCTATATCACTGTATTTTTTTTACACTGCAATATTGTAAGAGCCAATGGGATGCAGAACAAGAGCTGGATGGGACGCAACTTTCTACATCAGCTCTCGGTAAACCCTGGCAGGAGGACCTAACGTACTATCAATAGGTAGATTTCCTATTCCCTTCTGTGTAATATGTGGAGCAATGGGCTTTGTAATTCTTGAGCTTTCCCTTCCTATTTTACTAGCTGAGATCTGGAGATAGATATTTCCAGACATTTTAGATGTGGAAGATTGTTCCTTGGTGCCTTGCATTCACTTCAGAGTGTTAATTAGAGTGTTTCTAACTGCCACAGTATTATCCATCATTAATATATAATGGATGGTGGCAACATCAACATTGGCTGAAAATGGGGAGAGGAAGAGAACGAAAGGCCAAAAAAGTAATTTAACAAAACAAACAACACACAAAAAAATTAAAGATACCCAACTATAATGTAGCATTTGACATCCTATAATATAGCAATCAGGTGCTAAATTAACAGTTGGAAAATGACATCCTCATTAATACTGTATTTTTAAAAGAATTATCTTTTTATTCATTACATTGGTATAAAATACAAAGTAAATCTTACAGAGTAGCTGCAGTTGGGGTCTCATTCCAGTATATCTAATCAGATGTTAAAGCATAGGAAATGAGCAATCCAGTCCAATTTCTTTTATAATCCGCCCGTATTTTCCTTTTTGCAATGAGGCAGCCAAATACCTTAACTGCTTTGTATGATTATTATCAAAATTCTGATGGGATAACTGGGCAGCTAAAACGTATTAATCACGACTTTTCCACCTTGAGACTAAAATTGGATTTCAGCCAGACTTGAGTGACTAGAAATCATTTTGATCAGCCCAAGTGAGAAAAGCCAAGTGAAAATTAGGCACTATGTCTCAGATCAGTCCCTCCAAAACAGAAGCCCCAAATAACAAATCTCAGCTCACCTTGTGACACTCACAGCTTTCTCTCTGTATTATTTTTAAAACCCGATTACCAAAAGCCATTTAGAATTTTTCAGTACAAGGCCAGACTCCTAAAGGTTTTAGTGAATCTTTTATCTCAGTGAAAGCTATAACACTGAAGGTAGTTTTACATTTCTCTTATCGTTTAGTTTATCTAAACACCATAACATCTAAGCAGACTACTACAAATGTATTGTGTAGGATTAGGAGGCTTTAGAAATGTATTTCTCTAAACAGTAAGGGTTAAATAAAACCTGCAGTATTTCCTGGTAAAATTAGCCCACAAACGCATCTCTGGCTGGAGCCTGTGAGAAATTATATTGTGGGGAGTGTTCAAATTTCCTGCTCCGTTGGTTGAGTGACATCACTTACCTCTGCTCTGCCCCCCCGGTTAGAAGCATACTCAGTTAAAACTTAAAGGGACAATATAAATAGAGATGGACACATAGATGAGATTAAGATACTCATCTTAATCTATAAATAATACATGTAAGTAGCACTTACTCTGATTGTGTGTGCCTGCTGCATGCCTTCAATACATGCACATCGACATCTTGTTTAGGAGGAGTATCCCACTCTCTCTCTTTAAAACCACTCCACTTCCATCCAACCTGACTTTACCCACAAACCAACTGTCAAGCTTGCACACAGCATACAGCTTCCAACTGTCAAAACTGCTGCACCATTCCAGCTACAGTAAAACTACTCACAGAAGTATTTTTGAGAGCAGAAACTTGATTGACAGCTGAAATATAAGAAGTTTTAGATTGGATATCAAAAAATAGAATTATCATTTTCAGTTATGGTCAATTTAAACTAATAACCTACTTTTCGGTATAGGTGCCCTTGTTTCTGAGGAAACACATGAAGTACCGGGAATAAAATTGACAGTTGGGAAGGGGAGCCTATTAAAGCAGGCAGAGGCTGTTTACATGACTACAAGCTGGTCCATGCTGAAAACAGGAAGGTGTTCAAGCAGGAAGTAATAATGCTGAACCTTTCCAGCAATAGATTCTTAAAAAACTTTAATAAATTAATACACAGGTGATTGAAGCGTGCCACCTCTGTGAACTGTTTGAGACTGATACGACTGTGAGGTTTTGAGACTGATACGAGAAATATTTGAATAACATAAAGTATTTCTAGTATCAGTGCATTTATTAATATATGAGCATTCCTAATTTCAGCTGCAGTAACTAGCATGTCCATACCCCATATTATCTACCTTTGCGTGTTTCCCTATTTTTGTACAGATTACAATGACTGTGATCTGAGTTGAGTCAGATACTTTCCAGGAAGAATCGGTTGATGGTGCATTGCAACTTAAAAAGGGCTAATGCCTAACTCCAGGGTTCAAATCTACCCTCACTAACACCTGCAGGAAGTTTGTAAACTCTCCTTATGCTTGTGCTTATTTTCTCGATGAAATAATTGGAGGGCGTTCTTCAAATCCTGTGCCCAAAAAGGTAAATATAACATCAACCTACAATATCCAAGAAAGCTAGAAGCAGGCCTAATGAAATAAAGCACCCAACTATTAAAGGGGCATGTCCACCCCAAAACTAAAATTTAACCCTTACTGGCCACATCAGTAGTTTAAAACAATCCTTACCTTACATTCCTGCTCAAAATAGTTCCCCTGCTGTGCCCCTCCAAAATTCCAGGAAACTGCTGTGTAGGGCAGGTGTGTGACTAATGCTGTGCCTAGACTTCCTCAACCATCATCAAGGTTTGAGGCATGCTCAGTGCAGCCCTCCCTGCCCTCAGCCAATCACGGACGTGGCTGACGGTCCGCGCCCCTGCTTTCATTCCATGCAAGCAGAGGGCCTGAACACTGCAGCAGGGGAGAGAGGGCAGGTAAGTAAGAATCGGGGGACTTTCTAACAATTATATAATGCGGTTGGGGACTGGGGGAGCATGCCCTACACACATATCAAAAGTTAAATTTTGGGGTGGACATGCCCTTTAATAATTCTGATAGTTTTTATTAGTTTGATCACATTCTGATTTTGATTATGCCTTTTTTCTACTATATATAGGTTTTCTGGGTGCACTGGTTTCCTCACATTTCTATTGTATATAGCATTATTCACATGTACCCTTTTCTAGGCAGTGTCTGCTGTGAATGTGTGAAATAAATTCGTATTGCTATAGGACATGTTCCGCACCATAATAAAAACTACAACAAAGGAATAAGTCTGAGTCTTAAAAAGTTTTTTTTTTTTTTTTTTAAGTTATCATTAGTACATTGATCCAGTGATATTTCTGATTGCCCTTTGGAGTAAGGAAGGAATTTATTCCCCCTTCATAATTTGGTGTTGTTTTTTCTCGTTCTTCTGGATCAACAGTTAGGCCGAAAATGTGGATATTGCTGAGTAGGTTGGACTGGATGGACATATGTCTTTATTCAACCTTCAATTACATACTATACTATACATTAGGGCATTCCTCACATAATTAGAACATAAGCATGTGTTACGTTTAAATGGCTAAGAATACCTTTAAAACAATTAAAGCTTTTGTGTTTTATTTCTTCTTGTCATTTCAGTGAACCCCCAAACTAAATATGTCAAATAAACCCCCAAACTAGTATGGTGTCTGTCAAATAAAAATGTTTCCAGTCAAAAAGGATAATCAGCAGCAGAGGAGCTTGGGAGAAGGACAGCACCCATAACTCTTAGGTAAATCTTGCACTTATTTTGGGTTGTTCTGTCAACAAAGATCCTGTTTAGAGCCCTGGAAAATTTATGTGGCCCAGTTGTGCCTGCTGAAGCTAAAATAAACATTTCATTTATTTCTTAAAAAAAAGAGAAAGATTATTTTTTAATTAATTATATCCCATCTTTATAAATTAGCACACTATATAGGATACAGAAAAAGCCCCCCAAACACAATATTGTGATTGCATGTGAAACCACCTAAACCTATTTAGTACGAACTTAGTATTTCTTTACAAACAATAAGTATTTATTCTACTTTGCTCATGATCAAGAATGATACTCTTTCTCTAACGAGAAACATATTAATTGCAATTTTGTTAAAATATTAGACCTTATAGAATCATCCAGTACCTAACTAACTCCCATAGAAGGCTTTGAAATGCTGCATGACAAGCAAATCTCAGATACATATCATACTGTGGACATTTTGATTAGAAATCCATAATTGCATCACAAGACTTGCTTTTAAGTTTTTTTTAACTAGAACATTTTAATTACAAGACACAAATTATATATCCATGGATATAGTACATGTGACAGCTTTCTTTGAACTAATCTTCTTATGCATAAAACATAAATGTATTCTTGTTTCAATGACAATTCAATAACTGGGCGATCAAGGAAAAATGTTTATGATAAAGCAGGTTAGAAATATAGTGGACTAGAACTTAGATTCGAACCTGTGTTTTGAGCCAAAATATCTATTTCGAACGGACCCGGAGTTCTCAGACTTTCGATATTTTTCTGACTTTTGATATTACATGTAATGCTCGAACATTCGAGGCGCGCGAATAGCAAGTAAATTCCATTTCCACATACCAATCCGCAGTAAATATCAAATTAACGAATATGCGAGTAAATGTCTATTATAACCAATACGCGAGTAAATATCGAATTAAGAATATGAAAGTAAATGTCTATTATACCAATATGCGAGTAAATATCAACGAATGAATCTTTGAGTCGTTTATGGGATAATTATCGAAGTTCGAACGCGAGAGCTCGAAAGTACCAGCATGAGATAAAATCGAATTTTTGAAAGTCTGGATATTTCACATGTTCCCCAGACCATTTCCCAGGTCCCACAGACATTTACATAAGTTACCATTATATTTAATGTATTTCATTTTGAACTTTTCAAACTATTTGACTCGCATTGATTTAATGAGTCATTTTCGAACTTTCGGAAGTTCGGCCATCTCTAGTTAGAATGCTACCAATCGTTTTTAAAAATGTGTTAATTTCAATTTAATTTAAAAAAAATTATACAATCTATTATTTACCAATTATTTGTAGATTATATTGTAGATCTCAACCCATATTTGTACTCATAAACTTTTGTTGAAGACTTAAAGGTGTCTCCAGTGTTTTAAAACCACTCTTGCTATTCCTTTTATTAAAGAACGCCCCCCTCCTCTCCTTGCTGACGAGGCCAATAGGAAGGCACCTCGTTGCAGAGCGTGTCTTTCCTTTTGGCCTCGTCACCGACGGGGAGGAGGGGGGCGGAGCCAACAAAGTATATGCGCAAGTTAAGCAAACCGAGGGGTGCGGACCTAGCGGTTCAGGTCTCACCCTGGGTAGAAATGTACTGACTAAGCAAGAGGACGCGGAGGGAAGGTGAGTTTAATTGTCCGTTTAATGGATAGCTTTTCAAGGGAGGGAAATTCGGTATTTCTCAAGCCCTGAGGAAGTGACATGAACATCATGAAATGCATAGCGTGAAGCTTACCCCATAAGGTGATGTTTCCATGTTTTGCACGGATGATTTATCTCAATAAATAAAGTTTGGGTCTTTAATTGTGCACTCATGGTAGCCTGTCCTGCAATTTGTATACTTTATGTTGTAATCTAAATAATGCATCAATATCTGATTTACAACTGTTTAAAAATACTATACACACATGATTCCTGCATAGTTTTTAGCACTAAAAAATAAATCTCTGATCTAGCAACATTTTCCTTGCCTATTTCCTTCATGGTAATTCAACTCAGCCTTCAAGCTAAACTCAGATAACAATAACAACAATGAGATACTTTTTCAAAATATCATGAAGAAAAAGATACATGAATAGGAAGTAGAATTCCAGAGAAAAGTCATAGATGCCACGCAACAAAGTACCCTCCAGCAGTTTAAATGTTATTGAAATAATCTCTCTGTGTTGTATTCTTTTTATAGAGTCTAGTACAGACCACGCATTGGAAGTGACAGTTTGAACATTATATGGTGCTTAACAAAGAATGCAGTAGAGGAGACTATGGGGCAACTTCTCAGGCATAATTACAATTCATGCCTGTCAAAAGATGTATGAGCTGGCATTCACAAGTGTGGGTGGCATGCGTGGGCATGCTTGGGAAACAACAGGCAATTGTTGGCTGCGTCATTTGTCATGACTATGTTTGAAGTTGAGAAGGATGAGGAAGCCTTCGGAGGGCTGGAGCAGGCTTACCGAAATAATATTTTTATGCAATGAATTAAGCCCTCACACTGTAGTTGTTAGCTAATTCTTTCGGGGAGACAATGCAAACTGACTGACCCATTTTATTCAGAACGACCATGACCCCAAATACTTTCCTGTCTCTGCACTTTCTGAGAAGTTTCTCTTTTTTAGCTTATAGCACATGTTTATTGGATGCTATAGAATTTTTAATGCTCTTTGAGGTAAAGTCAAATCATACAGACTTCAAATATGAAAGCATTGCCTGTAAGATAGACAGTATCATAAATTAAAAAATGTATTAAAAATATAATTTGTCCATCAAATTATATAAAGATGTTTTAAAGATGCATTGTATACATACTGAAATATACAGTGTAGGTTTTATAAGGCAACTAATATGCTAGATTTAAAGGAGAACTTTTTAAAATCCTGTTGTGAAAGCTTTTCTCCACACAAAACCTACACTTCTCTAGTAACTAGCATTTACATTTGAGAAAAAGTTCTAAAAACTAAGAAGGTTTCCATGTTGTTGCCAGTACAACTCACACCCTATTTAGTCTTGAGAGTATGTGCACCTATTGCCAGCTCCCTGGACCCCAGTATTTACTGTCTCTATGCACAGTATTTTTCTATCAGGTTGTCCCCAACACAAATATGGAACTGTCTGATAAGATTCGGAAAGCTTGTTACCCTGGCAGTTTGTCTAGCTATCGTCATGCTCACAGCTTTCCAGCAATACAAAATAGTCAGCTGCTTTACTGTCTTTTACTTTTTAATTCTGTTCATTGTAAAATGTACAATTTCTCTGAATGTTCCCATATTCTTTGCATATGCTGTGGTGGCTCAGCAGTTTTAATATTTTAAAAACACACAGCCCATGAAGTCACAGGTTCAAATGCTCAGTGCTTGATAGGAAATAACTGTATATTATTATTTTTTATATAAAACAAAGGAATGTGTGGGGAAACAGAGATTATCACCGTTTAATTGCAACACTGTATTTGTCAACACTGCTAAATCTCTAAAAGAATGTGATTAGTACCAGAAGCCCACAATCCATCTCATCCGTATCCGGTCCTCACACCTCATTCCAGATTCCCACCATGCGGTCCACATCCACATCAAGTGCAAATAATGTAGGAAGTAAGTATTGTACCAATAAATGTGCCATTCTATCACCTGGACACCAGTAACTGACTATACATATTGCACTCAATATTGACTGCTATATCTGCTTTGTGTCTGAGAGGTAGAATCTGCTGAAGCATTGATCTATGACTTACAGATGCAGGTCTCTGTGCAGTTAAATGATTTGCTGTCAGGTTTTAGGGGAAGGCTACAGCTTCCTTGTTTTGATCTTCTTTGCACTAGAGGTATGTGAAGTGTTCACTCAAGACTTCCACCAACAAAGAGGTGGATTATGGAGCTGACCCCCCTAGTACTCACAGGTTAATTTCATAAATGCCCAGTAGAAAGAGGGGTATACACGCTTGTGCTACTTTGTGTTTGTGCTCTGTCTATTGGGATGTTGTCTGGAGACTTTAGTTACCCTTTATAATATTTTTTTAAATTAACATTCTAATTGTATGTAAAATCATTAGTAATATTTGCAATGAACACTTCCAAAGTTTTACATTTCAGAGAAATACAAGAAATCTTTTAAAACATGAAATTAACACTAAAGAAACTAAAAACTTTTCACTTCTCCCTGGTGTATCTTAGAAATTACAGCAAGTGCTAAATTTCTAAAAAAAATCTTATTAATATATGATAGTTCCCACTGACCCGCCATGTCATTTCTTTAAAAAAAATCAGAACGGTACTTGCAGCCCACGTCACCGTGTTCCAGCTCCCGCTTACCAGGAACTTAGACCACAACAGATGTGACTGCCCGTCATGGAAGGTCTGTAAGTACCGTTCTAATTGCTTTTTTGAAGAAAGTAACATGGGCGGTTAGGGTTGCGCAGGCGGGAGCTATCATATACTAAAATGATTTAATGCTTGGTGCAACGCTGCAGAAGATGGATTCGGATTGAAGGGGAAAGGGTTCCTCTGTGCTTACACTATGTAAACCTTTCACACAGGAAACCCCAACTACCATCAGTTTCCTGGACTTTGGACAAGCACTACAGGAGAAAAAGGAGTAGAGATGTAAGGTATGGTACATTTTAGTTTGAGGGTGACATTCCCTTTAATCAGCAGCTTCATGCTTTAAAATCGTAAAATGTGTTCTTGCTGGAACCTCCCTATCTTTTTTGAAAAAAATATTGACAGGGCCATCTCTAGATTTTTTGGGCACCTAAAAAATTCCAACTGCTGCCCACACTGACTGGTAAATGAAGTCAACCTAAATTTTTTCATCTGCAGGGCTGACCAAACATTGATTTTGATGAAATGAATTGCCAGTCAGAAGAATAGGGGGGAGTCATGGCTGCATTCTGAAAAATATTGGTTTTTACAAATGGCATTTTTGGTCACCCCCAGGCACATGAAAAACCTCATGGACATGATGACAGGGGAAAAATGCTGCCACCCTGCAGGGTGCCCTATGTAATGTGTTCACCCTGCCTCAGGGAGGGGGCCCTAAATATTGACATTACTACATTGTGGCTTATTTACCCAGACCCATTGGGCAGTTTTAATGGAATTAACTCACGGTTTACCTAATCGTTAGTGCAACTTGTTTGACTTTAACTCCATATTAGCGCCAGATGTGCAGTTAAGCAAAAACACAACCATGCATCCTGCGCTTGCAATTTAATACCACATTTAAGATTTAACAATGACTATAGCTTTTGGGATTTACCCAAGAAAGCAATGTCGTTTCCATAAGGATATTGTTAACACTTAAACTTGAAGCAGTTAAATCTAATACCTGTCTACTACATTTAAATATATAAATCAGTTAAATATATAAATACAGTTTAATTTATAATTGCAGTTACTGGTTTTCTATGATTTAAAAGCTTTGGTAACATTCAGTACTACTTTATTTTTATGAATGATTCGTTACAGTTCCTGCTGTGTCTATTTGTTCCCCTCTAGTGATTCTGAGAATACCTCCCAGGATTGAAACATCAAGCAGGAACCAAAGGAGACGGGAAAAAAGTGGAAAGAGCAAATTTTCAACAAAAGAGGACAGTACAAAGGTTGTTATCGAAAACAGGGAGAGAATCCGGAGGAAGTGTACACACAAAATCCCAAATATAAGCAGTACACCATATCAAAGGAGATCAAGAGAGGAAATATGAGAGACTCAGACGGATCGATGAGGACAAGGAAGCAGACAATACACCAGAGTATGGCCTAAGAAGCAGGAGCAACAGAGAACAATGTACTGAATCTATAATCTAGGACATGACCCCTGCAGAACATAGATGTTTAAATTTAGGTCTGTCTTTAACTCCAACAGAAACTTTTCATTTTACTGAACCCATTGTAGATGTCAATAAATTTGTATGAAAATTGGTCTTAAAAAAATGGGCTAAAGGAATAGAAAAAAAGGAAGAAGGGTGCGGAATATCCACTAAAAAAATGGAGGACAAGCTAGGGAAGAAATAGGGCGAGTAAGAACAGCAATGGATACTGTACATGTAATGGTACTTAAGATCAGGAATGACTAATGACCTAGAAATATTATATGAAATCAACAAAATACGGTAAGAGGTCCAGGTCCCAATTATCTAGGCATTACCCCTTACTTTAGAAATAAATGATAAGTGTAATGTATCAACCTTTTACCGCACACACTGAGAAGCAATTTGTAGATAGGTTCCAAAATATGGTGGAGCAGGATTTATCAGCCTTGTATCAGGAATCAAAAATAAAGCCGCAAAAAAAGATAGCAGAAAGTGATAAACATAAGTGTTGGACCAATTTGACTAAGAAAAAACAGAAAGCACTTAATCTCTACGAAAAGATGAAAAAATAATCATAAGAAGTGGAAAAAGGAGGCTCAGTGGTATTACAATAAAAATTGTATTTCAAGAAACAGATAGAAACTACTTAGAGCCATATCATCAGATCCCACAGACAAATGTAGATGGATTTTAGTAATCTCATACAAGAGGATTAGCTTTAGGCTTCTTAGTGACAACATGGGAAAAAGATTATTACCGACAATCCTGTTGTTCCCATTTTTTCCACGTTCCTAAAAACCACATAAGAGGATCAGGATATTTAAGGCAACCTATAGTGTAAGGTATGGGGTCAATTACGAAGCGAGGGAAAGATGTCAATCTTCTGGAATAGTGTCTCCCAAAAAGCCCTTCATTTAAAAATCATTCATATCTAAGGAAGCCATCAGAACATGCTTGTGAAGGTTTCTCATATATCCAGGTCATTTTATACTGATATATCAATTAGATCAACTGGACTTGAACTAAACTAAACTTCAAGTCCAGTTGATCTATTAAATATATCAGATATAGATACACCAGACTACCATTAAATTAGTGAAACATCATCACCTGGTCCCTCAGATAATTTAGTCACAGTGGAGGTTCAGCATTGTACGCAATATGTCCACACGTGAAAGGATTACATAAGACATACAATACCCACCTCAATATTCAGTGTAATATTCGGAAGAATGGAAAAAAACTACATTTTACGACAGTATTGGAATACTGTGTTAGAAATAACTACTGCAAAGAAAGGAAGTATGATTATGTAAACGTATTGGTGGGGCGGCAAAATGTGGCACAATTTCTCCACCTACACCATTTGTATATGGGGTGGTGGGAGGAAACATGCCTCCACCAACACATCAGGTGTTCGCCTCCACCCCTCCCCCATACTTCTTCACACACATATAACGACGATCTGCGGTTGATATGGTCAGGGTCAAGGAAGAAAGTTCAGACAGATAATACAAGACTTAAAACAGAACAATTTCAATCTGACCTTTACATGGTCCTTGGGTGGAGTTCAGTTGATTTTCTTTCTGGACATAATAATTTAGTGTGACAAGGGAATCGAACTGTACAACAAGATCTACAGAAAACACACTAAGAATCTATCCTCAACGAGGGAATCATGTCACCGAAAGCGCATGTTGTAAAACGTATGGGCCAGTACACGGGACTCAAAAAAAATTGTTTCTAAAGTAGAGGATATTAATTGGCGCCCACAGATTGTAACTAAAAGATTAAAAAGCCAAGGAGGTATGAATGCATCACCTCAATAAACCCAAAAGGGAAAGTGGCAAGAGAACAAGTTGCAGATAAGAGCCATAATAATTATAACCACAAAACTAAAAGTAAAAAGAAAAAGGTTCTGAAAAATGAAATCAAGCAGGTAAGAAAACCCAATTATAACGAATTGTCTGGCAGTAACAACACAATAACGAAAATTGTGAGTGAAATATATCCCATTATATTGAGGACAAAGGATTAAGGAGGCCCTGGCAGAGGGTTTCCAATGAATACCTAAGAGAGCAAGAATTGGGGAGACCGTTTATATCCAGTGGGTAGGTTAAGAGGAATAGAACACCCACACTCAGATGAAATGATTATAATGCACAAAAGGTACTTACATGTGTGGCGTACAGTAGAACATGTGTATGACTTGCACACCAACACTTAGTACAGGGTTCGTACAATTACAGAAAATATATGACAAAATATTACATAATTATTGTATAAGACACACGTATAGTCTATTTTACTTACCTGTTTTACATTGCTGATCTTACAATATGTGGGTAGCACCCTCACGAAATTTAAAGGATAGAATCTGGGAGCAATAATAGGGATATTAAACTGAATACAACTAAAAGATCCCGTGGCAAGACATTTTTGGAGCTGTATGGGGTCAGGGGTTCCACCAATTAGGGCTCCAAGCATCCATGGATACCAAAGACAGATAAGAATAAATATAGGTTACACAGCTGTTAAAACTAATTAAGTATGTGGATTTTTTATTTGAAATCCGACACCGAGGGACTTAACTCAATATCGCGATATTAATTGTTATATGGGGTAGTCATAAAATAGAAAAACATGGATCTAGTATAATTTTTATTTGTCTGCCCTATTTTGTTATGTCTTATCTAATAGAACCTATCTATGTTCATTCTTTAAAGTGATGTATAATTTTGAGGTTAAGAAAGTTGTCATATTCTAGCTTCCATTTTATTTGAGTACAAAATTTATAGCATTCAATGTACAAGAGTTTGTTGAGATTGTTTTAAACCTATATAATGTGGTTCTATGTAACAAACAACGTTTTACAGTGTTACCGAATTGGGCGTTGTGGACACTTTGTCAGTAATTGTATAATTTGTAGCTAATTTGCTGCACAGTTTCATCTCAGAGGGCAGTGTGTTACAATTTTCTACAAATAGCCCCATACGGAAGTGATGTAATGAGCCTATGAGTAAGAGCGGGTAAGCACCGCTCGAAACGCATCAGGCGTTTTGTCTGTTTTTATATACTTTTAATTCAACTTTGAATAAAGATCAGAGTTTTAAAGCCAGATGACCGAGTCTTTAATCCGAGGATCACGGAGTGGCGACCACAATTCCAAGTGAGCACATTGAATACTTAACTTCTATTTTTAACCTTAAAACAAGATATATTGAAACCCGAATTCAATTCCCGTTTTTAGATTCAAAAAATCCGATAATAATCTAAAATAAAAATATATAATATTTATAAAATTATATATGTGAATAAATGAAATGCGAACTGGATATGTAAAGAAGAACTCTGGTTTAACAACAATGTATGGTTAAATTAAAGCTGCCAGTCTTTCCTTTAAACCTGCTCTTGTTCCCTCTTTTGTAGCCAGTCAGAAGTCATAATGCTAAAAGGTTAATGTTTCATTTTACAAGCTTGCACCTGTCTTGTAGGAAGACTGGTTTGATTTAAAAGCAGACTGGTATGTCATCACTTTCCTACCCGCTCTGTCAGAGCATAAACACAGATGCCTGAAAAAACACCTTTTTACATTCGATTTTGTAAACATTAGACTATGGTAGATTTAAGAATTTAATGTTTTTCTTTTTCTTTATATAAACCATGGACAGTGAAGAGAAGGGACCTGCTAAAGTGTATTGCTACCAACTCATGCAGGAATTCATGTTTGTTATAAGCCATAAACTACAATAAACAGAACATACACCTGGAGCATTCCTAAGCAATGTTGATGTTGTTGCTCATTCCAACTTTAACCTTGTCAGCACAATAACTTTGACTGACTGATTTAGAGAATATAGAGGACGTGTTTTTACTTAAGCTTCCTTGTTTGGAAACTAACCATTCTTCTTTATTAAAAAGTCAATCAGGAAGATTCATAAAATTTTATCATTTAATGTGTGAATTTTGCCCACACCCATCAGAACTTATGTAACATTTGAATGCTAACATCTATTGGTTGGGGAAAAATTAGCACCATTTTAAAAAATAAACTTTATTGAAAATAACTTGATTGTGTTGGCAATTTTTCCTGTTTTTTTTTATTTATTTAAGATACGTAGGAAGATTGAGAGTTATAAGTGCTTTCAAGTTCTTCAAGTTCTAAAGCATTTACCCTGCAAATTTGCACGTAATTAAATATTGTGGAAAAGTGAATGTTTTCTCTGTGGAATCCATGCCATGAATATATTGAAGAGTTTTTGAAGCAAAGGGATTTAGTGAATTAGTGAAAAGTTTCCTAAAAAGTGATCATGAGTTTATTTAATCTGTTCACATCTGCGGTCGTATTCATACTTCATAGGATTTTGTGACCTTACACAATCAAAACCAGTTATTTTTTAATTTAACCATTTTATCATAAGGGCTATTATTCACCATGGTAACTGTTAACTGAAATACCTATTCTACCGACCTTCTGAAACGATATCCGAATTCAGATCTGCTCTCCCTGATAAGCCTGGATCACCCAATGTCACTTATAATTCCTTATGATATATAGCTGATGATACATTTTATCCCTAAATTATACTCCGAACGAAATAAAAACAGAACTTCACCTAGGCCATTCCTTCAATGATAAGTAGTCATTTTAATAATTTCTAGATCAAAAGGATTCAGACAGTGCGATGAACAATTTTAAAACCTCTTCATGTTGAGTGATTTTTAGAGGAATAAATAGGATCCCAAACCTTACTGCAGCTGCTATACATTCATAACAAATGAAACTTTATTAAGATCAATATGGTCAAGTAGCTTTAAATTACAGAACAAAACGCAAAGAATTACTACCCTGATTAATATACATTACATATCGCCTTCCAATGTTGTAAACTCAGTACTGATAAAGCATTTTTCCTTATGTTTGTAACATTTTCAATTCTGTCTAATTGTTCTGTTAATGTGACCGCATTATTGATCTTTTTCTTTTGCTATTTCTTGGGCTTTCAGATTTACATATTGCACCAAAGCTTCTTCCAAAAGCCCCAGAAACTTCAGTTGGGCCCAGTTACGTGTTGGGCCAGAGCTATCAATATGGCCCATGATGTTTTTGATTTGGCTTAAACACTCAAAATTGCATGTTTGTTAAGAAAACCTATAGATAGCAATGCAGAGAGAAAATGCTTTATCCCCAAGACCACTCATCCTAATCCAACGCCTTTTTTCTTGTCAAGTGTTTACATCACAGCATTTTATATCCAGTTACAGCTAAGCCAAGTTTTTTTTTTTAATGTGCCAACTAATGCAATTCAAAAGTGAATCAGTAACCTTGTCCTCAGCTATGATGAATCTGATGCAGTGACATAACCTTAGAAGGCCCTCATTTCCTTTTTCTTAAAAGATTGTGACCATTATGCAGTGGTAAACAATGTAAATAATCCATAGAGGAAAGAACATTAAATTACTAAGATCACAATGCAAATTAAATTACCTATAAAAATAAGTTAAATGTACATGTCTAAAATAGTTTGCCACATCGTTTCTTATGGAAGCTCTTTCCAGAGATATGTGTTTGCCGTTGATGCAGCTTTTTATACTGTATGATTAACCCAGCCATGCTATCATTATATAGTGTTTCTGATTGAGCCATTGAGCCTAACACCAACAACGAAGAAGCCCACCATCTTCAGTTAAGACCCTATGTATCACACTGACAGCTACACCTTGAAGGGCAACACTGAAAGCCAATTTCCATTTAAGAAACAAAATGTTAATTGCTAGATGTAACCTCCCGTGCCTTGAACCAGTTCCCATTAGCCATGTCATGATTTGGAGTCAATAAATATATTCTGGGGGATTTTTCTACTGCTTGAGTTGCAGTGCAAACTTTTAAGGGGTTTAAAAATTTGCGCTAAACCTATTTATTTGCAAACCTATTAACCTGTAGTTTGCAGCAGCTGCAAAGATGATCATCAGCAAGAGACACTTGAGCAAAGCAACCACACAATATTAACGAGGCTGCACTGTTAATACTTACATGCCTGGCATTATTAATTCTTACATGTAGTGAGATTCTCCAAGAACAGTGCAGCTCTGGTAAAACTGCTACTGGAGATTTTGTCCGTAGCAAGTGTGGCTCTGGGTGAATTTTCCTCTGTTGAGAGGTTCTGTCTAAGAGAGGTTAAACCTCTGACACAATCGATTGGGGCATTTATATGGATTTGTTGCTTTAACACACAGCTGGGAGGACATAACATCAGTAAACCTCCATTTTAGACTGTAATACTTTAGATTAAGATGTAATGTGTTTCTATACTAAGCTAGTTCCTTCGAATCGAATCTGAGGGTTGAGGCCTGACAACTTTCTGAACTCCCGAATTTCACAGAACCCTGATTGTCGAATTTTAGATTTTTTAATCGAATCTAAGTAGAGAAACTTTTTCAAAAATCGAAACTCGAATTTTTCGAAACTTTCGATGATATCCGAACATTTTTAAAATTTGAAAACGAACGAAACAAACTTCAAACTAGTTTGGTGAATTTGTCACCAAACACAATATCAGTGTTTGTTCTGCAGCTTCTCTTTGCACCTTAATTAGGGGTGCTACTAGACTGAGCTCTTTGTTTGTCTCTGAAGAGATTCTTTCCAACCATATTTATTTCCATAGAATTCATTAATACAGAAATTTCAATTACCACTTAAAATCAATTGATTGTATCATTTTTAACAAATACAATTTCTTTTTTTTTTTTTCTTTTATAAAAGCAGGAATTAAATGGCTTTGTCGTTTAAATAATGTTCCAGTGCACTGCCATGCTGCTTATATGGAGCCTTGGATCCCTATAAAAAGTGGCATCTATTCCGCACACACAAACAAAAATCATTTCTATTACTTCACAACGGCCATGCTTACCAGGTGAGGATTATCCTGACTTACTCAAATGGAGTGTTGTCAGAACCCCAACCCATACTATCTCCATCACAATAACTATTAGCACAGAATAAATCTTGTTCTCTTGTTATTATTTACCAGTTGTATTTTAAACCAATTGGATTTCTTCTATTCTAGTTATTTTATCTATAATATCGTTTACTTTACTTTAGCATAACCTTGAGAAGTCCTTGAATGTTTTGTTATACATACTGTATACCCTAAACATTCATATTCTATAGAGGCATAACAAAATTAATAAGAGCATGGTGCAGCTAGTTTAGAACACATAAAGCAACCTTAGCAGTAAGTATTCTCGAAAAACAAGTTATCTACAAAAATGATTATAGGTGAAAAGCTCCAAGCCATAACTTAAAGATTTGTGGAACTCTAGAAAAATCTCTTTAAAACCACCCTACAGTTTAAAGTTCACTTTAATCATATTATAATTAGTCTAAAGGTCCCTGAAAAAAACCCAAGAAATAGCATCAATTACTATGAACAAACACACACTTATATCCTCCTTTCCTATACTAGCTGCCAGCTAATATGAGAGGGTCTATGGTGGAATATAACCTACAGGTCTGAAGACAGACTCGGCAATGAAAGCAGCCCTACATATATATGATTTATACTTTCCCGACCGAGCACGTCCCACGACATTTGAACCGATCCTGCCAATGGATCGCCTGTCCGTGTGGCATAGAAATGGGAAATTCGGTTCCGGCAGAATAGATCTAATATCGAGAGTGCTTGGTTGGGCAAAATAAGTAAATCGCATATATGTATGGCCACTAGTCCTGGCTTGCACAAATGCTGGAATTTTGTTTTTATAATACACTCCTGAGGATAACCCTTTTACTGACACTTACCATACATTAAAAGCCCATGCTTTAGCGATTCCTACCCAAGGTTTTGAATATGCACATGTTTGAAAACTACAACTCCAGCATCTCTGTATAGCAGTAGTTTCCTACTTATGTCCATTGGCTAATGAATGGTACTCAGATTCAATACAGTGGTAATGCATTAGAGGCAAGGTGTTGAACTTTTCACATTTTTGTTTAAAAACTCCAACCCCCAGCATTCCCTGGCTAACATCAAATGCTGGAAAATTAATTTTTCAACATCCTGGAATAAAGCCCTTTTCTAATAAAAGCCCATGCTTGCAGTTTCCTACCCAGGTTTGAGTAGGCACCTGTTTTAAAACTACAATCTCCCAGCATTCTCTTGTTGGGCAGCAAGTTTCTACTTTATGCATTGGCTAATGAATGTATTAAGATGCAATAAAGTGTAATTATATAGAGCATAGGTGTTGAACTTTTTCACTTTTTTAAAAACACACTGCCCGCAGTCCCTGGCTGCGCAGAATGCTGGAAATTTTATTTTATCTACAACCTCCTGGATAAAGCCCTGTTTACTGACTTACCGACATTAAAAGCCCACGCTTTAAGCGATTCCTACCCAATGGTTTGGAATATGCACATGTTTGAAAACTCAAACACCCAGATTCTCCTGTAGCGTAAGTTTCTTCTTGTCACTTCCTTCCTGTGAATATACAAAGAAACCGGATTGCCTCTTAATTTCTATGGAGAGAAGGACGTCATGTGAAGTCTCGAAGATTATTTTAATTTTGCTAAGACTGGTCCATGTTTACAAAAATACATTAATTGGGTGTAATACAGGAACTTCCTTCACACTTCCTGTCTTGTTATGTACCGTGCCTAAGAAGTTTTTTGATTTGGCTAACAGTGGAAAACCTCATTGGGTGTTAGTAAATTTCCACTTCCTCCTTTGTTTAAATCTTTGTGTTCCATTGCACTTACTCCATAGAGACCCGTAGAATCCAGAGGTGGTGGCTTTAACCTAAATTTTTGAGTTTTCCTTCAAACTTAAGGGTGTCCAGTAAAGTAAGTAATTTATTAATTGTATATCACTTGTTTTATTTCATCGTAAGAGGGGAGTATTACTATACTTTTGTATGTTATTCTTATGGTGATTTTGATTCAATAGTGATATTTTCACACATACTATAGAGACCTTCTTATGTGTAATAGTGTTATCTACCCCTACCTAATTGTTGTTCCTAAAAACTCATGCAATCTCGTAAAAATATAATTTATTTATAAATATAAGGATATATTTTTATATATATATATTATATTTACTGGATTCACTATGGGTACCATATGCAGGCCTTTATTGGCCAATCAGTCCTGGATAATATATGAACCTATTACAATGTCCACTGAGGAACAAGAGTAATTAATTTACATATACATCAAAACGTATTCCTTCGGGGACTCTTTTTCTAGCACTGACACTGGGTAGTAGTGTTCAAACTGTTATTTTTCCCTTTCGAATTTTAAATTGGAAATTCCAAAACTCCGAGTTTCAATTTTCCGAAAATCGTCTACTTTTTATTTTTGATTTTCCGAATCGTCTATTTTCGAAAAAAAATGGTCTACTTTCAACTTTTCAAAAGATCGTCTACTTTAGATTTTCGAAATCGTCTACTTTCTATATTCGCTTTCTGAAAATCATTTACTTTCTAATTCCTAAAACTCTGTGGTTCCATGAAATTCGGATTCCAAAATTTTCGTCGGAACTTCGAACCCTCAGGATTCCAATTGGAAGCGGTTCAATAAACCACAGTTACATCTTCTCAATCATGGGTTATCTACCCTGGTTGTACCTACTAACGGGAATGCAATATGAATAAGCTCTTAGAGACAAGCTTTGTGTAGCAGAAAACTAGTAGTAAATGCTATGGAATATTTCGCTGCTTATTTGGGAATCTGGGAATAAAATACCCACATATCACACAACACAAGCCTATCTTCACTGTCTGTCGTTTTCTTTTTATCTTTATATTTTTAGCTATTTTTAGCCACCTGTCAGATCTATTCAAATAAGAAAGTTCATTATTTCCATTTACAGATAATTCTTCACCATTAAAAGAGTCCTTACTTTCCCTATACTTCCTCTTTTTTATCGCCTGGCATACAGTAAATCTGACAGTATAAGGCCTTATCTAATCTTCTTCAAGTCCCATTTCCGTGCTGTATCAAGCTTGTCATTTCCATGACAGCGGTGTGCAACACATCCTACATTCTAGAAGTGAGGAGCTTGTAACCACACATACTCTTAATCCCTTCTACATTTCCCATTACAAAGAATTCAGTCAAAGGAGGGCCAATCCTGAGAGGAATCCAATGGGCAGCTGCTTCGCACTGAACAGCTGCAGCTCAAAAATAATGAAAAAGTTAGATACGGTAATTTGTGACAGTGCTGAAATCTATAAATAGACTGCATTTCAGACACCCTATAAGCCTGGTTCTAAAGCTTGCTGTTCAATCTCTTAATGTCTTCATTTTCAAAGAGGCATCCTCACAATTTGACTTTGATGTTCGTAAATGGAAGTTTTCCAATAGAAGAGCGTCCACTAATGACCACTCAGAAATCACTGACTAGATTCTAACACGTGTCTCCCTTGGTCCTTTGACTACTTTTGTTTAGAATAAAAATGTACAATCATTTAAAACAACAAACATAATAAGAGAAATGTATAAATGTGTTTTTTCTTTCCATAGTGCTCTTTTTCCTATTTGTGATCTACAGTCACTTTCCTTTTCTTCTCAAGGTTTCAGGCACAATTCATAAATTCTTTGTCCTTGTATTACAATTTATCGAAGGAATACATGGAAACTAGCGATGTCCAAACTCGCAAAATCCGGTCCGCTCCTCGAGATCCGTCGAATTTTCGAAAGATTCAAAAAATTCGGAAATCCGCTGAGCGGAACCCGTTAAAATTAAAGATAACCCATTAAAAATACGCTCTTTTTCCGTATTTTCCGAAATTATCGAGTTTCACGTATTTTGAGAATTTTGTCGCAATTACGAGTTTTCATGTATTTTTCGAAAATACAAGTATCCCTCGTTATTTCAGATATTTTTCGAAACATACGTAGTAAGGATTAGAGAAATCCTTGTATTTTGAAAATTTCGAAATTACATGTTGTTCCCCGTATTTCGAAAAATCCGCGGAAACGGAATTCGGAAGGCAGAAAATCAGACAAAATCCGCCATTCCGCGAACCGGGATAAATCCGCAGCCGGAATCTGGGTTCGGATCCGTGAACCGGCCATCCCTATGGAAACTAGACCTCTCCCTATTTGTCATATCTAGCCATAAATTCTATCAGGGTTATTGCCATAAAGATTTCTAATCGTTACAAATGGTGCTAATTTTTCCCCCAACCAAGTCAGAAATTATGGTAACATTGAAACATCTGATGTGGTTGGGGCAAAATACACACCACTTTTAAACTGATAAAACTTGTATTGAATACCCTATCCTTTTTTTTCAATTTCGAAGGCAACTGATATACAAAAGTGAACTTTTACCATAAGAATTCTCTATTCCGGTAGGGTAGAAAATCTATTACTATTAGAACTTCTAGAACTTTGAATTGTTTGTATATTACAGTTTTATGCACATATGGTAACATGGGACTTTATTTAAAGCAGGTCGAAAGTTATTTAAAAAAATGTATATTAAGATCAGAGAATTTACCTACCTTCTGTCCAAGAGAGGGAATAGATACGTCCTACTATATTGTTATGATCTTCACTCCGGAACCATAATGCAAGTGTATTAAACTACACAGCCGCAATGAATGCTCATGTTTGCAAGTTCTTTGGCCCATGTTGCTTCAGTCATTGGAAAAATATTAAAAGTGGCGACCAGCCATGCTAGCTGGGAATATTGCACTTTTACCCTGTCATTTATTCAGAATGAAGCACTGAAAATGAAGCTAATTAAAATGTCCTATACAGGGAGGTTTCATTACATGATGATACCTCACATAATACTTTATTTAAAATTTTATTATCAGCTATTAATCCTGTTTCTCCGTGCAATTGGTTTTCTTTTTTAATTATAACAAAAAGACTAAGTTTGTTACGTGTTGTAGCTGGCTGACCATGTCGCTGACATTGCTAATGGAGGATAGGCCCTTTTATTTTTTTCATTACTTGCTCAGTTGCAATAAATCAGCTTTAAGTTTCCGTCTCAACAGATATTGGTTTTTTAAAACATTTTGGATTCTATCTATCTTGTAACGCAGAACCATTCTAGTTTCTGTAAACAAATTGCATCCCATATGTGTGTCCAATGTTCTGGTGGTCTAGTGATAGGCAGGGAAAGTCGTTACTGCTTAGTAAGAATGGAGAGGGGATGCCTTTTACCACTACCCGGAACATGGACTGTGGGCAACCATTTCTGTTAAGGGCGCCAGCTTGTGGAACTTCCCAGAACAGAGCCTAGGATGAGTCACGCCTACTTGATGCTGCTTTGCTGGATCGATCTTGAATTTCTTCGGCGGTAGCTGAGGAGAAAGAGAGAAGCAGTTCTGTGGGAGACACCGGGTCCGTCTTTGAGGAAGCTTCATCAACACCTTGTAAGTATGTCCGAGTTAACCCCCGGAGGATTATGGATGGCTGCGCGTTCAAGGAGGGAGAGAACAGCGGAATCTCTGTATGGTCTCGGCTTCCAGGGCAGCGAAAGAAGGCCTGGGATTGATGATCCTATGGTCGCAGCGAAAAAGCTTCCCCTCACAAGTCCCGAGGCGCGCAGTGGTAATGAAGGCCCGCAGGATAAAGGGTCCCCAGGCCGGGCTTTGTAAGCAGAGTACCAGGGCTCGCAGAAAGAGAGCAGTTAAATAACCATGGGGATCCTGATTCCGAGGGCCAGCTTATTACCTGAGCCAGGGGGGGGAGTGTTGGTTTCACAGAGGCCGGAGAGTAGCTTTGTCATCAGGGAAACCTGGCAGGAGTCCAGGTGGAATCTTTCAAACAGCAGTCCCTTTACCTTCTGTTAGGCATATGGCAGCTCTAGCAGTCAAGGCCCTATCTCTTACTGGATTAACTTCTGTGGTCCAGGCAGATCTGTGGCAGCTAATCCTAATGGGAAAAAGCCTGGTTATGGAAGCAGCGGAAACACTTGAGTCACCGGTAATAATTTAAACCTCCACTTTTTTTCAGGACTTAATCAGTGGTTTAGAAAATTATTTTTTTTTTGTTAAAGGGTTTCCACAGACTCCTGTCATTTCCCAGGCCAGTCCAATCAATTGCAATATTGGGGATCTTAATCGATTTCTGCCAGAATGGACTTTCAGCTTCCATATGAATAAATTAACAACAACAGCTAAAATTGCTAGTACAAAGACAGGCTATTACTAGGGGTGATGGCAAAAAATTCAGTCTCTCCTTGGCCAACTGAAGTTTCCCGCCACTAGAATAAATATTCCCCACAGTATAGGGAGAACGTTCGGGAATGACACATTAACTACAACCCCGGCCACCTATAGTAATAGAATCTGTAAGATTGTATTATATAAGGTATAGGTTAAAACAGCATTGTACATGGCAGACAGTTGGTGTCGAACCATGCAGTTGCTGTTTGGTCTCCCCCACATACAATTTGTATGTGGGGGAGACCAAACAGCAATTGCATCAACGTATGGCCCAGCACAGAAGAGCCAATTCCTCGGGTCAGGACTCAGCCGTGTATCTGCTCTTAAGGATAAAGGACATACCTTTGAAGATTGTAATGTTAACATACTGGCGAAGGAACGTGCTCGGTTCAAGAGAGTGTTAAGGAGGCCTTTATGTGAAAATAAAGAAACCAAGCCTAAATAGAGGTGGGGGGGTTCGACACCAACTGTCTGCCATGTACAATGCTGTTTTAACACCTTTTCTGGGCGTTCCTATAACACCTCTTAGCCACTATCCAATCACACCCTTAACACCTGGCTGTGATATTTAATTGGGATTTTCCAGGGTACTCTAACCCCCATATAGTAAAGGGCACTCTGACCCCCATATAGTAAGGGAACTCTGACCCCCATATAGTAAAGGGCACTCTGACCCCCATATAGTAAAGGACACTCTGACCCCAATAGTTAAAAATGTCACCTGAGAATTGTAGTTTCAAGCTGCTATTTGCACTGAACCAGCACACAATGTTTGCCCCAAACTGAGAAGACCAATCAGATTTAAAGCCTCTAGATTAACAGTGACAGTGCTGAGTGAGTCCAGCAGCCAGACTACACAGGAAGCAGGAAGGAGTGTAAAGGCAGATCAGCTTCTGTAACTTTCTATGCAGGTGAAGGGTTTTTTAACACACCTACTGGTTACTATCCGCAATTGCAGCATTTGGATCTAAATTAGGACTTGAACCGAGTATAAGCCGAGGTTAGGTTTTCAGGCTAATTTTAAAGCCTGAAAATCTCGACTTGTATTCGAGTATAACGGTATCTGTATGATCGCTTAAAAGTTAATGACCAAATGATAAGTGAGTAATTCTGTTTGGACGAAACAAGTCTTGGTGGTGTTTTGTGTCCCCATGGTGTGCAGCAGCGACAACAGCATCTATTACCTATTTGTATCGCAGACAGTGGATTTCTTTTTACACCATTATGGTATCTTTCACTCTCTGGCATTGTTTCTTGTGTCTGTCCTGTTGTTGGCCTATGGTACATATAGCCCATTATATGTGGTTTACCTATATGTTCTTGTTTGTATATGCCATGTATATCAATATATAGACTTATGGTTGTAGGTATTATTACTATTACTGCCCTGCACTTTGTATTTGTTTGTATATGCCATGTATATCAATATAGACTTATAGTTGTAGATATTATTACTATTATACTGCCCTGCACTTTGCATTGTTTTTGTATATGCCATGTATATCAATATATAGACTTATGGTTGTAGGCATTACCATTATTATACTGCCCTGAACTTTGTATTGTTTGTATATCCATGTATATCAATATATAGACTCATGGGTTAGGTATTATTACTATTATACTGCCCTGCACTTGGTATTTGTTTGTATATGCCATGTATATCAATATATAGACTCATGGTTGTAGGTATTATACTATTATACTGCCCTGCACTTTGTATTTGTTTGTATATGCCATGTATATCAATATATAGACTTATGGTTGTAGGTATTATTACTATTATACTGCCCTGCACTTTGTATTTGTTTGTATATGCCATGTATATCAATATATAGACTTATGGTTGTAGGCATTACCATTATTATACTGCCCTGCACTTTGTATTTGTTTGTAATGCCATGTATATCAATATATAGACTTATGGTTGTAGGTATTTTACTATTATACTGCCCTGCACTTTGTATTTTTTTGTATATGCCATGTATATCATATTATACTTATGGTTGTGGCATTATTACTATTATACTGCCCTGCACTTTTGCACCATGGAATGTAGATGGGTTTTTTTTTGATGTTTTAAAATTTTTCCCCCTATAATAAAGGAATTTTACCTTTTCTAAATTATTGTGCACTCTATCATTTCTCTTATGGTTCATAATTTAGGCGTGGGCAAATAAAATATAGCTTTTGATTTCATTAGCATAAGAAGTGTAAAAATAAACCATGCTCTTTGTATAAGTAGCAGGAACCGTTTGGCATTTGGCTATTAATTTAGATAACCAATCAGAGCTTTTTGCTGGGTTACTGCATCTGCAACCTTTGCACTTTTTATTACCGCAGCCTGTAATTGTACTAGGCCAACAGCAGGGAAACCAATGAAAGGCGGCAGATAGAATAGGTAGAACATTTCGGGAATGACACATTAACTACAACCCCGGCCGCCTATAGTAATAGAATCTGTAAGATTGTATTATATAAAGTATAGGGAGAACGTTCGGGAATGACACATTAACTACAAACCCGGCCGCCTATAGTAATAGAATCTGTAAGATTGTATTATATAAGGTATAGGGAGAACGTTCGGGAATGACACATTAACTACAACCCCGGCCGCCTATAGTTATAGAATCTGTAAGATTGTATTATATAAGGTATAGGGAGAACGTTCGGGAATGACACATTAACTACAACCCCGGTGAGATAGATGGAATTTTATCAAGGAAATAAACCCGATTTCTTTCAAAGAGCAGCGTGCCATGCCTATGTTGCACAACATTCGGGGTCAAAACATTCATCAGTTCCTTCTGCCTTCTTTCTCACAGTGTGCAGAGGCGGCAATGAGCTACCGGTAGGCAGAGCGAGAGGAGTAGCCCTCGTGTCACAGTGAGGCTGAACAGAATTGGGTCTGCAGTTAGGTCATCTCTTGAATTGATGTACCACCAGAGCTGCAACGGTTGTAAAGGGCAGATAAGAAAATTACACTGATTTGCCACCGCCTCCTCTATAATCCTTTCGTCCTACCAGGTTCTCCACTTCTCCCTCCTTCACACACCCTTTACTCCTCCCCCTCCAGTCTAGGTTTCTCTACTTCTTCTCTCCATTATCTCCTCCTCTAGCTTTATCCTCTATATCTATTTCTTGTATTGCCCAACATAAATCGTTACCATACATAAATATATATTTAAAAAATAGTTTGTTGATTTTGCCCCTGAAACAGATTAAAGTAGAACTAAACCCAATTTTTATACTCCAGAATCTGAAACAACCCCCCTAAAAACACCAACACATAAAATGCGAACTTTAGTAAACTCCGTTAAGTAAATCAAAGCCTGTTAAGACTGGATAAGTGTCCTGTGATGTGCTGGAGTGGAGACCACAACCTCCGACCGGCTCGCGAAGCTTTCTGGCTCCTCGTGAAAAGGATCATGTGATTAGGAGGAGAGCAACCAACTGTAACAAGTTTGTGCCATATCTAGGACGAGAGGAAGGAGACAACACAACTGATGGTCGTTGTGACCAAACTGTGTTGATACTAAATGCTGATAAGTAAAACAGTCAAAAACCAAACCATATGTTTTAGGTACATTTCCCAGCACCTGTATCAAAATGAGAGGTAAGACCACACATATGGTGTTCTGCCTTCTGGTTCATTGTTTTCTGTAGCTTTAGTTGTCCCTTTAAAATGATATGCAGCTAATCTTAAACTGCTCCTAGATATAGTTTTTCTATAGAACAAAGTTATTGTTGGCAACAAATCTGCTTTCACCAATCATTAACTGATTGTTAAACTGAATAGGAATATCTATGAAATTTTGATATGCTGATTTAAACTAGTCTAAATCTCAGCCAGCAGTTCAGTTATTGTTAAAAAAATCATTAAACGAACTAAACTAAGAAAAAAAACTTTATTTCAAACCCCAACATTAAAAATGTTTTTGGTTTGGCTTTGATTTCTAATTACATGTTGGCTAACAGAACACCCATATTTTCACTTCCGGAATAATTTTCAGCACGCTGTTTTGGACCATCCTTATAAATGATTATCTTTTAAACATAATAACATTTGCTAGAAAGCATAAAAGTTATTTGCTTCTCTAGACCGAAACGTTGTTGCCCCAATAAATGCCATCCAATGTCTCTACTTGGGGACTGGAATGGAGCTCTTTTTTTAAATTGTCTAAAATGCTCTAAAATCATCCATTTTTTTTTTGCTGAAACGGATTATCCACAAGAAGTGGGCAGGTTTCTCATATGTACTTAAACGTATAACTATAGATGCTACATGTGAATGTGGTTGAGAGGGTTTTTTTCACACCACCTGTGAGCAACAAGTATTCAGATAAATTCATAATGAAAAGTACTTTGAATAGAAAGCTGTTCCCCAAGCTGTCATATGGTTTATGTATTGTGATTAAAGGCTGCTCAGAAATTCTGCCTAAAGCAATGGAAAGATTTAATTCTACCAAATTGGGATCATATTCAATTATCAGCTTATATATTACTATGAGGTATTATACATTGAGTGTTAATACATCTCTTATAAGTAAGTGGTTTTAATTTCATGTCATCCATGATTTAATCCTTTTATTTCTGCCAGTTTCACTAATAACAAATTAAGTATATTATTTTCTCCTGATTATCATAAGCCACACATAGAGTTATAGGTGAATTATTCTGCCATGATTTTCTATTCATTGGCACTTGTTCTGCAGTACTGATTTGATTAGCTGTAATTATTTACTTTTTACCTTTCAGTTTTTGCTTTGAGTTAGTGCAGCTTATAGATTACAGTTTTCTTTTTAGAACTCTAGTTAGACTGTCATTTTATCCCTGAGTTTTTTTTGTCTCCAAGCATTAAAGGCACACTATAGTGAAAAATATGACTTTACCTCATCTATAATGAATATGTGCAAGTAGCACTTACTTTCAGGCTTGTGTTTTGCTGCATGCCTCAATCCAGCACATGTTTTGCTTAGGAGCATTGCCCCCCCTCCCCTCATTAACCACTTCCACTCCCACTTCCATCTGACCTGACTTTTCCCCCACAATCCAAACTGTCAAACTACATACATTATATATCATTCCAACTGTCAAAACTATGTCACCATCCAGCCACAGCAAAACACTCACAGAAGAATAGTTTATGAGAGCAAAGCACTTTGATTGACAGCTAAAATGTAATAATGTTTATTGATATCTAAAGAAATGGGCAGATCAACAAAATAAATGGTACATGTAGGTGGGAAGAATTATAATTTTCCAGTAATGGACAATTTAAAATCATTTTTTGGTATAGAGTGCCCTTTAATAAATGATTTCTCATGCTGCTTAAAGATCGTATCACATTTCTTTTCTTCTTGCCAACCAACAGACTACCATAAGCTAAATGAACGATAATAGTTGGTTGGAACATTGGTCATGGTGTACCGTTTTACAAGATGCTTTTAGCCCAGTTAAAAACAACTGAAACTTTGTACATATAACTGTTTGTGTTTATATTTCTAAATTCCTTTTTGATGGGATTGCTGCCCACTATAATGTCTTTGGTTTAGGGCACAGAATTTCAGTTCCAGATAATTAACCACAATAACAGATAATAACCACAAACACTGTTACTAACTCAAGAAAAAGAAGTTTGTATCTTCTTTATGAAGGGGTTTTTTTACATGAAACTATGGACAGTCTTCAATTGGATGTGGTGATGGCAGGTTCATTGGATGTTGTAAAAAAAGCTGGATGATTTTTTTAAGAATAAAGAAGTTTGCATGTTACTGGTATTGAGACATAAGGTTTGAGTTAATTCAGGGATATTTCTGATTGGAAGGATTTTTTTTTTTTTCCCCCTCACAACTGTTTTCTTTTGTTTTTGCCTTTCTCTGGTCACTGCAGGAATGTGGGTATTGCTGAATAGGTTGGACTAGGTGGACATATGTCTTTATTCAACCTTAAATACTTTTTTTATATACTATTTAGTCATAGTACAAACAAATAAATAGATGCTGATTTTATACTAATTGTTCATTTTATATCACAGCTCTGAATATAATAGCCAAAATTCCTACAGTTTGCTTTGTTCTTACGAACTTAAAAAGTTTAAAAGTTCTGTAGTTCGAAAACAACCCATTTAATGGGAGAAAATAGTTTGAAAAGTTCGGATTAATTACAATAAATATCAATTGTAACTTTAAGGGGCATATTTATAAAAGAGTGAAAAGTAGCGAAATGTTTTCGCATTCGCTTTTCGCATGGATTTCGCCAAAAGACAGTTAACGCATTTTTATAAAGGTACGTTAACGAATGGCGAAACCGTTTCCCACCGAGCTATCGCTAAACCCTTTTCGCCTTACTTCGCAAATGGTATTTAGCGAAAAAGGAGCAAAAAGGCATACGCGATTTATAAAAGAGCGAAAGTTGGTTTTTGCGTTAAAAGAGCGAAATTAGCGCACCCTGAAGGTGGTGAAAAGTCTTGTTGAGCGAAAGGCATTCTATGGGTAATATGCCTTGAAAAAGCGAACGCGCATTAGAAGGGCATCGCGCATTAGAGTGTAATATCCTTGGCAAAGTGACATTAGAAGGGCGAACGCGCATTAGAATGTAATATGCCTTGGAAAAGCGAACGCGCATTAGAAAGGCGAAACGCACATTATAATGGAATATCCTTGGAAAAGCAACGCACATTAGAAAGGCGAACGCGCATTAGAATGTAATATGCCTTGGAATTGCGACATTAGAAAGGCGAACCGCATTAGAATTAATATGCCTTGGAAAGCGAACGCGCATAGAAAGGCGAACGCGCATTAGAAAGGCGAACGCACATTATAATAGAATATGCCTTGGAAAAGCGAACGCACATAAGAAAGGAGGCGAACGCACATTAGAAAGGCGAACGCGCATTAGAAAGGCGAATGTGCAGTTCGGCAAAAGAAAATTGTATCCAATTGAAAATCTGACGAAGATTGACTAAATAAGACATGGCTGACTTGGTGTGAGTGGCCATTTTGAACTTGACAATCATTTTTCTAGTGGGCTTCTGGTTTCGAATGGTTTTCCACAATGCAGTCTTCTTAGATGCGTTAAGTTTTCGCTCTTTATCGCGCCCGTGTTCGCCTTTTTCAGCCGCGCAGTGTGTTTTTTTTTTTCGCTTTTTTATAAATAGGCAAAACGAAGCCCCAAATGGCGCTATTTTCGCTGCGATGTGCTGCGCTATATTATTTGGCGAAAAAGACAATCCTTTATAAATATGCCCCTAAATAGCTGGGAATGGCACCTGAGAAAAGGTCTAGGAACATTTCCTATCACCAAAACTGTTTACAAGATTCTTTCCCCCACAATCGGGCAATTGTCGGGTTTCCGAATGCTACATTCGAAGGTTATTGCCAATTCAAAGGTTACCGAATTCGATTGATACATTTGAGGGTTACCAAAAATCTACTTACATTGGAGGGCTACCTCAATATAATTGTAGCGTAAAACTTAACTTAAATTGTATTGCATCTCTGCTGCTTGTGAAAAAGCCTAACACCTTTTGTACTTCATGTAGGCTAAGTACAAAAGTACCTCATAGCCAGTGTAACACCCACACTACAGATTGTACATCATAAGTTTTATACTGATTAAAGCAATAAAACTTTATTCAGTGGATAGCTACAGACTTATGGGCCCTTGCATCATTTGGACCTGGGCCCCCCTACCCCTGCTGCCAACACAGTCAGCATTGCATCTACCCATGGCACAGATTTTCCTCCAAAAATAACTATAATCCTAAAATGCTTAACAGACAATGTTAAAAATGCTGGCACACATAGAATATTAAAAATGCTAGCACAACAGACCACTGGTCATAGTTGGCAGTGGTAAATGGCATTTGATGCATAGACATTCCAACCATTTGGATTTAACAAATGTCTGTATGCCTCTTGGCATACCACTTGGTAAATGGTTGGCAAATTGGCAGCTGTAAATGGTTGGAATTGTCTGTTCTTCATTTACAACTGCAATTATACAACTATTTACCATGTCTTTATGTCAATTTGGTAATGTCATTTAATGCACAACAATCCAGCCACAAGACTATAGTGCATTGGCATACTGACATTGGTAAAATGTGTTGCAAAATTGGTAGTTATAAATGGTTGGCATTGTCTGTGCATCAAGACTTGATTCCCAGACAATGGCAATCATTAACCACTGTCAATTTGCCAACCTTTACCAATGTCAGTATGCAGGGCTGGCAGTCTGGCACAAAGACCACTACTAGTATGTAAGTGAAAAGTTAATAATAGTTATAAGAAGACTAATAACAGGAGTCCAACACAAGTACTGACCACCATTCACACATATACAGAGAGAGAGCTTAGGGCAGATGATGTCACACACTTATTGACTGCTAACTCCTGCTGCAATTCTCATGTGGTGGTGCGCACAACCCCCCCCCTGTACCTTACCTGATGATCGTCTCTGAAACTTTGACCTCAGGCTGACCTCCTTTCCTTTGGCTCCTTGTTAGCGAGTGGCGCACCAGCCCTGTGTGTGGGCGTGCCGCACATCGTTACTTATTAGGAGCGTGTGCAAGATAAAGCACAGGTGAAGAAGGCTGGATTGGGCAATCTGAATTTTACTGTTGCAGGCCCTCAGGTACTCGGGCCCGGTCATAATTGCGACCGTTGCACCCTGGTACTACGCCACTCTTTTATTGCATCAATAATCAGTCTGGACTGTGGTAAAGAATTGTTTGTTATCACAGTCACAGTCCTTTGTGAAAAGATCCTATGCAATCTCAAAATGTTATGTCCCAATAAATAATTCTCATATTGTGATAAGCACAGATTAGTCTACATTGTATGCAGCACACAGCAGCTATTTCACTGAATGCACCCTAATAGAATGGGTTTGAGTGCAGACCTGCTGCGTGGGTTTGCTGCAGAGCTTGAACCTTGTAAACTCAAGGGGCAAAGAGGTTTTGTCAGACCACTTATGGCCTAAAATTGCCTGTCAAATGCAACACATCTCTCATGGATCCTTTAGCCCTTATTTAGAGTCCAACACGTTTAAAAGCAAACGACAGCTATGATAAAAAAAGAAATAAGATTTGGACATTGTTTGAATACAGTTTAAGGTTTTTTCAAAGCACATTCACTCTGTAAGTTGCATATAAGCCTATGATTTGGTTTCCAGGCAAAAAAAGCAAAAAATCCCACAAGGCAGGTGCGAAGGGGCCACTTATTCTTCCCCATTTAATCTAATTTCTTCATCTTAACCCTTTTTTCTTGACTACCTCCGTACAGCGTGGAATCTTGAATCTTGTATTTCCATGTCATTTCAAATGAAGACACCAGATTGATCAATAAACATTCTTTCATATAGAAAGCCCTCCAGTTTACTTTACTTCCAGTTTGACCCCCCTCTCCCTTTAGTTCCGGAAGTTAAATACAATGTAGCTGATTAGAGAATGTCACTGGGGGAATCCCACAGACATGCCAAAGCTCAATAAGCTGGAGGGGGTGAACAGTAACTACAGGTGTTTATTGATGTTTTCCAGATTCTTAACCATATTAAAATGCATTTTAGGATAAATATGTCCTTTAATCTGTTATTTTGTGGCTGTAGGTATTTTCTGGAAATCATGACTTAAGGATGTGTTTACCGATTTGAATTGAAACCCACTTTGTAATATACCACACACACGGTAACAGACAGATCTGCTGTGACTCCTTTCTCATATATAATATTCATATATTTGATACCTTGAGACCTCTTTCATCTTTATGCGCACAATAACATTTTTTTCAGCATTTGTTCAATTTGTCCTGGCTGTCTTGATCTTTTTTATTTCATACTTAAATATATTTTTCTTTCTAAAATCAGTCCCACTATCTATATTTTTCCGGCTTCTGTGTGCTTTTATGGAATGATTTAGCAAGGCCCACTAATTAAACTCATTTCCTCTTTTTATGCTTCAGGTTTTATTCTGCATCTCCTTTCAAGAGGTAATTTATGTGGTGTTTTGATTAAGCCATGACTTAATAATTTCACCCTGTGCTATTCAGTGTGGCCTTAATGAAAATCTATTGGTTGTTTCTTATAAACAGATTTTCTTTTCTAGATAGAGCAGTGCATTCCTAACCAAAATACAAAATATAATGTGATTATTAATTATATTCCCTATACATCTATTATTTTATAATAATAATATTAATATAATATTAATCTAATACTACTATTATAATAATATATTTACAAACAAAAAAGGACATTGATTAGTGCTTGAAGTAAAATGGAGTAATGTGTTCACATGCCAATGCATTTATTAGGTTAATGTTTATAGTTTCCACTTCCATCCACCAGAGACACCCACATCTGACAACACTGACGGTTTCATTCCTGATTGGAACTTCATCAGTGGCGTGGTCAACCCCACCACCACCACAGTCCTTACATAGGCTACATGGATCCACCTCTTAAAGTGCATACACTCTTCTTTATTAAAGACCATATATACACATTATTCATAATACAATATCATCCATCTAAACACAAACCAAAACCACATAGAATTACAAAACAGAAGTTACTTGTATCATGGCATCAAAAGTTTAACCATAAAGATAAATATTCAAATATCATAATTAGTTAAAATTGTATATAAATAGGTATAATACCCAGAGGAGATGGCAGTCAAGATCCACAAACCCTGCAATATCAAAAATAGAATTTAAACCTGAAGGGATTTTTAGTAAATTCTTAAATATCCACTTGGTTTATGTTTAAGTTTATGTTTAACATAGGAATCTTGGGCAGCATGTTGACCACTGATGCCTTGTAGCGCTGAAGTCCTGAGTTTGAATCCTCCCTTGGACATAACTGCAGGAAGTTTGTATTCTCCCTGTGCTTGCGTGGTTTTCCCCACAATCATAGACATACTGATAGGTTGTATGTGTTCAAATAAAGCGCTACATATATGCATATAAATCCCAATAATAATAAATAGTCCCTGACTCTTTTCTAGTATTCTAAAGGTTCTTTCCATTATTTGAAGAAAAATGTATTTGTCTAAAACTAAATATTAATATTAATGATTGCATTTCAACTTATTACTCCAGAAAATATGAAGTTTTCTTGTTTAGTAGTGATTAATACAGGTAATACCCATTGTTTGATTAATGTATCACTCTGTGCCTTTGTGTTCTGCAAGGAATTCCCACAGAGCAGGGTGACGATACGTTTAGAAAAAAGAAAAGGAGCTTAAAAGGACAGGAAGAGAATAATGCAATGTAAGAAGATCCACACAGTCACTGCAAAATACAGTTGACCTTTAGAAGTGAGCGAGAAATCACATGACCAGTATATGTGAAGTAGTTTGTTGAACCAAATAACAAAATAAATTAGCAATAATCAATCATTATAATGCGTTGCATTCCATCATTTCAATTACATTTTCAATACTTTGCATCTTATACTTTACAATTGTCCATTAAGACTTCAGGGTATTCAAGTTATTATCATTAAAAATGGTGCTAATTTTGCCCCACCAATCAGATGTAAGCTTACAAATGTTAAATAAGATCTGATTGGTGGGACAAAATTAGCACATTTTAAATGATAAAACTTTATTGAATCTCCCTATTGTTTTTTCAACCAGGTGACTGGGAACCCCTGGGGTTCTATGGGTTCTTAGGAGTTTCTCAAAATAATACATGGAATGAATCGATCCACTCTCTTGTTGCACAACAGGATTTACCATTATCGTTCAATTGTGGCTTTTCCCGACCCAACCAAGGTGTATGGCATATGACTGACCTATGTTAGTGCATTTGTAGAACATGAACAAAGTTTAAATGATAGGTCCTCTCCCCTAGTAGTGCAGTAGATAAAGACCAAAGTTGGCTAGCCCAGCTATTTAAATAGTGCTAGAGCGATTGCTGGGCCAAAAAAGCAGCTTAAATAAAACTTTCAAAAAACTACACATACTGTACATTTTACTGAAAAATAAATACATAAAGTGCTTTATTTGCTAGAATACATTTATTTAAAAGCACAGTCATACATCTTTAAAACCTTTAAATGTTTTGCTTTAATATTCAAGAACTCTACAGACAGTAAGTTAAAAAGTCAAAGCATGAAGTATTAAATAAGGGAAATGCATTTTTTGCAATTTCTATACTCTTCTATTGTTCTCTCTATTAACCGAGAAGAGCAATTGAGCAGTTATAATTAACTAATTAAACCTGTCTCTGAAGAGCGCATCTGAGAATACACAAATAATAAATCTTTCAGAGTAATGGACTTTTACAGTTTCCATCAACGGCTGTTTGAATCATTTAGAAACAAGCAACTTTGATCAGCAAAAGGCGGCAGATTTATACTGTAGAGGATAGATAAAAGAAATTCTGCCAGCTCTTACATGGAACTAAAAAACCCTTTGATTGGACCATGTTACACTCCTGGAATAACTAAGTGATTCAACAACGTTATTGTATGAGGTTTATGAGTTTTCAAAAACAATATATATTGGCAGGTTTACCCAACGTATTCCTACCTCTATTCCCAACATAAAACAGATATTGGATATTAGGATATGTAAATTATATCTGGATATATACTCCTACATACCTATAACTTTATTGTGTCTTAAGTCTACAGCAATATAAAGAAACCCTATCATTATTTGGGGTGTCACCTGTATAAAATACAATAATTTAGTTACTACAGTATATATAATCAGATGAATTTAACGCAACCCCCCCAACTGTCCAGTTTGGCTGGAACAGACCTGAACTGAAGGGTCCTGAAACTGACATTGTTCATGGGAGCAGGGTGGCGGACTTGGGTGTTAAAGACATGGTTAGGGTGTGATGGCCTGAGAGATGGGTCAGAAACATGGCTAGGTGTTCCAGGGCATCTGCCCTCATGCAAAACTGGAAGTTGGAAGCCTATTGAATATTCATCAATTACTAATGGAGGAAATTTTTACCCCCAAACTACAATTGGTTCAAAGCTAGAATATTGCCCCAAACCTTTAGACCACAATACAAGCTCTTGTTGTTGTTTTGCTGCCCACTACACTTTGGTAGCTGAGATATTTCATAATTAGGAATATTTTTTAATTTATATATATAGCAGGTTACTTTAAATAGCTTTGCTATTCGATTTTTACATAATGTATGCACTCTAAAATGATTTCACCTAACTTGCTATTGGTTTATGTTTAAATATCAAAATTGGGATATTAGTCTTGCTCTCTCATTCTTTTTATCTCAATTCATCCTGGGCTGTATAGCAAGTCAAATTCAGATAAATTAAAACAAACAATTTGTTACTGTCTCTACTGATAGGTATAGAACACTTTAGCATTCATACTTTTTAATGGGTAACTGTGGTCTTGAATTCTTTCAAATTAGTAAGAATTATATAAAAAGCCTTCCATTGCACCTTCAAAATAAAACCTAAAACACATCTCTAGATAAAATTTGTGAAAAGTTATTGCTGGAAAGGTTCAGCAATATTACTTGATGCTTGAACACTTCCAGTTTTCAGCCATGTGACTATCCTCTGTCTGCATTATAGCTCCTCTTCTCAACTGTCATTTTCCCCCAGGTACTTCCTGATTTACCCAGCATTAAGTCTAAAGGACAACAATACCCCAAAAACAACATCTCCCCCATTACAGTCCACCCTTCCAGCAGCTGAAATCGCTTACTCTCATTTACAACCTGCTGCCTTCCCTTAGATATCACAATCACACATGCAAACATGAGTGCACAGACCGCCTCCTAGATGGCCCAGGGCCATGATTAACATAACACTGTCATTGCTGGTGGGAATGTCTGTTACAAACCCTCTCTCCTCCTCCTCTGCCAGTGAAACAACTTGAATTGTTCGGTTGCTAGATACAGCCTACATAATCAAGCTGATCAAGGGTGGTGGAGGAGTGTTTTCTCACTGCTAGTTTGGAGTGACAGTTACAGGCAGACAGAATGTTACACCCCCCTTCACCAGTGTGGCTATTGAAGGCAGAGAGAAGCTCGAAATCAGGAAAAAAAACATATAGGGGGTGGGCTGGCATACCTTTACTCTTTGAAAGCAGTTTAAAAAATGCATTGAGGCAATACAGTTATGCTTTAACTGAGCATGCTTCTTTCCCGGGGTGAGTGGGCAGGGCAAGGTCAGGTGATGTCACTCAACCTACTGGTAAGCAGGAAGTTTGAACATTCACCTCAATATCATTTCTCACAAGTGAAGCCAGAGATGTGATTGTCAGATCATTTTAAAGGAAATACTGCAGGCTTTCATTCAACTCTACTTGTTCTGAGACACAGTTCCTTTTAACAAGCCCATTTACCAGAAGAATCACGTGAGTTCATAAAATATTCATACCTATATCTCAGCCAATGCATTAAACAGGTAACTAGATGTGGCCCCAAATGCTATCCCAGGACATGTGTACATTTTCTTTACACAATCTAAACCTATTAGAGATTTCCTGTAGGATATCCCCCACCAGTTATCTGTAATATTCAAAGCAGTATAACAGGTGTTTTACTGACAGATGGTAGGAGAAAACATGGAACTGTATAGATATTTCCTCTCCAATTATATGTCTGTCATTTAATGTTTTAGGCTAGGCAGGGCATGCACAAGGTGTTTTTTTGCCAACCGACCAATATTTACATAATCAGTAAGTCGGCCAGGACAATAATGCCGTTTTTTTTGCCTGGATTGCGCAAAAAGGTGATCAAATATGGATAAATCAGACAATCTTGCGGTTTGCCTAGGGAAAGGCAATTGGTTGCGGCGAAGTGTTTGTTGCAGTTATTTTTGCCGCAACTACAGTGATTTGTCCCAGCCAATCACTTGGGGTGAACGGTTGGTCGGGACGAATTATTCGTACTTGTGTACCCTTGACCCTTAAGCACTCTGCTAGTTTATTGTGCACTGCTTACTGTCTTTGTCCCTCTATTCTTAGCCCCAAGTTCCATCTCTTTTATTTTTTCCTCCATTTGCTGTTTCCCAATGAAGCTTTGTTTTCACTGTGCCATTTGTTTAGATACCAGCATTCCCCCACCCTGCAGGGTTTGTTTATATTTTAGCACTTCCAATTGTTCTACTCCCTGTGGAGTTTATTTATGTGTTTCACTGACATTCTACTATTAATGATCTCAGTATACTTGGGTTACATTAATTGCATGCACTTTTGTTCATTGTTGTTTTGCTTGATGACTAGGTGATTGGATAATAAACTGAAAATTAAATCTTTCGATAAATCAAACTTTGTTCTGGAAAAAATCCCTAAAAGTTGATAAGGTCAAGGAAGCATTCTGAGGAAAAAAAACAAGCTTCATACTCGTGGCGGAACGAGATATACAGTATATAGCAGAGACTTTCCTACAGGTTTCAACAGAATGGATAATGCAGCAGAACCTTCTTACAACAATAGGATCATGTGATCATAAAATGGCATGGGCAAACAAATCATAAATTAGGAATTAACCTTACACAGCATTGTGGTGAGAACCTGCAAGTGTTAGTCATCATGTCCCTTTGGCAAATGCATTAGTGGATAAAAATGAATGATTTTTTTTTTTTTTATTGTTTTTTTTTTTCAATTAAATCAATTTTTTAAATTTAAATTGGATTTTTTTTTAAATAAATGCTTTTTGAGGAAAACTATTACCATCCAAAGGTTATTCCATCATGAAATAAAGATTCATTGTTTTAATTAGGTAGAATAAGGCTGTATATGTTTGTTTGGTAAATAAACTCCATTATCCATTCACAATGTCATTTCACAAGATATTATCACAGATGCTTGGATTACTTTTGCAGTTCTCAAAACTGAATTTGACTCAGCAGAGATTACATGCTCTTCTTCACAGCAAAAATGTTATAAACATGAACAAGTGTGAGAAAAAGACCTTAATCCTATTGTTCTACAAACTATGAATGCAGAATTAACCCCTTCATGCTAAAGGTAGCCATACTATGAAGATTATGGGATGACGGGATTTACCTATTAACTTTCGTGTGTATGGATATTCCCACAGATCCCACTCCGTAGTCAGCACTCCAATCGACGACCGGAATGCCGGGAGTCAATCGATAGTGCGGATTATGGCCGCACACCCCCGGACCGATCTCCATACTGCTAATGGGGATCATGGTGGGTCCTGTGTGCTGTTCCCACAGCATGTGTGCCAACAGATACCAATGTGATCTGTCGGCACACATGCTGTGGCATCACATGTGGTATGGCTAGCTAAAGGACAACTAAAGCCAGAGAACAACACTGAACCAGAAAGCAAACACCATGATTAAACCAGTAATCTGTGTCTTACCTCATTTTGATATGGCCACTGGGAATTTACCTAAATAACTATGGTTGTGCTTTACTTCCACAGCATTCTAGTATCACGCAGTTTGGTCAACGACCATTATGTTCGGCACATGCTCAGTCCTTGTTAGGGTAGAAACTTGTGTACAGTTGGTCACACCCATTATAATCTCTAGCCAATCCTTTTAAGCAGAAGATAAAGCAAGAAGCATGTGACTGAGTGTAGCAGGTGTGGTCTGACACTGCACATAACACAGATATGTCATCCTTCTTAAAGGCTTACATTTACTTAATACATTACTATAGTGGTATTTCAATATATTTTGTTTGTTTTAGGGGGCTTATTTTCAGATTCTGGATTATAAACATTAGGTTTAGTTTTCCTTTAAGTTTCAAAAGTTAGTCAATAGAATAGAACAATTTTTTTCTGATTGTTTGGAGTAGAAATATTCTGGATGTTTTTTTAACAAATAACATATCTGTAATGTTATTGTTTCAGTTGAGTAAATCATTTGATTGTTATTATTCTAAAAATCTTCACTCTTGCATATTAAAGTTATACCAGCAAGAATTAGTCTTTATGTAGAAAACTATGATTTAAATCAAGCCTTCTGACTAGTGTTTAAATCGTGATTTAATGAATTGGGATTTAAATCATTTTAATTTAAATCAAATCCACCTTGATATGAAAGCAAAATAAATTAATCATATAACCTCATATTTTAATTTTTTTTTTTTCATTTTATATACGTTACTTAGCATATCTTGCATTTAGTTTTGAGAAAGAGGGAAAGAAGAGAAGTAAGTATGATCGGGGGAGTTTTTCTGGAAATCTATTATAGTGGTTGGGGCAGGGGGGGAGACCTATTATATAAAAATATTTTTAAAAGGGTGACATGCCCTTTAAGTTACCATTGATATTTTAATTGATTTCATTAGAACTTACTATCTGACTCCCATTGACTTTAATGGGTTCTTTTCGAACTTTCCATATAGTTCGAAAGTTTGACAAACGGACCGAAATTCTTGAAGTCGGCCATCTCTACATTACAATACAGTCAATTAGTGTACTTTAGACTACATTAATTTTAACACATTATCACTGTAAAGGGCATAAAATATATGTAATTACAACTTTCCATTCATATTAAGAACCCAGGTGTTCGCAAGAAAAATTTGGTTACCAAGTGCGCTACAGAGAATCACTGCTCTAAGATGGCCACCACATTACTAAATGTATGTTATAATACTTGGAAACATTTCCTAAAAACAGGATTTCTATATATCTGTATCTTTTATCACTATGTGACTATAAAAAATACCTTATATCCTAAACACTTTGCTTTCAATTCACTATTGTGAGTCTGTAATTATCTAGCGAGGCAGATTCTAATGAAATAACTTGTCAGCTTCCACAAAATGCTCTCCGGGAACAATTTGACTTTACTCTGGTTAGATTATCATTGATTTATTCTTGTGAATTGAAACAGTTAAGTGTACATATTTATTAAGTGGAACAGTTTCATTTGTTCTCTAAAATGCCATATAACACCGTATGTATAGTTTATGGAATAAAATTACAAGCTGGTTCCATAAAGCATTTTTATGCTACAAGTAGGTTGAATTATTTAAACAAAAAAAAAAAACTATAAATTGGTGAGTTCTAAATATAATTTTTATTGTATAATCATCTATTTAAAACTATTTTTTTTTTTAATATGTTTGAGGATATTATTAGATTGTAAGTTTTCGGGGCAGGGATTTCATTCCGTAGGTGTCAAGGCACACTACACTATGGACATATTTATAAACGAGCATTACTTTTCGCGGCTGCTTTTCCCCCATTTTCAATCACCATAAATACTATTACTGTGATTTATAAATGGCGAAAATGGCGGGAAAAGCGCCGCGAAAAGTAGCACCTCGTTAACTTTTTGCGCCTATCGGAACTTTACTGCCGCTTCTATTTATTATCGCCCCAACCACTATAATAGATTTTCCAGAAACTCCCCCGATCATTACTTACTTTCCTTCTTTCCCTCTTTTCTCAAAACTAAATGCAAGATTATGCTAAGTAACGTATATAAAATGAAAAAAAAAATTCAAATTATTGAGGTTATATGATTAATTTATTTTGCTTTCATATCAAGGTGGATTTGATTTAAATTAAACTGATTTAAATCCCAATTCAATTTAAATCACGATTTAAATCACTAGTCAGTAAGGCTTGATTTAAATCATAGTTTTCTACATAAAGACTAATTCTTGCTGGTATAACTTTAATATGCAAGTAGATGAAGATTTTTTAGAATAATAACAATCTAAATAGATTTACTCAACTGAAACAATAACATTACAGCATATGTTATTTGCTTAAAAAAACATCCAGATATATTCTACTCCAAACAATCAGAAAAATATTGTTTCTATTCTATTGACTAAACTTTTTGAAACTTAAAGGAAAACTAAACCTAATTGTTTATTACTCCAGAATCTGAAAATAAGCCCCCTAAAAACAACAATATACTATGAAATAACACTATAGTAAATTGTATTAAAGTAAATGTAAGCCTTTAGAACTGGATGGACATATATGTGTGTATGTGCAGTGTCAGACCACACCTGCTACTCAGTCACATGCTTCTTGCTTTACTTCTGTAAAAGGATTGGCTAGAGATTAATAATGGGTGTGACCAACTGTAACAAGTTTCTACCATAACAAGGACTGAGCATGTGCCGAACATAATGGTCGTTGCACCAAACTGCGTGATACTAGAATGTGGAAGTTAAAGCACAACCATATTATTTAGGTAAATTCCCAGTGCCCATATCAAAATGAGAGGTAAGACACAGATACTGGTTTATATCATGTGGTTCTGCTTTTGGTTCAGTGTTGTTCTCTGGCTTTAGTTGTCCTTACGCTAGCCATACCACAGTGATGCCACAGCATGTGTGCCGACAGATCACATTGGTATCTGTTGGCACACATGCTGTGGGAACAGCACACACGGACCCAACTGATCCCCATACGCAGTATGGAGATCGGTCGGCTGTGCGGCCATACTCCGCACTATCGATTGACTCCCGTCATTCCCGGTCGATTGGAGTGCTGACTACGGAGTGCTGATCTGTCGGGAATATCCACTACACACGAAAGTTAATAGGTAAATCCCGTCATCCCATAATCATTCATATGTATGGCTACCTTTAGCACTGAAGGGGTTAATTCTGCATTCATAGGTTTGTAGAACAATAGGATTAAGTTCTTTTTCTCAACACTGTTCATGTTATAACATTTTTGCTGTGAAGAAGAGGCATGTAATCTCTGCTGAGTCAAATTCAGTTTTGAGAACTGCAAAAGTAATCCAAGCATCTGTGATAATATCTTGTGAAATGACATTGTGAATGGATTAATGGAGTTTATTTACCAAACAAACATATACAGCCTTATTCTACATAACTAAAACAATGAATCTTTATTTCATGATGGAATAACCTTTGGATGGTAATAGATTTTCCTCAAAAAGCATTTTATTTAAAAAAAAAAAATGAATGATTTTTTTTTTTTTTTTTTATTGTTTTTTCAATTTAAATCAGATTTTTTAAATTTAAATTGGATTTTTTTTTTAAATAAATGCTTTTTGAGGAAAATCTATTACCATCCAAAGGTTATTCCATCATGAAATAAAGTTCATTGTTTATTATGTGAATAAGGCTGTATATGTTTGTTTGGTAAATAAACTCCATTAATCCATTCACAATGTCATTTCACAAGATATTATCACAGATGCTGGATTACTTTTGCAGTTCTCAAAACTGAATTTGACTCAGCAGAGATTACATGCCTTTCTTCACAGCAAAAATGTTAAACATGAACAGTTGAGAAAAGAACTTAATCCTATTGTTCTACAAACCTATGAATGCAGAATTAACCCCCTTCATTGCTAAAGGTAGCCATACTATGAAGATTATGGGATGACGGGATTACCTATTAACTTTCGTGTGTAGTGGATATTCCCACAGATCAGCACTCCGTAGTCAGCACTCCAATCGACCGGATGACGGGAGTAATCGATAGTGCGGAGTATGGCCGCACAGCCGACCGATCTCCATACTGCTTATGGGGATCAGTTGGTGGTCCATGTGTGCTGTTCCCACAGCATGTGTGCCAACAGATACCAATGTGATCTGTCGGCACACATGCTGTGGCATCACATGTGGTATGGCTAGCTTAAGGACAACTAAAGCCAGAGAACAACACTGAACCAGAAAGCAGAACCACATGATATAAACCAGTATCTGTGTCTTACCTCTCATTTTGATATGGGCACTGGGAAATTTACCTAAATACATATGGTTGTGCTTTACTTCCACATTCTAGTATCACGCAGTTTGGTGTCAACGACATTATGTTCGGCACATGCTCAGTCCTTGTTATGGTAGAAACTTGTTACAGTTGGTCACACCCATTTTAATCTCTAGCCAATCTTTTACAGGATAGTAAAGCAAGAAGCATGTGACTGAGTGTAGCAGGTGTGGTCTGACACTGCACATACACACAGTATATGTCATCCAGTTCTAAAGGCTTACATTTACTTTAATACAATTTACTATAGTGTATTTCATAGTATATTGTTGTTTTTAGGGGGCTTATTTTCAGATTCTGGAGTAATAAACAATTAGTTTAGTTTTCCTTTAAGTTTCAAAAAGTTAGTCAATGAATAGAACAATATTTTTCTGATTGTTGGAGTAGAATTTCTGGATGTTTTTTTAAGCAAATAACATATGCTGTAATGTTATTGTTTCTTGAGTAAATCTATTTAGATGTTATTATTCTAAAAATCTTCATCTCTGCTATTAAAGTTATACCAGCAAGAATTAGTCTTTATGTAGAAAACTATGATTTAAATCAAGCCTTTACTGACTAGTGATTTAAATCGTGATTTAATTAATTGGGATTTAAATCATTTTAATTTAAATCAAATCCACCTTGATATGAAAGCAAAATAAATTAAATCATATAACCTCAATATTTGAATTTTTTTTTTTTCATTTTATATACGTTACTTAGCATAATCTTGCATTTAGTTTTGAGAAAAGGGGAAAGAAGAAAGTAAGTAATATCGGGGGAGTTTTCTTGGAAATCTATTATAGTGGTTGGGGCAGGGGAGGGGAGACCTATTTATATAAAAATATTTTTAAAAGGGGTGACATGCCCTTTAAGTTACCATTGATATTTTAATTGTAATTCTTAGAACTTACTATCGACTCCCATTGACTTTAATGGGTTCTGTTGTAACTTTCCATATAGTTCGAAAGTTTGCACACGGACCGAAATTTCTGAAGTTCGGCCATCTCTACATACAATACAGTCAATTTAGTGTAACTTTAGACTACATTAATTTTAACACATTATACACTGTAAAGGGCATAAAATAATGTAATTACAACTTTCCATTCAATATTAAGAACCCAGGTGTGTCGCAAGAAAAATTTGTGTTACCAAGTGCGCTACAGAGAATCACTGCTCTAGATGGCCACACATTACTAAATGTATTGTTATAAATACTTTGAGAACATTTCCTAAAAACAGGATTTCTATATATCTGTTCTTTTACACTATGTGACTAAATAAAAATAAACATTATAGTCTAAACACTTTGCTTTCATCTAATTGTGAGTCTGTAATTACTCTAGCGAGGCAGATTCTAATAGAAGATAACTTGTCATGCTTCCAATAAATGCTTCTTCCGGGAACAATTTGACTTTACTCTGGTTAGATTATCATTGATTTATTCTTGTGAATTTGAAACAGTTAAGTGTACATATTTATTAAGTGGAACAGTTTCATTTGTATCTTCTAAATGCCATATAACACCGTATGTATAGTTTATGGAATAAAATTACAAGCTGGTTCCATAAAGCATTTTTATGGCTACAGTAGGTTGAATTATTTAAAAAAAAAAAACTATAAATTGGTGAGGTTCTAATATTAATTTTATTGTATAATCATCTATTTAAAACTATTTTTTTTTTTAATATGTTTGAAGGATATTATTAGATTGTAAGTTTTCGGGGCAGGGATTTCATTCCGTAGGTGTCAAGGCACACTACACTATGGGACATATTTATAAACGAGCATTATCTTTTCGCGGCTGCTTTTCCCGCCATTTTCAATCACCATAAATCACTATTACTGTGATTTATAAATGGCGGAAATGGCGGGAAAAGCGCCCGCGAAAAGTTAGCACCTCGTTAACTTTTTGCGCCTATCGGAACAGTTACTGCCGCTTCTATTTATTAAGTCGCGGTAACTGAAGCGTCACGCTAATCTCGGCCGTTTCACTTCGCCACCTTGATGGCAAAAAGGCCGAGATTACAGGGGGCTGGGAGGGGATGCCAGGAAAGGATCGCAGCGGGTGGTCGCATTCCTCAGAGGGGCGTGGATGGTACCACCTGACCTTGCCCCCCGCGGCGGGTGCGACCACCCGACGTGACCCCTCCCAGCAGCCCCTCCCAGCCCCCCCGCCCCGTACTCTCACGGGGAGGGAAGGGCCTGCTGGGGGGGAGGGACCAGTGGGGGCACTGAAAAGTGCCTTTTGGGGCTTAAGGGGTCCCGAAGCTCGAGCCGGGACCCCCTCGCCGTCCCTATCAGAGCCTTTGCGGCTCTGACAAGAGCCCTTAGGGGGCTTAGGGTTCCCGTGAGCGGCTCTTAAAAGAGTCCTTTGGTGGCGTCTTCTTTCTTCCAGCCCCGGCGCCACCAGCTCCGCTAAGGCCACCAACCCCCGAGAGGTACCCCTGCATCCGCCAACGAGGCCGCAGACCCAAGTGGCGCTTTACTCATGTATTTAAACATCCATCCATACATACATAAAAGGGTTTTTATTAAAAGGCATTACTGATTAATACTGGTTTCCAAATAAACCTGGTTTAGAAGCAAACTGCTGGTTTTAAAATTAGACAGATCTGTCAGAATTTTCAGAAATTGGAATGTCGGAACCTTTCGGAAATCACCATCAAAAATTCAGTAATCGGGTTAACAAATCAATATTGGGAATCTCTCAATGACGCCTATTTGCCTTGTGAATTCTAACGTAAATGCCAGAGAGAATCTGATCTATGTGTCTTGCAAGATTAGTGATGACCCAGTTGCGGATCCGAACCCGAATCCGCGGCGGATTACCTCGTTCGCGAACGGCGGATATTGCGGATTTCCGGTTTTCCGCCTTCCGAAATGTTTCGAAACCGCGTTTCTAAAAATTTACAAAATTACGAGGATTTCTGTATTTTCGAAAATGCATGAAAAACCATATTTTCGAAAAATTTCGAATTACGAGGATTTCACGTATTTTGAAAATTTCGAAAATTACGAGGCTTTTATGTATTTCGAAATGCGGGAAAATACGGATTTCGAAAATGTTCGAAATTACGAGGATTTACTGTATTTTCAAAGGATTTTACATTTTAATGGGTTTTATAGGTCCGCTCGTAGATTTTCAAATTTTTAGAGAAATTTGCGGATCCTCGAGCGGACCGGATTTTGCGAAGTTCGGACATCTCTAGCCAAGATGATAACTTTTGATGGATTTGCAATTTGGTTGCTGGCACGTGCTGTTGGCAAATGTAATGGAGACATTTAGCCCCAGTGATTAATTTTTGCTGGAAAGTTACAAGTAGAGATGGCCGAACCCAGATCCGCGGCAGATCTCGCAGAATTCCACTTTCTGAACTTATTTCGAGCTCCATTTGGATATTTTTGTAAATCCTAGGAAGTTCGAGGATTCTCAAACACCTGAAAGTCCTGCGGCCGGACATCCAGGACCCACTCCCGGGTCATTGGAAGGACCAATGTGGTCTTAGAAGGGTCTTTTGGGGCTTAAGGGGGCCCTGGGACTCCTCCCTGGAAAATATAAGTGCCATTGTGGCCCTTGGCAGGAGCCTTGTGGGCCAATGGCCACAATGGCACTTATAAGGAGCCTTTGGGGGCTAAAGAGGTCCCGCAGCTCGTACCGGGAACCCGCTCCCCAGCACTTAGAAGTGTACAAGTGCCTTAGAAGGGCCCTTGGTGCATGTCTTCTTTTTTCGCAGCCAGTGAACACCCACTCCATGTTGTGCAACACCGGCCGATGATCACTTGCGGCCGCCAGTGACACCACTAGCGCTGGCAAACATCAACTTCACTGGTGTTGCCAACGTCTTCTTTCTTTCTTCTGCCATCACTGTGATGACTTCTGAGCTCCACAGCGTTTACACATTTTTATATAGGTTTGCAGAAGGACCAAATCCAATTGTGATTAATATTTCAATGCTGCAATCATATGATCACACATTAACCAATCATATTTAAATTTTATAATTGGTTATTGTGTGATCATATGAGTGCAAGCATTGAAATTAAAAGGTGAAAACCCTGTGGAGATATATTGTGCCAACCAGCCAGGGTATTTTCGGTAACTGTATTTCGTTATGTTGGTAAATCACCAAAAAATCTCCCATGTGTACCTAGCCTTACTAGTGATGCGGATAGGCTTAAGCTTAGTGTCATATTTGAAAAGAATGCATACCATTATAATTTCTGTATGTTGAATTCCAAGATACGCTTTAAAAAATTTCTGATGCTAGGAATGTTTCCAACAAATGAAACTTTCTTTAACTTCATGTACCGATATATATTGATTGATATATGTATTGATAGCCAATAAGAGTTTCATGATGGGAATTTAATGGACCTCAAGAGTTAATGGTCCATTGTTAAAGCCCATAATCCTTCTTTTTATCAGTTTGCAAAAAATCTATTTCTAGTTGTTATCCTCTGAGGAATTTGTTTGTAGCTGATATCTGCAACTTTGAAAATGCAAATGTACAGGACGGCAGTTTTACCAGATCTGATTAAAAATAAAACACGGTAAACAAATTCATCCAAGGAAAACTTTTTTCCTCAAATTTCCATATCTCAGTAATTTTGCTACAGTGTCAGCAGTATTTCTGTCTGCTGCTTAAACAGGAAACACGCACACAAAAATACAGGGCAGCGAATATAATACGCTATTAGTTGACTTTTATTTATGGAAACTTTGTTTAGAACATCATCTGCATGTGGCAATTCATACCAATAATCTGTAGTAATTATGGCTATAAATAGAAACACTTTTTTTCAAATGACGGTGTGTTGTATTTTGCAAAGGTGCATTCATTTATTTTATATTGAGATTAAAGGGATGTTCATTTTAGCTGTTTTTTCTGCATTTTAAAGGAAAAGGAAACTCAATGGGTGTGTGTTCTTTTAAATAAAATATCATACAGAATTTATTGAATATCTGCAATTGCAGCCTATATCACATCTCCCTGCGAATGACCAGTTATAATCTGTACATTAAACAAGTGTCTCAATTCCGCATCTGGGTACAGAGTGAAATATCCCTGAGGGTTATGAAAGGGTAAAAGGTGACAGGGAGAGGCAATTAGAAACGAATCATTTCATTTGAATATGAAAAATGAATAAAGAAAACAGTAAATGTTTTATACATTCTTGTTGCTAATAATTGTATGTCTTCCAAATGGACCATTCAGAAGTAGAGGAAGGCAAGCATTTCACTATCTACCGTGACTATAAGCCCACCAGTGGCCACTGTTTTATTATATATGAGATCTTATACATTTTTGTAAGAGCAATCATTAAAGCTGTTTCCATGAATAATAAATAAATACAGAAATGCAGCATTCTGCAACCAAGACATGCTGGGAATTGTAGTTTCCAAAAATTTGGAGTGCCAAGGTTCAACATCACTGATGCCAATGATATGTGATGGATGTATTAAAATAATGAAAACTCCTGCTTAGAAATTACCCGTGTACCCTGTTTTTAATAATAACATATCCAAATACACTTATTTTTAACATTTAGTTATTTGCAAGGTCAAACGACTCCATATTGATAAAGTCTAGACTGCTTTCTATGTAACAATCTTAAAAGACATGTAATTGCATGCTGGCAAATTTACATTTACAAAGCCTCTGCACTCAGTCTCTAATCTTGTGTTTTTATTTTCCAATACACCCAAGAATAATGGAATCTGCAGCAGTTTGCATTTTCATGCACTGATGCACAGGAGAAGTCTGTGACACTGTGTTCTACAACAGACAAACTGCAATGACAGATTCATAAAACATAGCTATAATTTACCGCCATTAACAAGAAGATGTTATATCAATTACCCAGGAAAAGACACCAAGCTGAATTCATATCTTCTGGTTATTAAAAAGTGGCAGCTATCTGAAATTAGTTATTGGACTTATGAACTTCATCTGGGAAAATGAATCATGGTCATGCTGAATGAACAAGGTCTCATCTTCCTATAGCACGTATATTTGTTTGCAAGTAGTGGAAACACTATTATGGATTCATTAATAGAAACAGACAATCAAACCAATCTTAATTTAGAATGCTTCACGCCATCATAAATCATGTCACTATAGCCTACAACAGCACAAATCCTTACTTTAAAGGAACAACATAGGACACCTTTCTTCATGGAGCAAGAAACATTGTGCTATACTTCTCATTCAAAAACACTCACCCTGCCCAGAATCGTACCCTAGCAGTTCAGTTTGTCCCAGGAACTTTCCCTATGAAAGCCAACAGTAGTAGACCAGTACTGACCATCTGACTGCTTGCTGCAAATGAACATCAAAGGATAATTTTTGCACCTCTTATAAAGTAAGCCCTTTAAAAGTCTTTTGTTTTCAGTGTATCTGGTAGATAGTAAGATATCTACTATAATTGTTCCATATTGATCTTTTGCTTCTGAATAAGCATGCGATTTATGCATCTACAATTTAGAACATATATGTTTTTTTTTCACAATTTTAACTTATTAGACAGACTACCAGACTACAAGTTTATCCATCGCTAGTCTCTCTGAAAGGTTGAATAAAAATGTCAATTTACAATAGGAAAAGTAAAAGCGTACCTAAAAAATAGCATTATGGACGGTATTAAAGGGTCACTATACTCACTCAAACAACTTTACATATTCTGAAACTACAATTTGAGAGAAGTAAAATGATGATACACATTTATCTGTGCTTGCTTTGTCATTAAATTATAAATGTTTAGTGAGTGCTCCTAATTCCCCCCACCCTCCCTTACTCACTTCCTCCTTGCAGTATCTGCAACCAGGGCCGGATTTCCCACTAGGCCACCTAGGCCGTGGCCTAGGGCGGCACAGCCACCAGGGGCAGCAAAATAAAACAAAAAGATGTTTTCAAGTTAGGCAGTATTGCACCCCCATATTAAATTTACACAACTCACATTATTTGGCACACAACAGAGCCTTACTGGTCTCTGTTAAATGTGCAACGATTGCTGATTTGCTATGGGCAGCAGGTCCCTCTCCCACTCACAAAGCTCCGCTTCAGCCAATGAATTACCGCGTATGTGTGGCGGGGGGGGAACAGGAAGTACAATTTAGCTGGCCTAGGGGAGAAAAAAGTATAAATCCATCCCTGTCTGCGATACTTATAAGTTCTGCAGAGCCTCACCATGGACCCTGCTCTGATTACACATCTCCCCCTCCCTTCCCCCTGCCTTCTTTTCTCTGCTGATTCTCTTAATTGTTGCAGTAAGTGCACTGGCAGGCAGACAAAAAGTCCAGTAAAAGGTCAGACATAGGACACAAATTATAATTTGTGTTTCTGGAGTGACAGGTCTTGCCCTGTAAATGCTGTGATTAAAATGAGGATATCTTGCTGTATGTACATGTATAGTTTTTGAAAATTCGATTTTCTAGAGTATAGATACCCTTTAAGGTTGTTGTATCACATAGGCTACATATTTGTCTGCATAATTGACTATAAAGAATAAGGAGTTCAACCAGGTTAAGCTCAGTAGGGGTATGCAGTGTTCAGTAAGCAAACTCACACACAACCAGGGACATGATAGGAATATGTCCGAGTCTGGCTTCTGGAAATATACTCCCCCTCTAATTTTAAACCAATCCTTCCCTCCCCCCTTTTCCCAATAAATGACACCACATCAATTTTCCGAGAGGAAAGAAATAATGGCCACTTTATTGTGACAACTTAATAATATTTTCCAAACTTTTATTAACTTAACATTTATAACAATTGAATACCAATTAAAATAACAACATTAACTTTCTGGCAATGTTCCCCATTCCACCAATAACCAAACCTCCCGCCGCTCCATCTTTCCGGCCCAGGAGGCACCCAATAACCAAACCTCCCACCGCTCCAACTTTCCGGCCCAGAAGGCACCTTGATAAGGTCTCATTCAATCTCCCCTGGGGCCCCTTTTCGCCCCAGGGAGGTTATTAGACCCACACACCTTGGGAACTGTGTCCCTTCTCTCCAACCCTCCTTTAGGGCAGCCGCCCCCTTTAACATTGCCAGAAATCGCCAATGCACATCTCAACTCACCGTATCGCTACATATAGGGCGGGCAACACTCCAACTGTCTCACCAAAATGGTGCCTAACCCAACTAACCCTCCCCTTTTTCTAACTTCCCACCTACCCTCACTTCCTCCCCTGTTCCCAGCAACTCCACCCCCACCCCTCAGCTCCGTCCCATTCCCTGTCATGAGCTCCCTTGCTGTATCCTCCAGCTTGTCGCTTACTTTCACCCAAAGCCACAGGTACTCTGAGCAATTCTCCTGTGGCCGTGTTGCTCTGGGTAAATTGAAGTATTTAAATGCCAGTCACAATTTACAAATCAGCTCCCACACAGAGTTATTATACTCACAAGCTCCTCGCTCCACTGCCGATTCCGGGTTCTTCTCCCAGTCTCCACTGTGGCTGCTCTGTTCTTTTTGTGTTCTTGAGCAGCTGCAGTGGAGACTGCTCCGGGAATGGCAGTCAGTGATTGGCCGTGATGTCACAGTCACTGCCGACACTGACTGCCTTACCCGGAAGGGGGGCCGATTTGTAAATTGTGACTAAAACGAAGGTAAGGTTTTGGGGGGTTATCTACATTATATCAGTTTTTGGAAAGAGGGGTGGACAGTCCCTTTAAGTTAAAGATCAACAGCAAGTCAGTGTTGTTTAAACTTGACACAAGAGCTGAATTCAATGTAATGTCAAAGGAAACTTTCAAAGCTCTAAACATCAAAACAAAACTTAAATCTTTCAAACTCAAGCTCATTTTTTATTCTGGCCACCAGATTTCACCACTATGTAATATAGCGCTGCTGTGTGAACATTAAGGTAAAAGGCACTATATCAACTTTGAAATCATACAACAAAATGCTTCATCAATACTTGGTAGAGCTGCATGTCTTAAGTTATGTTTGATAAAAAGACTGTATGATGTTACAAAAGAAGTAGACATTTTTAAAGATTACAGTGATCTTTTTAATGGTCTAGGTTGCTTACCAGGACAACACCATATAGAAATTGATGACAATGTTAAACCAGTTGTACATGCTCCTAGGAAAATACCAGTAGCTCTCAGAGAGAAAGTGATTGAAGAGTTACACAGAATGGAAAAAATGAGGAGTAATTTGCAAGCAAACAGAACCAACAGAATGGGTCAATATACCGTATATACTCGAGTATAAACAGAGTTTTTCAGGCTGAAAAATCAGCCTGAAAACTTGGACTCGGGTCACAGCTTACCTGAGCATTCCGGCAGCCGCACAATCTTTCTCTGTACTGGCGCGCCGGCCTGACGTCACAGCCCGGCGCCGGGCAGTGACGTCCAGATTGTAGAATATCAATGTACTGCGGTATTTTACTGCCGTCTGGTATCGGCAATAGTGTACCACAGGCATTAAATTAACACTGCAGCTGTAAATTTCTGATAACGATTGGTAATTTTAGAATGGGCAATTAATTTTAAATGGCGCAAAATAAAATAAATAAAATGATCGATATTTGAGTTTTCTGAGATTAATCATTTAGAAGGTTTTTTTATATTAGCAATAAAATGGGATTTTCAATTACTGGTTTTAAATAAAATGTGTTTCATGACATAGTTACATATATACATGCTTCGTGTCTGCCAATTTTTGTTTGGGGTGGGTAATTAAGTTATTGTTTAGTTTAACTGGTCCTTTAACACATGGTGCATAGCACAATGTATTAAAGCTGCCAGAGCTAGTGCAGATGAAGTTATCTGATGATTCCTAAATGGAAAGTTGACCTAGAGCTAGATTGTCTCTTTAAAAAGTGGCATTTGAATGGAATATATTAGCTTAGACCTGAAATTCTGCTAAAACAGATGGTTGGCTTGTGCAGTTGCATGCAACACAGTCAGATCTGATCTTATATCCCTGCAGTTGGTTCTATTTTTTTCAATTTTAAATCAGATCTGACAAGCTGTGCGAAAATTGGGTGTACATCCAATTTCCAAGGAATTCTCAGTCCAAGGATGTGCTAAATTTACTTTATGCTGCAGCACCATCCAACACTCTCCTGAGACTTACAGAAATCAGAATTTTAATTCAAGGACTGAAAAAAATTACAAAAAAAAGAATAAGAGGAGTTTGCCAGATTTCTGTATTTTAACCCTATAATAAATATGATACATAACTAGTTCTAAGAAATCACACACTTTGATTATTTTATAACATACGTGTGAAATAAGTGTATGGCAAATTCAATCATAAATCTGCACATTTCGTTTCATATCTTGTTATCCTTCCATCATCCACAGATTTTTTTTCAATGCTCTCATAAAATAACATAAATGGTCTATTATGCATTTAAATCTGTTGTTGCCATTTGTTCCTTCTATTTTTATTTTCCAGTTTGAAATCATTTATTATACAAGGTAATTAAATCAGTTTGTCATTGTTATTCAAAGTAGGAATGTTCACTAACCTTAATCTTCCCATCTGAATAAATGCTTCCAAAATACCAACTTCCTGTATTCATGGGCACATGGCTGGCTGCTGGTTCAACTCATACAACACAAGTAAAAGGAATATAGCACTTTCTGGATTGCTTTATATATGTTATTTTATGTATGCAGTCATATTTGCAACCATTTTACTGATGGACAATAGGGTCCACTATTTATATATCTCTGTATTCCCACAGTTTTTTGTGCTGCCATTGGATTTTCTGACTGAGAAGAGCCTGTCCTGTTTGTGGGATATGAGTATAATTTAGTGGACATGGGGCGTTTAAATATACATTGCATTCAGAATACAGAAGGGGAGGGGAAATGTAATATGCTTCCATATAAAATATTATAGTCCAGAAGCCACATATCTAAGTCCTTCTTCTACTCAAAATGGATACTGTAAATACATTAAAGGGACACTTCACCCCCAAAATGACCATCATTTTTTTAAGATGTATAATTCTAATGGAGACAATAGCAAGCATGGTAAGGGGCTATTTGGGAGACAAAAGCAAGTGATCTGTCTGCATTTAAATTATACATTGAAATAAGCAATGGTCATTTTGTGGGTGTAGGCATTCTTAAACTATTCTATGATGGAACTAGTGGATCATGTACACAATTTTGACCCTATTTTCCATGCCAATACAAAATGTAATTGAAGTCTGACCATCATGGCAAACTATCAAGCTGGATAGTCAGTTGGGCTGAAATATTGTCCTGTGTGTACTGAGCCTATAAAGAATAAAAGAGGTAGCAATTCACTGGAAATCACCTCTGCTGCACATTTTAGTTTCTAGCATGTGATATTCTGGAATATATATAAACTTAACTCAAAAAATATAGTACTTCTACATCTGATTTTCCATTTTCCATTTATAACATGTTGCCCCCCATCAAATAACCTTTCAAATGAAGTAACTTGGCAAATGAGCATGAATGAGTGGAATGAGCATCACAAACTATGACAATTCTCCTTGTTTAATCATTGGACACAATTAATCTGAAATTATATGTAAAGGCCAAGATTCAGACAAAACTAAAAGAGATGACTGAAATTAATTATGTGTATCCTACTTAGCGTCCTGCTCTCAATGTTCAGTTATGAAATATGGATTTTTAGTCAACCAGTAATTATAATATAATATCCTAATATATACCTAATTAGAATATCCTAATATACATCATATCCTAATATATCTGTTGTATTTAGTTAGATCAAATGGACTTTCGGAAATTCTGATGGGTTAATGTAAAGCATGTAAACCAAGCATTAAAAATTGAGAAACAGATTAGGGTTTTCTGAAAACTTTATATAAAGAGGTCACAGCCGCAGACTTCAGATGCCATCACAGTAGATGGTGAAGAAAGAAGATGGAAAAGGGTGCCTCCACCCCTCCCAGCGGGCCTTCCTTCCTCTCTTCGCCAGCGGTCGCTGCCGCTGCGGGGGTCGAGGTCAGGGTGGGCGTATGCCCTGCCCCTGTAGCTGAGGCACCGGGAAGGGAATTTAAGTCCTTTCGCAGAGATATTATACTTAGCACATTGCGCTAAGTGCAGTATCGCTGCAAAGTGACTTAAAATTACAGCCGGACATCGTGGCTGCGTTACATATCGCGGCGATGGCGCTCGCCGTTATAAATATGGCGATAGCACTATTTTCGCACCCGCAATGTGCGGCGGTAATTTTTGGGCACTATTTTCATCCCTTTATAAATATGCCCCTAAAGGGGAAAATACAATATGTTGATGTTAGATCAATCACAAGTTATACCAAGAGAAATAAAATGTTTTTTGGAACGATAATTTAATATAAAAACATGAAGCTATGTTACATCCTTACTTTATATAGATGAACCTTATTAGAAGAGAATATTAAGTAACAATATGGATATAGTATACTTACCAAGAAAACTCAAATTTGCTGTTGATTGGTTACTTATAATTTCTAACAGAATCTTAGTTCTCAAGATCTCATATTCAAACATTCCCTGGTTACTTTAACTCAGTGGTACCCAACTTGTGGGCCGTGGGCTGCATACAGCTCGATCGCAATTAGGAGTGGCCCTGGGCACATTTTGTTGCATACTGCCCTTTAAAGGCAGCTAGGGAGCTAGGGGCAATCAGAGGGCAGCTTTCAAGTGCCCCCTAGCCCCCTTGATACCCCTTCGGTTTGGTCCAAATCCTATGGTGGGATCGGGAGCTACAATCCATGACCGCATAGTGGAAGCCGGTACCACAAAGAGGAGAGAAGTTCCGTGGTAATGGAAACCCTGTGATGTCACAGAACCTCCTACTTCACCTACTTCCCTTAGTGTTCTCCCTGTGCTCAGTAGAGGTACTGCGCTGCAATCTCCATTAAGATCGCAGTGCAGTACCTGAAATAGCAAGCAGTCAGTGTGCTATATTCACAAATAGGGTACAGAGATCAATATTAGGTAATCAGTTCTGATACCATTATTGTTCTTTGCCAATGAATGAAAAATCACTTCTTGGAACATGCTTTCCATGAAGTGATTTTTCCGATTAGATTTTGACTTGGAAAACGAGCATTTATGCCTGTATTCCAAGTTTCTCATTCCCTAAGATTACTTGATAATTATCTTTGGAAATGATAAAACAAAAAGGTGGTTGGGGGCCGCACATGAGGCCCTTGAGGTCAAATGGGTTGGGCACCCCTGCTTTAACCCCTCTATTTGTCTCACTGACCTTTAGTTTATTCTTCTACTACTTAAGTTGTATAAATAACAAGTAAATAATAAGTAACACAGAAGGACAAGTTTAAGATTACCTTACAGTGGCGTATATTTAGTCCCACATTTAGATGGTGATCTAGTATTTAACCATCTGAATGTTGAGCTAAATTTTAGGCTAAAAGTTTTAGTTGGAAAAAATAAATTTTTTAATGTTTTTAAATTATAATTCACATACCAAAGTATTCTCTTACTATTTATCTTCATTTTTGAAATATCCATTGATTTCCTATATTTTGCTATGCCCTGTAGTGGTCAGTAGAGATGGCCGAAATTCACTAATTTAGTTCCGTTTTCGGATTCCAGGATCTCGGGAAAATCCCGAAGATCCGAAAACGGAATGAATTTTCAATAATTTTCTAATGTACAGGGCTATTTTCAATAATTTTCGAAAATATCCTTGAACATTCAAAAATTATCGAAAATACGCTCAGAGACCATTTTTGAGTTTCCATTCGTATTTTCGAAGATTTTCAAATGTTCAAAGCTATTTTCGAAAATTATCGAAAATAGCCTTGTATATTCGAAAATTATCGAAAATGTCTTCTGAAGTCCTGAAATCTGGAGGATCCGTCCGGATCTTTCAGGTTTCAGAACCGAGGGGTTCCATGTCGGATCCGGGTTCATGTCGAACCTGGATCCCATCTCTAGTGGTCTAGGTTGTGAGCTGCGATTTTAGGTTCTGCCATAGTCCTTATTCCCAGGATGCTCTTGGAATGTCCCTAATAGTCATTTTTTCTTTTTGCTGTTAATGCATCATGGGAGCTGGTTGTGAAGGATTTATGCCAAGTAATTTTTTTCATGCTTAATAGTGGCACAAAATTTAATAGAAACAGTTGGACTCCCCTATAGGCACAGTTTAGCAATCATGTTGCCAATTGCTTGAGTGCCTATTATGAAAATCCACAATTGCTCAGCATTACAAATGTGCACACTAGTGCGGAGCCTCCAAACCATAAGCAATTTTGTTGTAAATTTGGGATAATCACAGCTTTTAATTTGCTGTTTATTGAAACATATTAGAGTTATGGAAACTTAATAACTTTTCTTAATTGAAAATGATAATTTCCAGTGTATGTGCAATAAAACATTAAATCAAAACTGGGCAAGTAAAAAAATTGAGCCTGCTTTATAACATGAAATGTCAAGTGGTACCATACATGGCCGAGTGCTTATAATTTATTATGCTTTTCATGCCTGACAAGGAGCATCTTAGAAGACAGTTAATCTGAAAATTCCCTCCATTCCATCTGACAGATCACATGTGAGCAGCAGTAGACAAGCAGATTCTCCTGAGAACTAAGCTGTCAAATAACTGTTTGATAGTAAGTGAGAAAGTCCCTAGGATTCGTCTTGTATGAAAAAGAGCCTTTCCATGCTGCATGTAAAGTAAATAAGACTGCTACTTGCTGACACTGGGGTCTTCTTATTACAAAAATATAGCTATATATTCTTTGTGTTTTTCCTTTCCTGAGAAGAAAATATGTTCATAATTTAAGGGGATGCAGTACTATTTTTATTGTAGATTATACAAAGCATATGTTTTTCAGTTTACAAGTTTAAAACCATGCTAGACTAGTGATCTGGCAAGATATGTGGAATGTTGGAAGTCATAGCTTTGGAAAGCATTTAGAGACGTGCTCTCAGGTTATGCCTTACTTACCCCTGAGCTGTATTAACATGGGCATATCTACTAGTGCATGATAATGGAAGAGCAATCAGGACACTATCATGATATTTCTGTAGGATGAAAGTTTTCCATAGGGTCATGACACTGCTAAGCAGACCTTAATATCTATAGCACTCTTTGTGTGTATATATGTTATGCACCTAGGTAGCACTTAAGGCTGGTACACACCATACAACTTTCCTCATGACCGACCATTCGAGACTTTGGACCGGTCGGTCAGGATGAAGGACTGTTGGTCACGGCAAAAACAGCTGCGTCCGACACTAACCACAACAGAGCGTGCAGTCCCATAGACGACCACATGAACGCCCATGGTTTTCCAACCTGTCTGATCGTGTGTCAGTTGTTGCCACCACAAGGAACTAGTACAATAATGCAACCTGACTGACCAAAACACTGAAATGTCATTCAGTCGGGCAGAATTATTGTATGGTGTGTACCTAGCTTTAGGTTTCAGGCCGTGCAAATTCATAACATGTCTTCATACTGGCTATTCTAGTAACACCGTGTAACAAGCTACACGTTCCTCCACTAGGTGCTGGTGCTTCTGATTCAGTATAAAAAAGAAGCTGGAGGGAGAGGTTAGTATTAGCTATCAACAACTTTTTTAAATGGTTTAGTCTTTCTTTAAGCGCTGTCCTTTTTGTATTTCAATCACACTTGGCAAAGTGCATATGACATAACCCATCTAGCATGTCACAATGGAATCACTTTACAACTTTTGCATTTTTTCTTTGCCTTCTATTGTCACCATTTACATATAATTTGGCTAAGAAACTTCTAGCGAGATTCAATAAAAGTTCTTATCATTAAAAATGGAGCTAACTTTGCCCCAACCAATCAGATCTTATTTAAGACTAGTAACACTTAATTTAACAGGCACTAGATCTCTCTCTCCCTCTCTCTCTGTTCGTTATATTCGGCACTCGGGGCATTAGTTCCGGACGTGCTCTTCTTCAATGAGCTGTTTTCATTTACGTCCAGACATAACGGCTCTGGGGGGAGGACATACTATCTTGCGCACGCAGATGCGCAGAAAAAAAGACACACACACAGACTCAGGGACGCACATCTAGGGTTTTATTATATAGGATTTGAAAGCTAACATCGAATTGGTTGGGGCAAAATTAGCACCATTTTTAACGATAAGAACTTTTATTGAATAGGGCGAACTTATGTATTCGTTTGTGCACTACACCTAGCTTTAGGTTTCAGGCCGTGCAAATTCATACATTGTCTTCATACTGGCTATTCTAGTAACACCGTGTAACAAGCTACACGTTCCTCACTAGGTGCTGGTGCTTCTGTTCAGTATAAAAAAGAAGCTGGAGGAGAGGTTAGTATTAGCTATCAACAACTTTTTTAAATGGTTTAGTCTTTCTTTAAGCGCTTCCTTTTTGTATTTCAATCACACTTGGCAAAGTGCATATGACATACCCTCTAGCATGTCACAATGGAATCCACTTTACAACTTTTGCATTTTTTCTTGCCTTCTATTGTCACCATTTACATATAATTTGGCTAAGAAACTTCTAGCGAGATTCAATAAAAGTTCTTATCATTAAAAAATGGAGCTAACTTTGCCCCAACCAATCAATCTTATTTAAGACTAGTAACACTTAATTAACAGGCACTAGATCTCTCTCTCCCTCTCTCTGTTGTTCGTTATATTCGGCACTCGGGGCATTAGTTCCGGACGTGCTCTTCTTCAATGAGCTGTTTTCATTTACGTCCAGAATAACGGCTCTGGGGGGAGGACATACTATCTTGCGCACGCAATGCGCAGAAAAAAAGACACCACACAGACTCAGGGACGCACATCTAGGGTTTTATTATATAGGATTTGAAAGCTAACATCGAATTGGTTGGGGCAAAATTAGCACCATTTTTAACGATAAGAACTTTTATTGAATAACCCTGTATATGTTTATTTGGGCCCAGGTGTGTATGCACCAGTTTAATCGGATTATTAATGGATCCATAAACTTTGTAATGTTGCCCTTTGATTACAAGTTGTAATAGCTGCCATATATTGTTTTACCTCATTTGAACATTTTTCTAATTTTTTCTAACTAAATCTAATGAAATCTGAAGGGAATTGATTTAATTTAATTTTATTGAAAAATAAAGCAAGAAGAAATGGTCCATATATCTAATAACCAATGCCCTCAATTATTGCTCTAAACAGAAATTTAATCTTCATTAAAATCCATTATCTGTAAATGATCGCAGTTAGATGTTTGGT